>CM030852.1:6357533-6725033 GCA_018105865.1 Metaphire vulgaris
CCCGCCCCGGCCCCAAACCCCCTTTTCCTTCCGTCTCCCAACCCTTTTCCTCTCCCCATCCCTCTCCCAATCGCCCCCAAACCCCCGTTCCTCTTCCGTCTCCCCAACCTTTTCCTCCTCCCATCCCTCTCCCAATCGCCCCCCAACCCCTGTTCCCTTCCGTCTCCCTAACCCTTTTCTCTCTCCCCATCCCTCTCCCAATCGCCCCCAACCCCTGTTCCCTTCCCTCTCTCCATCCCTTTTCCCTCTCGCCATCCCTCTCCCAATCCCCCAAACCCCGTTCCCTTCCCTCCCCATCCCTTTTCCCTCTCGCCATCCCTCTCCCAATCGCCCGGCCCCAACCCATACCTGCCCCACCATGCCCGACAGGCCCCAAACCCCCGTTCCCTTCTCTCTCTCCTCACCCCTCTCCCAACCCCTGTACCTCTCTGCTCCGAAAACCCGTACAACACACTTTCCTCCTCCCAAATCTCCCTTCCTCTCCCAATGCCCTGCTCCCCTTATTATTATATATATATATATATATATATATTCCTTCCTAGCCTCAATACCTATTTTTAAATTTTACCCCTCAAGTGGGGATTAAATTTTCAGACGCCGTCACCGTACTGAGGATTTTTAATTTTTGGAAAAGCGTTCTTCAGAAATGATTGATATAACGTTTTAAATTTGCTATATCTCAGGCTATATAGGAGCTAAAAAGATGAGGTTTGCACCATTGTTTAGATTGTTTATTCCTCTTTCTAACCGTCCGTGCAAAACAAAAAAATTGGGGTAGAGTCCACTTTACGTCCTAAAATATCACCCTCTCCCCCCGAAAATGTTTAAAGCCCCCTAGCAAAATATTTTCAGCGGTAACCCCACTTTGGTCAGCGGCAAAGTTGTAAAGGGATGTCAGAGGAACAAAATCAACCAAAAGTTTGAAAATCGGTCGACATTTGGCAAAGATCTATCAGTTCTAACCCGATGACCCCAATGTTTGAACATAAGTATTATCGGTGAATTTCGCGAAAGTTTTGAAGTCTGCGAAAGTTTCCATTTTTTTTTTTGAATTTGCTATATCTCAGGCTATATAAGAGTTAAGAAGATGAGGTTTGCACCATTGTTTAGCTTTTTTATTCCTCTTTCTAACCGTCCGTGCAAAACAAACAGTTCAGCGTTCACGAGCTTTCCGACAATCAAGTGAGAATGAGGAGCAGGCTGTTGCTCGGCGTGAAAAGCAGCACAGCAAACAAGAGAATCAAGCACTGCATGTCGTTCGACACTGCCAAATCAGTACACCTTCCTTGACTATCAAGGTTCAGAAAATTCCTGCGAATGGGCGTTAACTCGGTTGAAGGAAAAGGCGGCGAGTGAAGGAGAACCGCAAAATGCTATTGCATTAGCGCAAAATCGGGTGGTAAAACAGACAATCTCCACCGTCATAAAATGCTATTGCATTTGCGCAAAATCGGGTGGTAAAACAGCCAATCTCCCCCGTCATAAAATGCTGTTGCATTTGCGCAAAATCGGGTGGTAGAACAGCCAATGTCCCCCGTCATTTTTGACGGGTAAACACCTAGTTAATCATAATTATGAATCGTATTTGGTTATCTTATCTTACGCTGTGCGTCGTACGCTGTAAGAATCGAGTGCTGTTTATACAGCGAAGGTAGTGAAAGGTATGTCAGTCAGCAGTGTTTAATCTAGACTCTGGATTTGGGGAGGGGGAAACTGACAAGGCCGTGGTTAAGTCAGTTAGGGGGATGCTGTTAGTTGATGTAGTATGCCAAAATTTCCGGGGGAATTTGAAATTTCCGGGGGCAAAAAGGGCACGACCTAGATTAAACCCTTTCAGTCAGCACATGACGAGTACGTCAGTCAGTACAAGTACAAGATGAGTATGTCAGTCAGTACAAGATGAGTATGTCAGTCAGTACAAGATGAGTACGTCAGTCAGTACAAGATGAGCATGTCAGTCAGTACAAGTACAAGATGAGTATGTCAGTCAGTACAAGATGAGTATGTCAGTCAGTACAAGATGAGTACGTCAGTCAGTACAAGATGAGCATGTCAGTCAGTACAAGATGAGCATGTCAGTCAGTACAAGATGAGATCGTCAGTCAGTACAAGATGAAAGCCTTCTTCATCGAAGGCATAAATGCGATTGGCAATCAATGGGAAGGTATCACTTAGCATGGGATTAGCCTATACTCCTGTCGTGACTTGGCACTTCAGCGCCTTTCCTTTTCCCGTCTTCGCTTCCTTGACTCCCGAGACCGTCGTCCGCTCCTCAGCGGGTGAGTGCAGAGGGGCGTCGTATAGCATCGGCTTATAGCGATTTCCCTATACGTGCCTTTCCGATTAACTGTTCGCGTCGCACAACAGCACAATCAATTCCGATTAGCCATTATCCACTCTCTCTCTCTACCATCGAAGTATGGTCATTATCAGGGACGTAGCGACGGGCGATAAATCGGTATATATACACCCCAAAAGGGGGTTTTGACCCCCAAAGACGCGCCAAAAATAAAAAAATGCATGGAAACTCATACAAATATTTTTGTCGGAGGCCAAGGGGTTAACCCCCCCCCCAAAAAAAAACCCTGGCTACGCCACTGCTCAAAACTCAATGACTTGTCGCACTTTTTGGGGCGTTAAAGATGCAAAATAGCTCAAAAAGCAAAAACTAGTGATGACCCTTTGTCCTTAGTCGGATTTTTGAGAACGTTAAAGATGCACAAAAAACAAAGAACTAATGATGTCCTTTTTTAGCAATCAATATCAATCGATTACAACGTCCTTTTAATCTAGAGTAATGCTGAAATCAGTAATCAATATACTAAATGAAATTTAAGGACATTTTGTGTCCTTATTAACAGTGATGTTAACAAGGACCGACCCCCCAAGGACGAGGATAAGGACAAGGACCGACTATCCAAGGACGAGGATAAGGACAAGGACCGAACCCCCAAGGACGAGGATAAGGACGAGGACCGACCCTCCAAGGACGAGGACAAGGACGAGGACTTACTCCGCAAGCACAAGGACCACAAGGACTGACCCCCAAGGACAAGGATCAAGGACAAGGACCAACCTCTGTCAGACAAAAAAGTTGGATAGGAAAAAAACAAACACAATTTCAATTCGAATCACAAAATTAGAAAAGCAAATTTTTTAAAAAACATAATGTAGTCAACAGCAATGCTGCATTTCAAATGCGCCTTTGACTTTAGCCACCTAGCTATGTTGCTACGCTTAAGAAATTGTCAAGTTGTTTAATAATAATAATAATAATAATAATAATAATAATAATAATAATAATAATAATAATAATAATAAATGAAAGTGTTTCCAGCAACTGATCAGTCATGCACACACGGTGAGGTCTAATTATGAGACCACTTTGCGAAAACACTCGTTCAACTGGAGCCGACGTCGCAGGGAAACAAAGAATTCTGCTAAAGAATCAACTGGTATTATAAAGAAAACAATGACTAAACATTTAGAGTAACTCAACGCAAGTATGTAGCCAAAATATAAATCCACATACTACTATTACCTTTTAAACATAATTATCAGTACGATTGAAAATGGTATAATCACTAATTTGGTCCTTATAAGAAACTAAGTTACAAGGACCAGGACAAGGACCGATCTGCAAGGACGAGGATAAGGACGAGGACTGACTCCCCAAGACGAGGACAAGGACAAGGACTTCAAATTGGTCCTTAAGGAGTCCTTAAAGACAAGGACCAAGACAAGGATTAACATCACTGCTTATTAAGAACAAACGCCCTTAAGCACGGGGCCACGGAATTTAAAGACTGTCCTTATAATTTAAGGACGTCTGGTAACCCTAGTTCAACTACAGAATATGAACGATCATCTGGTCTTCGCATGATAATAAATTATAATAATAATAATAATAATAATAATTATTATTATTATTATTATTATTATTATTATGCACTTCTATAGCACCATTTCTAATACCCAAGGGTATCAATCGATGGTAATTCAAATCCATCTGCAAAAGACCAGGTCATTCCAGAGATCATTCAGAGGGTAACAGCAAGACAGAGATATGGAGGAAATGCTAATTGGAAGAGATGTATCTTAAGCCTAGATCTGAAAATGCTCAGTTTATTGCATGATGAGTATAAACCGAGCAAAAAGGACCATAACAATTTTGTAGGCTGCGTTACCAATCGGTTTGGACAAAACCTAGAAGATTCGAGTTTTTATTTCGTGAACATGATTAACATAATCTCTGACTTAATTAAAGCATCATATGATTTATATACTTATATACAATTTGTAAGTTGTAAATCTTCGTCAGAACAGATTTATTCTGCGTCTTTCTTATAATTTAGATTAAAACCCACTTTGTAGTACTTTCCAGTAAATAAAATGTTGCGCCCCATGGAATAATTCCTGAGGACGCCCATGACCTTACTCTGTATGGGCAATGACCATCAACAGGTTGCAACTTGCAACAGCTGACGTGTGAAAATGAGGAATGCATGATGGAGCACATTATCATTTTGACGGGCAAACAGCTAGTAGTAGTAGTAGTAGTAGTAGTAGTAGTAGTAGTAGTAGTAGTAGTAGTAGTAGTAGTAGTAGTAGTAGTAGTAGTAGGTAGTAGTAGTAGTAGTAGTAGTAGTAGTAGTAGTAGTAGTAGTAGTAGTAGTAGTAGTAATAATAATAATAATAATAATAATAATTAATAAATAATAATAATAATAATAATAATAATAATAATAATAATAATAATAATAATAATAATAATAATAACGTGATTTTAAGTGGTTTAAGAGGCCAAGTTAGCCTGTGTGAAAACCACTGTTGTAACTCTCCGCATTCAGTAACAGGGTTTTCCCGGATAACTATTTTTATTGCTTCAACTGTTGCTGCCCATTCGTCCAGACTGTTCCATTTGTCTACAACAACTCTTGCACTAAAAACTTTTTCTTTCCTAGTCCCACCCTCTGCTTGAACAATTTGCCTTTGTCTTATACTGTATAGATGCAATTCCGATTCTAGAATTTCTAGTAACTGACAAACATGAATATTTGCCAACCGGTTTCAACGACAGGCGGTAGGGGCGAAGGTTTCGACGCTCGTGTCATAACAGTTCTTGTCTTCTTGAAATCGCAAAAACTGATTGACTACCAGCAGCCAGTGGCGGCTCCACCGGAGGAAGGGGGTCAGGGGGCCCGTGCCCCTATTGAGTGTCTGGCCCCCAGTGGCCCCCCTGTTGGGACCCTATACTTAATGCTACATACATTAAACAACAAATGGTTGGCCCCTCCATGATTAGAAGTTGCCACCCCAACGCCCCCCCCCCAACTTGCCAAATCCTAGAGCCGCCACTGCCATCAGCGTAGCCAGGAATTTGATTGGGGGCATTAATCTTAACTAGTCGTTGCTATTTCAAAATCAAAACACATGTTAATGTCCCACCTGTGAATAAAACGCTACTAACAGGAAAAAAGAAAGTAACAGTAAAAGATATTAGCAGTAAAAGTCTAAAAGATATTAACAGTAAAGGAGACTAACACTAGAAGGAACCAACAGTAGAAGAGATTTGTCCTGGGACAACAGTAGAAGGAACCAAACAAAACGTGACACTGGCACAATATCAAATTTGTCCTCGGTCAAGGAGGAGAAACAACGAGGGCGCGATTTGCGGGGGGCGAGGAGAAGGGAGGGATCTCCCCCCACTGCCCAACTGCATCCCCCCTACTGCTACATCCCCCACCACTACATCCCCCCACTGCTACAGTTTCCAACAACTACATCCCCAAGATCGACATATTCGCCCACTGCTCCAGGTCACAAATGGCACCCTGGAAACAACCACATATAAAACTTTAAGGTAGAATGATTTGGGGGGTACATATATATATATATATATATATATATATATATATATATACCGATATAGACCCCAACCCCCATCATCCCCAATGCACAGTCGGGCGCCGGTCTCCGTGTTCTCCCGTCGCTACGCCTCCGTTGGCTGCCAGTAAACATAGGCCCTATAAGTTTGAAACTCGTTAGAAATGTGTCGACGCCAGTTGCGACGGAGATCATCGCCACAGTCGATCGATCGAAAGCGCCGCTGCTGCTGCGGCCGGCGGCCGGTCGGTCGGACGGCGACCGTGCATGTCTAGAGACGCCTCAGGCGGCGGACGGTGAACGCTTGCCAACACAATATACATTAAGTCATAAAGATCCCGATGCTCTAATAATGCTTCGATTTTTTTTGTTATAAGGGCGATGTCAGGGTCAACGCGATGGAGGAACTACCGGGCTCAATTGACCCAATTGATTATTAATTGATTATTATTATTATTATTATTATTAGGTCCGCACCCCTAGTTATTATTATTATTATTATTATTATTATTATTATTATTTATTATTATTATTATTATTATTATTATTATCATCATCATCATCATCATCATCAACAGTGTAAGGCTTCATACATTTTGCCACCTTCTTTTTAAAAATTCAGTTCATCTACTGTAAAGGTAAAGGTAAAGGTAGTTCGGTACTCGAGCGAACGTAGGGTCCCACCGGCGCTGATCTACGTGTGCTAGAAAAGCAGCGAAGCAGGTGGCTTACGCCATTAATCTAGAGTAGGTTGCCATTGCTTTCTCTTGGCCCGCGCTTTACCCTCGCAGGCAGGTCCGCCGCAAGTGGGGGTGCATGGTTTGCAGCTGCACCCCTGGAAAAATGTAGAGGGTGCAGTGCACCCCCTGGAAAGAAGATGGGCTGCACCCCCTCTGCACCCCCTTTCAGCTAAATTCGCCAAAAATTGCCAAAATTTGCTAAAACTGGCCCAAAATTTGCTAAAATTGGTCCAAAATTGCCAACATTTGCAAAAATGTGCAAAAATCGCCAAAAATTTGCTAAAATTAGCCAAAAATTGCTAAAATTGGCCATAAAACTGCCAAAATTTGCCGAAAATTTGCAAACAATTATCTTGCCCCAAAGAAAAGTGTGAAATGATGCTACTGCTTTTATCTGGAGAAAATCTGCACCCTCTGATGAAAATTCGTTCCGGCGGGCCTGCCCGCAGGTTAACGCTTCTACCATCTACCGGTGTACAGTACTGTAGAAAACGTTTAAACCCGTTTAGTACTTGTCAAGGTTACGAAAAAAATCATTTACTTAGGTCTGATACTTTGCATTGACATGATTTTTATTCTTAGAACGCGAATCTGTTTACAGTTGAGTCAATCGAATTACAAATATAATAGATGTAAGTAATATTTTATTCATTGTCCAACATAACACAGGTGTTCGTGATGATGGAATATTGACTTCTCTCCGAAATTCTCTCTCTACGAAATTCGCAAAATTTATGAAGCGCCATTCTCAATTAGCACTTGATCGCAGTGTTGTATACACGCCGGATTGGGAAAATTCTCCCAATCTTAGATTCTCTCCCCTCAACAAATGCATCTCAGAGTGTAATGCGATGACAATTTCTCACCACTCCCCGAAACAACGCCCCCCTCCCTCCCGAACTACCATAGAGCCCCCACGGCAGAGGATAATGTATGCAACGCTGTTTGATTACTCTGACGATCCACAGATGAGTCCTGCTGTTATTCCGTTACAGTGGCGGCTCCACCGGGTGGGCCAGGGGGCCCGTGCCCCCCTATTGAGAGCCTGGCCCCCCAGTGGCCCCCCAGTTGGGACCCTATACTTAATGCTACATACATTAAACAACAAATGGTTGGCCCTCCATAATTAGAAGTTGCCACCCCAACGCCCCCCCACTTGCCAAATCCTAGAGCCGCCACTGATCCGTTACCCTCAAGGAAACGATAGATGTCCATATGAGAGACGCGGTCAATTTAGAATCAATCAATTTATACAGCGCCCGACGAAGCGCACTGGCCAATCAGCACCGAACGCACAGACGACAACTGAAACGCCAAACGACCCCCACCAACCCCCCCCGCACCGCAGATGACGTCAGCGGCGAAAGTTCGAAATTTATATAGCGCCACTCGGCGTCGCCCCGTTGCTTCGTCGTTTATTACTGCCAACTCGATTTGATTTCAGCGCGATATTCGGGTTGTTGAAAACAGAGAATGGTGGGGGATGTAAGACACATTACATAACGGCAACGCTGGATCTCAGAACAATAGGCGTAAGATTCTATTAGGCTGCTCGGTTCGAGCAGGGCCATCTTAAGGCTTAGGAAGTTTAGGCACTGCCTAGGGGCAACAATTTTTAGGGGCGAAATAAAATGGGACAAAAAATTTTTGAGGAGCGTTTTTTATAGAATAATGAATGAATGAATATAATTTAATATTCTTTTCTCTGCTCTGCTATTCTTGGCATAAATAATAGCGGGCTGCATGACGTCACTGACTTGAGCACCGTTGTAATTTTAATCTTGGTCATTGGTGGATGGGTGCAATAATACTATTAAACTGCTGTCTGTTGCCCATAAAGTTTAGGCAGCACTGATAAAATTATGACTATAGCCTAAAGGCTATAGCAGGGTTTCCTCAGCCTCTTTCGGAACCGCGGTCCACTTCAACGGTTTTGACTAACGTGTCGCGACCCTCCGTATCAAAATGAAATGACAATATAAAAAAAATTGTAGTTGGCCATCTGGCGAACGTTAGCTGGATAGAATCTCCTGAATTTTGAATAAATGGCAAAACAAAAGCTATGATTCAATTCGAATGAAAATATGGCAAATATATTATGTAGAATTACTAATATTTTTGTCAATTAGAAACAAATTAGAGAAATAGTGAAATTTCTTCAAAATTGCTTTCTTCAAAAATTTTAACCAACATTTCTTTAACATAAATATTTATTACGCGTCCTAAAAATCCTTATCAGTATGACAAATTTTAAAACCTTATTTGCCAGGTTCACGGTAGGCGGATGTGAGTCGAGAGATTGTCTATTGTTATTGGAGTTTTAGAGCAAAATCGTCGTAATACACTTTCTTTGCGAAATAAGATTAATTTTTAAAAACACTAATGGCCAGAGTCTTCCAATTTTTGGAACTTTGCGACTTAGCCCTTTAGCGCAGCGGTTCTCAACCTGTGGGTTTCTCATACATTTTCGGGGGTCGAATGACGATTTGCCAGGGTCGCCGAGACCTTCAGAAATATAGGGTTGTCTATTTTTCTGGCGTTATTGCGCAAAAATTTACTCATTTTAGCAAATGTAAAAACAAAAGCTGATGAGCAAAAATTATGGTCATCAGCTAATTTTAAGATGTAAAAAAGGCTGACAAGCAAAAAATTGACAAAAAGGTCGTCAAGAAATGTTATTCTGCTGGGGCCCGAATTTCTCTCAAAATGGTCTGGTTGGGGTCGCCACATCATGGGAATTGATTTAAAAGGGTCGCGGCACTATAAAGGTTGAGAACCGCTGCTTTAGTGGCTATGTAACATGCCGCGACCCTGCAAACATATTATTGTCAACTGAATTAGATAAAGCACTAATCATTTTATTATAAACCGTATATAGAGTGTTGCAGGCATATACATTTATTAAAACCTAATAGCCTACTTGCAACTTTCAAGGACTGCGACATTGTGGTAGGCCTATTGGTTAGAAAATGACACTGTTGAATCTACTTTCGCGCTATCCCGCGACTCACTATAGCCTACTGATCCATGCGACCCACTTTTGGGTCGCGACCCACAGTTTGGGAAACACTGGGCTATGGCCAGCGGCTGTGAGTGTTAGACCCAAAGACAAAATGTCAGTAGATTGTGGACTGTGAATAGAATCGAAGCCGCAATTTCCCTTTCCGCAATTACCGCAAAGATCTCTGCGGTCGGTCACACGAACCCGGGTTCATGCATTGCAAAATATAAACTTAAATTCAAGTTATTATATTTCTTAGAATTAAATTCAGTCAACTTTTTTCAAGATCATGATATCTGTTTAGATTTTGCCATTTTGCATTTTTTTCAAATCATTTTCAATTTATCGCAATTTGTGTACTGTATAATATAGTGTATTGCACTCTTTGCAAAAATTAAGAAAAATGCCGGGTATTCCTCATTATAAGAAGGTTAGTGGAGCTAAAAGACGTGCTGAACAACAGAAGAAAGAGACGTCTGAGAAGGAATTGTTGATGAAAATGCCCAAAAGTTCTGATATGTTCAAATCAAATAAGAACACCGACGGCAGTGAGCACAGATAGAGTCATAGAGCATGTCTGCATGTCTTCAAATATTTTTCTTGATCTCCATCATGGTGTCGTGTGTCTACGTAATCGATTTCTGTGAATGGGCGAAAATTCAACTCTGCCTTGGGCGTCCAAAAGTCAAAAGAGATGGCCCTAGGCTCGAGTACCCCTTCCCTACCCAGTTGCAGAGCCACCGGGTTGTTCAAACAACCCCATTAAAAAATATATGCCCAACACAATTGATGTAAATCCGTTGACTTTTTGTTGACGAAAGGGTGTAGTGGGAGTCGGCCGCGGCCCCCGCTGGAGTTCAGTTGCATAGTGTCTCCAGTTATTGCAGTTAACAACCCCACTTTGCATAAATTGGCTACGCCACTGCTCCTACCCCTCACTTGTTGAGGCCAGGGGAAAGGTTTAGTGGTTGGGTCCCCCACTTTTTCATTAAAGTCTACGCCAGTGCTCAGAGCGTAATTTCTCTTCTTGATTGTGGCAGCAAAATGCAGAACTAGAAGGTATTGTTGGAATTTTTGTGCGAAATTCTTCCTCCTAGAGTTATCATACGAAAAATTCGTCAGTGACGTCAACATTTCAATTTTCACAATAAATTTAATAAATCAAAAATTAATTTCCATAATTCTATTTTAGCATAAAACCAGCCGTGTAAAATATTTTTACTTTGTAGGGAAGGGTTCAAATGTTTTGACATAATTTCATTAGGGGGTCACTGAAAGTTTGACAGTAGCTGATCAAAGGGGCACAAAATTGCCTAAAACTTTTTGACATAATTAATGGAAGGCCTCTTGTAGGGGATTCGAAGTTTATGAATATAATTTAAGGGTCACCAAAAGTTTGACAGTTGTTGACAAGAGGGAGGGGGTCAAAATTTCCAAAAAATAATGGTCAGTTCTTAGCGCCTGTATAGACCCTGTGCAAGTATAGGCTACATCGGTTTCCAATGGCAACGTCAGGGACGACGCTTCGACGCTCACGCCATGACGGTTCTTGAAATCGCAAAATCACCGTCCATTGTCCGTTGTTCGTTATCCGTTGTACATTGTCCGTTGTCCGTTGTCCGTTGTCCGTTGTCCATTGTCCGTTGTCCATTGTCTATTTGTAGCGAGGATGAGCATTTTTAATTGCTCTAAGCACTGCAAGACTGCAAACCATAGACTCGAAATTGATCGTTTCCCCCTAGACAAAGTGCAGACACTCGGCAATAGGAAGGCTTACATATAGCCAGTCAAATCCGTTAATATGCATGTACTGATGTACAATGCATATGTGTATGTGTGTACGTATGCATGTATGTGTATATATATATCTGTGTATGTATGTATGTGACTATGTATGTACTATGTATGTGTGCATGTATGTATGTGTATGTGTGTGTATATATGCATGTATGATTGTATGTGTGCATGTATGCACACTGTGTATGCTGTGTATAAAACATTATACAGCATACATATACTATACATACACTATATATACAGCTTACTATATATATATATATATATATATATATATATATATATATATATATATATATATATGAATTTGTTCAAATTGTTTATAAAGTAGTACAATCGTAGAAAACATAATCTTGTCTTCCATATAAGGTGGATCAAATGGCTATTTTAGCGGTCTAAGAGCAGGGGAAGGTATCCCAACCTACCCAATTTCTAAATTCTGACTGCACCACCGTCCCACCACGCCCTTATGGGGATAATATATCACATAAACACACCACCAACACATCTCCTGGATTTCTAAAATTATGGTTCATTAAAATGAAAGACTAGAAAATGAAAATTAAGGTACTAGATTACAATTTTAAATTTTCACCTACGTAACTACGTTTAGAGTCTTTATAAAGTTATATTTTTATATTTCAAATAAAACATAACGGTTGAATCTCCTCAACATCAGATTATACATGTCGGCCTACTTCACGCAATATCTCCATCAGCATCACAATAACCACAATAACTAAACTACCGCCTCATTATAAATCTTGTACACGAAGCTACTAAAACATTTAGCGCTTAAAGTGAAACTGTGTGAACACAGTAAGCACTAAACTAAAGAAACGACAAGGAACCAGTGGCGGTTCCAGGATTTGACAAATGGGGGGGGCCGTTGGGTGGTAACTTCTAAGCATGTGGCCAACCATTTGTTGATAGGTATTATTATTATTATTATTATTATTATTATTATTATTATTATTATTATTATTATTATTATTATTATTATTATTATTATTATTATTATTATTTAACTTGACAATTTCTTAAGCACAGTAACATAGCTAGGTGGTTAAAGTCAAAGACACTGTACAGGGAACAAAATGTTAAACAAATGCGTCTTAAGATTTTGTAAGAACCAATTCGAGGAGGTATGTACAGTAGAAGTAAGTATAGAGTCCCAACAGAAGACCACTGAGAGGCTAGGCATTCAATAGGGGCACGGCCCCCTCCGGAATCCCCATGTGGAGCCGCCACTGAACTAAAGTAACGACAAGGAACGATCTCACATATTCAGGCATAGAGATTCCATGTATCTGTGCCATGTCTATACTGTACCCGCGTGTACCGAGTTAATGTATGACTATAACTGTTATAAATTTTACAAGGATTGACAGTCATGTTATGTCACGAAGCCGTCGTCGCTAGGCGAAGGTTGGCTGCAACGTTGCATAATAATTATCCACTGTTCTCTTATTTTGGCTGCCTCCATTAGTGGAGCTTCTTTCATATTAGACTGTTAGTCTTTATCATGATGCTATCTGTCCATCTGGTTCTGGGCCTGCCCTTGCCTCCTGGTTCCTTCGACAGTAAGCTTTACTAGTTCAGCTTCTGTATCTACATCTTGGATTGCAGAGCCTATATGTGGGGTCCGCGAATTTCATATGCTCGTTAAGAGATCCCTGAAATGAAACGCTTAGAACGTCTGGCTAATACGGTAGCAGGATCTTCGTACACAGAGTTCATATCTCTTCATTGGAAGCAGAGAATTAATTATTTCTCAGGTACTTTACCAGGTTTTAGTGGTTTCACCTTCATCAGAAGCAACTGCCTGTCGCCGTTAAACTTCAAGAATTCACTTTAATATCGGGGCGGATATGAAGAAGAAAACGTTACGATAAACAACTAATCGTCTCTGCGATTAACCGGTTATTAAACCGAATTAATGCAGTCTTAACGGTCGACTCAGCTTTCGCTCCATCTTCCAAGAACGACGTCATGACATTTTCATGACGGGCGTCATGCTCGAGTCACTATAAAAGCACGTGAATAAAATGGAGAAGGCAGAACAATACGCAGCATAATTAATTTGTTGACTTGGTCGAATGTCACAACAGGCCTGTATATGCTGTATACATCCAATATGCACGGTCCATGTTTTCAATTAATCGCCAACCGACTTTCGCTCAGCGGATCCAAGGTGATCGGTTATAGCGATCACAACAAGATCGTTATCGTCGACGTCATCTTTCGATCCTCTATTAAAATCCGGATCGATTTTCTCTCTCTCTCTTCGCTTCTCAAATTCTCGCAAATTTCGCGGATAAGCCAATCGTAAACGACTAAAGCTCCTGTCACACTTGGCGCGCTAGAGACGAGAAACTCCAAAATACGCCCTAATTGACGCAATGACTGGGTTTCTTCGCCCGCCCTCCCACCCCCTCGAAAGCCAATTACCAGTTTCCCTTCGACAGAGAAGGAGTCGGCGCCCGACGCTGCGACGGGGGAGGGGTGGGGTACAAACGACGTCATTCGGCCTTTCTCGGCGCAGCGTAAAGGTGTACGCCACCGACGAACGCTGCATCTCACCTGGATCGATGGACCGCCGCTTACTGATCCTCTGGCTTTCACCGGGATAAAGAATCTGGCTGCCGACGGCAACGCCGGGGCTCCAGCCGCCGACGCCGCAGCCGCCGACGCCGCCGTTTGGGGGTCCCGAGACTAAGACGTCCGAGGGCGGGAGGGGGCGATGGAAGGATGGTCGTAGAAGAAGACCGACCAACGAAGGCGGTCAGCATTACTTATTTAAGTCGAAATTATTCGCCATCGATAGGGGGCGTCTAGACCAGAGGTCTCAAACACGCGGCCCGCTGGCTGTATGCGGTCCGCGAAGGCATTTTGGGATTTTAAAAATTTTCCATCTGTAATTTGTATATATTTCTCTCGACGCCTTTTAACGTTCATGCCATCTTAGCTATAATAAATTCTTACTTACAGCACTTGATTATTCGTAGTCTTTCGAATCTAGTGATTATACACGTACTTTCGGTTTTCTAGTGGAGGTGGTCGCGTTATTTAATGTAAAGTAAAAAGTCGATTTAGTGAAATTTTTCTACTAAAAATAAAAAGCCCCTATAAATGTCTGAAATATATAGGCCTATAATTCGTAAAACATTATGACTATGTTTTTATTTCGTTGTTTTTTTATACACTTTAATATTGTAACAAAATTCGGGCGTTGCGGCCCTCGGGTTACTGCGGCCCGCTCTCATGCGGTCCCCGGGGCAATTTGAGTTGGAGGCCCTGGTCTAGACGCTCTGCGCGGCGGTCAGCCATTTCCAATAATTGTGGTCTTCGGCTGGAAACGGGAAATGTGCGTCGTTAGAACTGTCCGAATATGGTTTCGCAGAAGCTTTGAAAAATGAGCGCAGGTCCGAGTTCTGACTGTAGGTGGAACGTTTAAGGATCTGAAAGCAGCCCTCTATAGTCTGTAATTTAATTCACTAATTAGAAGACGGATAGGCGATACGGTGTCTTCTATATTAAACAATGCCGGGCAGTAGTTAACTACAAGTAGGTAACTACTTGTAGTTTAACTACACTTTAGTAGTTACAGAGTAGTTAGTAACTACGTGTGAAAAAGTAGTTAACTACAAGTAGTTTAACTACTTTCTGCAGTAGTTATCAAGTAAAGTAGTTAACTACTGTGGTCAACTACTTTTGTTAAAACATTATTTGCCGCTTAAACCCGCTTTTGCCAACAACGCTGACGCCAGGCTTCTCGGTGAGCTCTTCGATCAGACTCTGTCGTGTAGCGGGCACATCGTCGATGTAACCCATGCCTGCCCTTGTTGCCCTTGTGCATACAAGCTTACTTACTTACCTACCAGTAATATAATATTCTATTTCTGATTTCCGGTCTCATGCTTACACAACTGTTAGTAGTACCAAAAATACAGGTTCGTGTTGTTTACTGAGGAGATATAATTAATAATAGTAATAAAAGTTAACAGAATTAACAGATTAATTCTTAATAACTCATAGATATCATTAAATATGAATAGCCAATTAGTCAAAAGCTGTTTCGTGAACCCACGTAAAAAGAGTGAACGCAGTGATGATAAAAACTTCATTGCCGACTGTGGTACATGCAAGAACTGAGTAATCATTCATTACATTAATTACATAAGCAGAACTGCTGCAGAAGCAGCTTATATTGATAGAATTGATGTTCGTGTTGACAGTGTTTGTGTGGTGTTTAAAAAAACAAGACATTGAACAATGGATATTTTTATTTGAGCGTTGCAGGGTCAAAAGTAGTTGCAAAGTAGTTAACTACTCAGGAAGTAGTTACCAATTAGTTAATGTGGAAAAAGTAGTTGTGGAAAAAGTAGTTAACTAGTAGTTACAACTACATTTTTATCAAGTAGTTCACTACAGTAGTTGAACTACTTTCACAGTAGTTGGTGCCCAGCATTGATATTAAAACAGTCTAGATTTTGATCTCACTATGTTTCATTCTCCATTCTCGCTCAAAATATGAACTGCATCGCTTACACGTAAAGACAAATTGGATCCCAAGCAGCGAGATTTAAGGAATTCACAAAAAATCAGAAGCGTCAACAGCAGCGCTTTCTTTCGTAATGCAAAACATTTGAACGCTTCCCAAATAGGACAATAGGCGCCCGAGCTGCTCAAAACCGAATCACACACACTAGAGATGTGCGGGTACAGCAAAATGCATACCCTACCCGTACCCGTGGAAAAACTTTTTTACCCTACCCTACCCGTACCCGCTAGCGCTGTACCCTACCCGACCCGTACCCGTAAGCTGTGTACCCGTACCCGTACCCGTACCCGTACCCGTACCCGTAACCGACTTTGGTTGGAATTTGGAGTTTTTGGATTTGGAATTTTGGACCCGTACCCGCGGGTGTGTTTACGGGTACAAGTACTACAAGGACCTGTACATGGACCCGTGAACCAGTAGCCGTTCCTAGAGACTACAGAGAGGCAACAGTGAAATAGGGGCTACGAAATTGGGATAACTATTCATTGTAAATAGCACGCATGTTTAGATTAGGACAGATCTAGTACTTAGGAATCAGGATAATCAGTCAGCTAGCCTAAGCCGACATGAATGGGCTTGTTTAAAATATTTAGTAGATATCATTTATCTATGAGCAGGCATTAGAGCTCAAGTTAAACAACAAAACTTTACCAGAAGAACTTCTCGGTCAAAGAGTCCTTGGAGGAGTCAGAGGACGCCATTATAGATTTATTACTGATGATGTCAGATTACGTCATCTGTATTTCCTGTTTTCAGTAAGTAAAATGCATGCTGTCTGACAAACTGAACGCGATGTACAAGTTATATTAATACACTTTACTCAATATTATTTTTCTATTACTGCATTGCTAATTTGCTATAGTAGTGAGAAATGAAAATATAACTTTACGGGTAAAACGGGTATACCCACGTACCCGTAGCCGCTATACCCGTACCCGTAGCGCTGTACCCGTACCCGACCCGTACCCGTAAAATGTGTACCCTACCCTACCCGTACCCGCGGGTACGGGTACGGGTAGGGTATACCCGCGGGTACGGGTATACCCGCACATCCCTAACACACACACACACACACACACACACACACACACACACACACACACACACACACACACACACATGGGCATCCAGAGGGGGTTCAAGGGGTGCAATTGCACCCACCTAGAAAAATTGCACCCTCTTGCACTCCCTTCCCGACGCCCATGCAACGGGTACACTTTGCCCTCGGGCGCCGGATACCCTCGCTACGCCACTGTCACAAAGTCTGTCTGTCTAACCGCGCTCTCATTGTACGACGCGCTGCTGTAGTTGCTATAGGTAACGCCAATTTCATAATGGGCGGAGCTTAAGAATGATCATCGCCACCACCACTACGAACGCGACGTCATAGGCTATAAGATGTGCAGAACAACGTCCAGCGAATAACTGCTTATAGGGGCCTAGGGCCATAAGATTCTAACTTTGTGTGCGTGTATGTCCGATCACTTTTTCCAATCAATCCCCGTCTCCGTCCCTATCATTCTTCCTCCGCTCTTCTATCCCCCATCTTTGCTCTCTCTCTTTTCCGTACACCTCTTCGCTTAATCCTCTATCTCCTTCCACACAACCTCCTTCTCTTCCTCACAGAACCCTTCCTTCCTTCCTCTCCGTTTTCTACCCACTTCTCTCTCGTTCCTCTCCACCCCTCTCCCTTCCATACTCTTCTCACCTCCTCTCCCATTATTCTCCCTTTTTCCGCCTTCCTCATTTTGAGATACCACTCATTCACACTGTTCTCTGTATTTGTCCAGCCGCCACCGAATTAAGCCGAAAGCAATGGCAATCTTGTCAGAGGGGCAGCATACAGGTTGTCAACGGAATTCATACAAATACACTGTAGTTAATGTTCTCACAAGTCAAACCCATGCAGGAATGACAGGCGAAGTGTAACACTGAAACCTCAGATAAGAATATGTTTTATACAAGGACATTTCCAAATTTTGGTTTGTCACAGAAATTAATTTCGTCTTGTAACTCTTGTTGCACTTTCTATCAGATAGAATTGGACTGAGCAGACAATCATCGCTGCGCCACCTATCGAATGACTAGCACACCTTGTTACGCCAGCATAAAGCATATATATATATACTACTTAAATTTCTTAAAATTAGGAAA
Source organism: Metaphire vulgaris (assembly GCA_018105865.1). NCBI lineage: Eukaryota > Metazoa > Annelida > Clitellata > Crassiclitellata > Megascolecidae > Metaphire > Metaphire vulgaris. The sequence goes on from CM030852.1 coordinate 6,375,676, forward strand.
CTGCATTTAATCAGCGGACTCAAAACTCAATTTAGTTAATTCAAGTATTATTATTCACAGAATGCAACTTTAATATTTTACTGATTTCGACGCCATTAAATCGGTGATTTGCGCTCTCACCACAGCAACACCTTTTTTATAAGACAAAATTAATAAATTTGCTTTACAATGAAGTGCAACATAGATAACCTAAGGTTTAGAAACATATCAGAAACACTAAGTAGGCATACAACTTCAAATACCATTGAAATAATTAATACACTTGCATATTCTGCTTATTAAGATTCTGTTCATTATTCATTTGCATATATGCATATGCAAATCCATACACAAATACAATTGTATAATGTAAAAATTGCATAATTAAACATGTATTACCATCCAATTATTTACAAACAAATGAATAACAAATTAAGATATGAAAAGTTGTTAATTAATATTAATGATTAGCTGCAAGTTAATATGAAGAAACTAGTGTATGGGAAAATACTTTGAAGTAATAACAAGACATTTTGTGAAATGGAAAATATGTACAGTATTCCCAATTGCAATTTAAGTATCTGGTGAAAGTTTGTACAATAAAAATCTGATTTCATTTAATTAAAATTCTTACAGATTTAATTTCTGTCCCAAACAGATGCATCGGCTCTAAATTCATAAATGAAAATGTAACCATTATTACTGTCTTGGCGAGTACAATATATTCCAAACAGTTTGCATTTTAGTTTCTAACGTTTCAAACAAAATCTCTAACCAATTTCCAAAATCTTTGCCTTAAATAGGGTGATCCATTTCAATTGCAAGCAACTTCAGCACACCTCAATAACGGTATGACAATACAAAAATAACCTCATCTGAAATTCATATAAAACCGAAAAGAAACCAAAAAAATCAGCTGAAGGAATGATTACCATTATGATACGTTTCAAAAATGAAAAGAACATTTAATAGATACACATGGGCGCCCACAGAAATTTTTCCACGAGGGGCAAAACGCATTTTAACACAATGGTCACGGTAAATGTTTTAGCAAGGTTTTCAAATTTCACTGTGAAATATTGGTATTTGCATTTTCCATTGGGGCAAGTACCCCCTCTTGACCTAATTTTGTGGGCGCCTATGTAGATACACACAGCGCAAAATGGAGTTAATTTCAATGACATTCCATTCACTATGCCAAAGTAGAGGCTCTTTAGCTAACACTAGTTCAACGGCATGAAACTAGTTAGCAGTTATGTTAATCCTTGTCCTGGTCCTTAAGGACCAATTTGAAGTAATTGTCCTTGTCCTCGTCCTTGGGGCTCGGCCTTGTCCTTATCCTCATCCTTGCAGATCGGTGGTCCTTGTCCTGGCCCTTGATAATTATGATCCAAGATAAGAGTAGTATGTGGAGTTATATTTACATACTTGCTTTGCAGTTCCACGTTGGGAATGACTGGGAATGCATCACCCCATCGACCATTTTTTGCTTGCTTGTTAGTCGTTTCGTCTTTTTTAGGGTTTACAGGGCCCTGGCATTGGTGATGACCTTTTTTGCTTGTTAGTGTTTTTCAAGATTTACTGGGCCAGGCCAGTGTGCTAAACAGCTGATGACTTTTTTGCTTGTCAGCCTTTTTCAGGGTACAAATTCATTGCATCCCCCTCTCCAAGAGTTCTTGGAACCGCCACTGAATACAAGACAGATCAATTAATATCAATCAAAATAATAAGAAAGTAATAAAATGTGATCATGGAGAAATTAGGATCATTAAATCCTTGGATTTGAATCAGAGCTTGATAACAATAATGTCTATTGCTTCCACTTCTGGAAGTTTGCATTCACATAATGCAAAGCAAAAGATTGACATTTGAAAACCACACCAAAATTTTGCATAAAAAGTCAACATGGAAAATACAAAAATACTAACTAAATCCAGTACAGGAAGATAAAGCCTAAATACAATTCCAAACTGGAATGTAAAGCTAAAGTACGTGTAAATTTTCAATTTATAAAAGCATAATTCATTAGCAGTAATGTGCTGGGTGCTAGTCTTAAGCACTACACAAACCATATTAGCATTCACAAAGGATAAGTGAATTCCCTAGATGCCAATATCTTCAAATAATTCTTGAAGCTAACATCACTAATTACCTTCATGAAGACTTTAATTTTGTCACATAAACAGAAAAACTTAAACATCAGCGATTTCAAGTTAATTATTGCAAGGCTAATAATCTATTATTGTCAATTATTAATATTTTACCTGTAACAGAACTAAGATTTTGAGAAAAATCAGAACGATTGCAACATTTGTTTTTAGCCATTAACAAAGCCTGGATGTTTCTGTCTTGGGCAAAAAAGTAATCTGGCTTCTCGATCTTCCTCCAATCATAATGCCCTAGTCCGTCCTTTAGATAAAGCAGTTTCAACACAAAATGGTGCCTAGAATTGAGAAAAACCGGAAAAACTTCAACAAGATTATTTCTATTTTCCGGATATGCAACAGTAAATGCAACAGACCCTCAATCTGCTTGTGGGGACTCCACAATACCTAAGATGTTGGGACTTGAGAGCAAAAGCATCAAATGGAGGCAAAATTCCAGCACAGTATATGCCAACAACTTACAAACTGCTACAAATTTTAATGAGACCACCAAATCAAGTAAAGTAGTTAACTGCTCATAAAAAAATTTTCTATACAGATTACAGTAAAATTACAAATCAGACAATTATGAGAATCATAATTTGCAATAAAGCTTCATAAACACATATTTAAATTCTAACAATTTTCATAAAACAATGATATAAACAATTGCATTACACAACAGTAACAAATGTAAAAATGGTAAATTTTATTGAAAGGCATTCAACATATATTGTATGGTTAACAATGCTAAATTCTGAGAAAACAACAAATTAAAATCGGCAATCAAGCAAACTGGCAAAACCTCAGACTGCTGAAGACTGATTCAAATGGTTAAAGAGTAAGATACTTTGATAAAAACAAATAAGTTCACAAACAACTGACAAGCTAAGCCAGAGACATCTTTCAGTTTCATGCAGCGGTGTAGCCAAGGAGGGTTTGGGGGTTAAAAGCCCCCTGGCTGTTCGACTAAAAATATTTCATTGCATACATAGTTCTAAGGGCCCATATATGCCTATATAATACAATAGTTGGTTGACAACCTTTTTTTTGTTGTCATGATTTTTTCAGTGATGGAATCATGATGATGATGATAACCTTTTTTGTCTGTCAGGATTTTCCAAATTTGGGAATCATATGGATGGGAACCATAACCCCTGCCTTCGAAAATCCTGGCTACGCCACTGGCTTCATATATCCCTATATTTATGGTCAACATTAAAAAAATTTGGCTGATCAATGTACATTATAAGAAAAACAAAAGAGCAAATTCACAAAATAAACGTCTTGCTAACACACAACAAATCCAGCAACAATAATGTCCATGTTGCAAATTCAACATCTTCATCATATATCATACTGTAACAAAGTGCTTTCCCGAGGCTCACGAGTTCATAAGGCAGCGCTGATCTCCATGTCTACAGCCCTCAGCCAGACACGCAATACCATGAATAGTTGGATACTGGGCTGGTGCATCACATAGCGTACCTGTTTGACTTATCGCAGCTTCTTACCACTGCTCCTCGGTTTACCACCGCCCTCTAGCGAGTAAGGCCGAGTCAACCTTAGGGCTCCTGTGGGTGTCAAACCAACGACCTTCTGTGCTCTGTTGTCCTACGTTGTTACCACTCTGCTAAATTCCCACACCATAACATAACATAAAGGCAATAAAAAATACACAGAGGCTTATCTCAGTTTCCATATTAATAAGAAAGTTTTGGAAGAAGACTCAGAATCCACCAAAACAAAAAGCCTCATGCAGTCTGCAAATAATTACATATACAACTGAAACATGTCTTTGATCCTGAAATTGAATGCATATTAAATGAAGTTCAACATTTATACAAAGAAAGAGGGCTCATCCTTCACACCACCAACGGTCTGCACCACCTTCAGTCCAGCTGGATGGTGTGGACCGTGTATGACTTTATCTGACCAATTAGACTTTACAGACTGGCTTGGAGAATTCGACCATGAGCCCAATGAATCGGGCGATGGCGTGGGATATAGTTCACATGGCAAAAAACTGGAAAGCTGCTGCGGTGGAGTGTCACTCTGCTGACAATGCTGCGACGGTGGAGTTGGAAACGACAGTTTCTGCAGTCCTGATCGAGCGTCGTCAGCCGTTTCAACGGGCGCCGTCAGTGCCGCCTCGGCTAACCAGCTCTGAGCTCCATGCTGTGGGAAGGGATATTGTGGCAGAGGTTTCATGACATGGTCGATAGGCTTCTTCTCAATCACGCGAAGGTCACAGTCATCTGGCAAGCATTTCACAATGGGATGATGAAAACTTTGAACGGCTGCAGGTCTGGAATTACCCAGAAAAGCAGAAGTATTAATCGTGACCCCAGTGCAGGTGGGATCAGGCACGTGTACAGCCACAGAGCTGGTCTTGGAACAAGTCGACATACTTGGCAAAATGCTGCCACTGTCGTCCAACAGAGCAGCAGCATTAGGCTGAGTGCTGCTTGGACATAAATACTGATTGTCAAATGAAATCATCTTACTCTCTTGGCTGTGGGGTGGTTCATGATCTCCTAAAAGCCCACGGACACTTGTGTTATCATACTGGAAATTCTGATTTAAAGTGCCATTTTGTGACTGAAAAATCACAAAGCTTTTAGAATCCAGCACATCCAAACCAACTGCCTGCTCTCCGTACGAATGACCCTGCAGTTGGCATAGAGCACCATCACCAAACAATCCAAATTCCTCTGTCTTTGGTATGGTTGACGGAACGTGACCAAGCCATTGCATGTCTGCAGCACGACCGACAGCAAACAGACCTGGATTCTTGTCGGACGAGTACCAGTCGTGCACCTGTTCATGCGCTCCATCAGAACCAAACACCACTCCTGTGTGCTGGTAAATTCCTGTGTAGTCGAGGGCATCCAAAAGGGCTCCACTAAGAGACGGAAGTGTGGCCTGTGACACGTGGCAGTGTCCCATCCGACCAAGGCACGACTGGTCACAAGACGGAGGATGATAGTCCATTAGTCTGCTGGATGGCTCCATTCTCTTTCCATGCACGGCAGCTCTGACGCAACCGCGTGCAGATGGCCCGGTAAAACTTGGTGCCGCGCTCCTTTTCTTTTGTTGCTTAGTATTTTCCAGTGGCAGATGCACAAACTGTGCCGACATATGAGACGGAAACTGGATACAGTGGTCGATTGGATGCAATTCGATTTCCTTTACGGGTCGCTGTTTTTTCGGCGGTCGCTTCTGCTTGTTCTTTGATGATCCGTGCGCCACGTACGAGGGCATGACTGCTCCACCCATACTACTATCGTTTGCCAGGTTGAAACTGTAGTTGTCAAGCAGCTGCACGATGTCATGGTGACGTCGCTCAAGAGCAATGTCCCGTGGTAGATGCTCAGCATGGTCAATAATGTCAACACTGGCCGAATTCTGAAGGAGGAGAAGAACGACGTCACGGCTGCCAGGCTGTGGTCGTCCTGGGCATCCTTGTTGGCTCCGTGTTGTAGAGAAAAGCGCAGCTGCTGCCCAATGCAATGACAGCACCAGACACACACACACTGTCATGGTGAACGTCAAGAGCAATGTCCCATTGGTAGATGCTCAAAGTGAATGGTCTGCCTTCATCAATAATGTCAACACTGGCCGAATTCTGAAGGAGGAGAAGAACGACGTCACAGCTGCCCTCCCTAGCAGCAACATACAGCGGAGTCTGGCTGTGGTCGTCCTGGGCATCCTTGTTGGCTCCGTGTTGTAGAAGCAAAAGCGCAGCTGTGAAGTTGTTCACAGCAGCTGCCCAATGCAATGCTGTCTTACCTACAGCACCAGACACACACACACTCATACATACACATATACAGATCAACTCTTACTCACTTGTATACACACTCGCTCGTACTCTCGTAGTTCCATCAATACATCACATTACCATTGGCAACCGCATGTGTTTCTAGTGGTAGCTGCCAAAGTCTAGAATGGTCTGCCTTCATCAATAACTATGGCAGAAACACTAGAAGTACCAGTATTTAAATGAAAACTGAAAACTGCTCAGTTATTTCACAGTTATCCAGAACAGTGATTCAAGCTACATTACATTTAATGTATTTTCAATTGTAGGTGTCCTAGCAGTACTTGTATGACATGCCATCCTAATCAGTTCCTTACTACTACTACTACTATTATTATTATTATTATTATTACTGCTGCTGCTGCTACTGCAACTGCTACTACTATTACTACTACTACTACTACTACTACTACTACTACTACTACTACTACTACTACTACTACTACTACTACTACTACTACTATTAAATGGAACAATAATCAAAACTCCCCAAAGTCAAAGCTCCGTATTAACAATACAGTGACTCATAAATTTCAACACTGCTTCACTTTTGAATCTGTTTGGATATTTTTAAAATTCACAGCCCAATTTATTACTCTACTTATCTGAAATATTATTTTGCAGATGTTGCAAACCTAAGTCGTCTGCAGCCCCAACATCTGCCTCTGCGTTTATCAGCTCCTCTACCATTCCCTCAACTGCAAGACGCACAGCAAGTATCAGCGGTGTTGTACCGTCCTTCATTCTCGCATTCACAATCGTCATTCGATGTCTTAACAAAATCTAAAAACCAATCAAAATATGTGTAAAAACAGAAAATAAATTAATGAAAATATTCACATATGGTACAAATAGTTAACAACTGAAATATTACAAATGTTAATTAATAATTATTGAAAGATATGCAACTCAATCTGCTACAATTATCTTACAGCGCTGAAACAAAACAATTACAGGCATTCAAAATAAATAAAGTAAGCAAATAAGTGTATTTTAAAAGATACCTTGTATGAAAACAAATTCAATTCATGCTACAGTTTATTGGCCATTTTAAACAATTAAAATATAACACACGATCCATCTTACATGACTCTATACCTATACAGTTATTATTCAACATCTATTCACTGTTGTATATGTCGTGAATATAACTTTTGAACAATATAACAACTGATTACCGGCATATATTTTAATCTAAGTTTCAGAACCAGTCTTCTATTCAGCTTTAATAAAGGCATTAATGGTTCAGTTTTTCCTAGACCAGAGCACATCATTTTCAACTTCCCAAATGCAATACAAGAATTCATCAAAAGTACGTTCTTGCAACAACAACAACCTGGAAAACGCCGATGGCGTCGGCTGTAACGGCTGCGTGCAGTGGAGTGCGACCCAAGTTGTCAGGTACGTTTGGGTCGGCACCAGCATCGAGAAGACGCTTCGCTGCGTCTGAGCGGGAGTAACGAGCAGCCAGGTGTAACGGTGTCTCTCCTGCAAGACAATCAAGATACTCTCCCCCATTGATATCACAATTACTCTTCCGTTATTTTATCATTTCCTTCACTTGTCATTATTATGGCGCAAATTTCCACCTGCTTTAAAAATAATTATGGTTAGTATAAATATCCTAGAAAGAAATGTGACTTATTTAGTCATAATAAAAATAATAATGGTCATTAGACAAATGGTTAAGTAGAACTGCAGTGTAAATAATAAAATAAAATTGGCATTTGATTCTCTCATTACAAACCATCCATCAATCAATAAACTTCCATGGCGTTTCTATCATAAAGCCCAGGGCATCAGCCGATGGCGCACCAAATCCAAATTGAATTTGAACCAGGTCATCTGGAAAGATCAGTCAGAACAGTGGGGGAGCAATCTAAGGGGAATAAGCCAAGCCAAATACATAATGTTTTAAGACCGAATCTGAAAGATGATAAATTGTTAGTTATAAGAGGTGATATTGGTAATGAATTCCAGAGCCTAGAGCCACACACTGAGAAACAACTAGTGCCAATGACGGTGCGAGAATAAGGAACAACAAATGAAAGTCCTGCCGAATACCTAGTGGAGTGATTAGTAGGTCGAGGGATAAGTCGCATCTCAAGATAATTGGGTTCGTTATATACACTGTAACACAGTTTTATATACAAAAAAGACAGATTAATCATTAATGATAAAAAATATTATAGCGAATGAAATCATCACCTGTGTGATCAGTTTTGCAATGGATTGAAGCTCCGTCATTGATGAGTTCAGTAATGACCGATGTTCCACTGCGACCATCATAACCCAAACACGGCATTTCAGACGACGCCATTGAAGCCAACATCAGCGGCGTTAGGCCTCCGGGGCCTCGCACATTAATGTCACGCATTTCGTGTTGGTCGTTCTGCGGAGGAGTGAACGGAAGAGTTGCAGGTTTAGGAATTCTTCCAGCGGCTTCGAGGTGCATACGCGTCCATTCCCTGCTATCCTCCTTTTCTGACTGAAAAGAAAGAGCCCATCAACAGAATCGTACACATCGTAGAGCAGACAAAAGATTAACAATATAATATAATGGCATTAACTTTTTTCATTTGATTACTAGTGAAATATCTGTAATTATTGTGATAATCTGAGTACCGGTAATTAGTCTGTGATTCTTCTTCCTCCTTCTTTCTTTCCTTCCGTCGTTCCCTATTGGGTTGGACGATGGGTCTGAATGAGTTCCTTCCACTTCTGTCTGTCTCTTGCTTCCCTGGTCATTTGGATGAAGTTCATTTGCATTTCTTCTGCGTCCTCTTTTAAGTTTTCTATCCATGTTTTTCTTGGTCTTCCTTTTCTCCCCTTCCCTTTAACATAGTTGCATAGTGCTTTCTTTGGTAGTCTTTCTTCCTTCATTCTTTCAACATGACCAAACCATTACAGATTCTTTGTCTTCTACTTACTCCTTCTATTCCTCTTAACCAATTCATTTCTGCAGTCATTAATCTTCTTTCATCTTTCTTCTTAATGGTCCAGCATTCTGATCCATATAATAGTATTGAGTCTGATATTACTAGCTGAAATACTGTAATTTTTTAATTGTCTTGATCACTCTGCACATTAGTCTATATAAGTGAAAAAAATCAAAGTGCTTTCCCGAGACTCATTGGCTCATAAGGCGGCGCTGATCTCCGTTTCTATGGCCCTCAACAAGGCGTGCAATGCCATGAATACAGGGCCGGTGCATCGTGTAGCATACCTTTTTGACTTTTTACAACTTTTTACCGCTGCTACTCATTTTACCACCACCCTCTAGCGAGTAAGGCTTAGTCGACCTTAGGGCTCCTGCGGGACTTGAACCTGTGACCTGCTCTATCGTCCAACATTGTTACCACTCTGCTAACTTCCAGCCCAGTCCATAAAAGAGTAGAAATAAAGTTAAGTTTAAAATAAACTGATTTTTCACAAATTGGATTATGCCATTCCTTTAACCACAGCATAACAAACATAATGCTGCAAACAGGAAACAAGTCAAGTTCGACTCAACTTTATTTCCATTTTTGCATTGCAAGCCAAAAACTAATTTAAAATAAGCTTAAATAAAACTGAAAAATATGCAACCCATCTTGACACTGTTACAGAATTGCAGGCGATTCAGTGATTCTGTAAGTACCTTCAGTCTCTTGGCCTTCGAATGATATGATTCATCATCACTCCACGAAGTCACGCTTTCAGCTGTAGACCCAGGCGCCGAATCTGATGAGGAAGATGAAGACGTTACTCTTCCAACAAATAGCAAACATGGCAACAGATAGAAGAAATATCTAATAGCTCAGTGTTTAATCCAGGTCTGCTAGGGGGAGATTCCCTACCCCCAAAAAAACAACTCAAAATCCCCCCCAAAAAAATTTCAACACACAAATTTTTGCATTGAACTATGTCTCTTCCCCTCCAGCCAAGTCATCCCCCTCAAAAGCCCAAAGGTCTGGTGTCTGGATAAAACACTGTAATAGCTCCATTTTAAAATAACTGTAATTTGCATCTGTAAAGATAAAGCAGTTGGCATACGACATGTGAAAGTACACATTCATCCTTAATAATATAATCTATGGCTGTAGTCATTTAGGTAAACAAGATCAGTCATGAAAGACATAGGATGTTAGTTTTTTTGTTTTTAAAATGAAGCAAATGCTGACTCATAGAAAACCAAAAGAGAAAAAAAACAAGAGAACTTCCTAAATACGACAAAAGAATACAACAAGAAAGATGATTGGTGGTCTGAGGTGGACTGATTAATTACACTGGTCTACATTTTTAAAAAAATTTCTGCTGACCTAAAATTTATTTTTGATTTTACCCAATTGAGAGGTGCTGATTCCAGATATGAAGTCAAAAATTATGCAACACGTCAAATTTTTTCCAAATTAGGAATGCTTAATTAAAGGTGTTAAAGTCAAACATAAGGGAAAATAGGAAATTCAAGAACCAGATAACACGTGGCCCAAAAATGAGTCTGTCTTCTAACCAAGAGAGCAATAAGAGCAATAGCTCAGAAAGGAATCTTCTTTTTGGATGCTCCGGTATAGTTAAGTCAAATAAACACCAGCAGTACTTAGTCTGCCATAATGTTCTTCCATCTGCCTTGATATCCAAAGTCTTGATGTCTTGATGGAAGCATTCTCCCTTGTTCTTCACTCATAGCTCCAAGATTTGAAGTTCAGATAGCTATGAAAGAAATGCAACTCATGTTTGCTCCCAGTCTTGAAAAAACAATCTTGAATTTTTAACTGAAAATCATAATTCTCGACTCTTAAGTTGCCAAGTAAGTCAGTAATCAGGTCAAAAAACATCTTGTCTACAACTATAACATCCCATTGATTCAAAAAAGTCCTTTGATGTTGATGCAGTATACAAACTCCTCCTCCATATGGAAATGTTTGAAAAGATTCATTCTCTCTGCCATGATACATAAGGTGAACAGATTCTTTTCCTTCAGTCTTGAACCCAAACTTCGTACTAGGTCTCATATTAGGTCATTAAACTCAGCTTGCTTTTGTTTGGTGCAAAAAATAAATCGGTGTCTGTTGACTAACAAAATTCATCTTCGTAAGAAACTGTAATTTCACAGTGAGCAACTGGTCTCAGAGCAGAGGGGAGATTTGGGTACTGGATGGAAGATTTTGCACATGCCTGAAATATTTACCAGACATAGCAGTCATCAACATGCATGGTTTCAGGCTCTCACCATTGGAACTCCAAAGTTAAGACTTTTTTCTCTGACCTTTAGTCACATTATGAACTGTCTGAGGCTTTCAACACATGTCCTGCACACTTTATGTGGTGCCCAAACTCAATTTAACTGCTATGCATGCTAAGCTTTATGCAAAATTCAACACCTATCTCCTTTGTTTAGGTGTTGTAAAGCAACCTCAGATGTAGCAAAATTTGTCAAATTCCTGCACTGCTCAAAGTGTTCGGGTGCTGGGTGACATATTCCACAGAAAGCTAAGAATAGTTAAATTTACAACTTGTAAGCCTCATGAACGACTGAATGCTGCCGAATAAGGCCTATATCCATAAAATGTTGACGTCTGCAGTTTAAAACTGCCTATTAAACTGTTGTATTATTAAATAAATATTAAGCATATCTTTTGCACATCCTTAACTTTTTGCATATTCAATATAGCTAAAGAATTATAATACATAATGCTACATTATTACAGTAAACAGTAAATCAGTAAACAGATGAAAACTGGGCGTGATAGTGGAAAATGGGTGTGATTTTTGATTCAATAAAGATCACATGTTGTCTTCAAGTCAGCAAAATTGACGTAGACCAGTGTTATTATATATTTATACACAATGACATTCACAAAAAAATTTATTGGAGAATTTGGGGTTTATAAACACTTCTGGCATATTTGGAGGATTCCCAAAGTCTCAAGTCATGAGAAAGATTCAATGGACATGAAAGAAGGCACAAATGAATCACACTAAAGAGTAGATAACAATGCTATGCAACTGAATTGTGTGAAATTATAGCTTTTATTGAAACAGTGAATTACTTAGTAGATCCTTGCTTGTTGTGACCATTATGAGTTAATGGCATGAGACAAAATCCTTCTGGAAACCATGTCTTTCCATATCCCCGCTTACGCAGTTCAGTTGTTATGACTGCTATTATGGCTACGACGATGACTATGGAAATTATTGCAACCATTACAGGAATATGGGGGGCTGGAGGTGAAGAAGAAGGTGAATCTGGTTTAGCTGTAATGCAAAGTAAGTAAAATCAAAAACATCAAACCAATAAAGAACAACATATACAAATTCAAAACTGAACTAAATAAAGTGACCAAATAAAAGACATACACTATAAACATAAAAGCTATTGGAATATTATGCCATATTTAAAAATTGAAATTATCACATGAAAAAACAAAAAATTAAATTCTTAAAGACAATGGATGAAAATATGCAATAAAAACAAAATAACAAGATCCTATGCAGACACTATTTCATAAATGTAAAAAGCTAAAGATGAAAACCTAAAGATATTACTAAGAAAACTGCACCACAGCCTGCTTTCCCTAAACAAAAGTTACTCTAAATGTTCTAGAAATGACCGTGTTTAACAGAATGTCAGCACTTACAGCTGACTGAATACAGTTGGTATCCAGGACTAAAGCCTTGGCGCATCAACAGCGCTATGAATTCAGCAGCCAACTCTGCATCTGGAAAACACTGAGCCCGACAATGTGTGTTGTCCAATTTTGCGTAGAATTTGGTTCTGAAGAGAGAGAAAAACATGCAATTGCGTGCGCTAACAACAAGCCTAATCCAGACGTCGTAGACAAAAACGATAGTGTCGTATAGATAGCCAGATAACTAAACACACCGAGAGAACTTTAATTAAAGTCAAAGCAAATCCAATTTGGCTCACACGTAAGAGAAGCACTCAAAAATGTCAATGAGTCAACTAAGTAAAGTGAACTTTGCAGACATATTCAAGTACGGTAATCGTCAGAAGAGACTCAGATGGCAAAAATAATGGTCGAAAGTAGTTAGCTTGCTTCAAAACATGCAATTTAGTTATGGAAGCAATTTTGCATCAGACACCATAAAAGGACGGTGTTCAGTCTAATATGAAACATTAGGGGTGTTCAAAAAATAAAATTTTCAAAAGTTAGATGAGGCTGGACGGATTGTCATGCTACTAAATGATTCAGATCCAATTTTTAAGATGAGCCTTGAATGTGAACCCCAAACCATGAAAAATACAAAGCAGTAAAATATTCAAGACATTTTGTTTGGATTCTATAGAACATCAGAGGCAGAGGGAGAAACACAGAGGAAAGACAGAGGTGCTGGATTGGACATGTTTTTTGCTCGAGGAGAATCATTACTCAGAACACTAATAAAGTGGCATATGTAGAATTCAGCTAGGTGGAAAGACAAATTTTAAAAAATAAGGAGGATGCCATGATTGGCATTTGGATGATGAAAAAGTACAGGACCAGGCAATAGACTGTTTGCCACATTCAAATCAAGACTTTGGGCAAACAGATGCAAATCAACACAATAGAACTATGCCATCTCTGGCTGAGAGAAGTTAAGGGTCACGTTGTCCAGGAGCTGGAAACAATGGACACCTGGAACCTGTCCCTAGGGCAGAGAACATGATGATGAGAACATCAGATGTAATTTTTCACCAGATTGACGTTTGTAGTTGGCAAAATGTTCAGTTATCATCAGATGATTGAAAAATGATAATACAATCAGCCTGGTATGTCTCATGACCATTGATCAACTGGCTTACTCCAAGAGTTTGCATTTCTGAAACAGGATATATACGTTTCTGGAATAAAATAAAATTAGTTAGATTCATCAGACTTTCAATAGAGGTTTGCCCATACTTGGTCATTACAGCTGTGTACAATTAAATACTTTGATGCAATATCCTGTGATTATCAAAGTTTGCTGAACAGGGCAAAAGGAACAGCATCCTGAGTGGCGGTACCAACATTGGTTTTGAAGTTTTAGGATGACTCAATAACATCATGATTCTCTCGCTGTGTTTGAAGAATTGCTCAAAATGTCTGCAATCATCACCCATTTGTATGGAAGCTGATTAAAAACATATTATTCTTTCAGCTTGACGAGCATCTCAGCCTTCATGAAACATGAACAGCATACAAATTCCATGCAACCTGAATGACTCTGGGTTTCATATTCCTCAGGTGTTTCACCCAGAATGAGTAGATTGTTCTCTGCTCATTCATGATAGTAAAACGGGCACGGTTCCAGATTCTCTTTGTGTCCAGATATTTCTCAGCTCCTGGACAACGTGATACCTTCTCTCAGCCAGAGATGGCATAGTTCTTGGGTGTTGATTTGCATCTGTTTGCCCAAGTCCATCCCATGCCAATGTGGCAAACAGTCTATTGCCTGGTCCTGGTACTTAACCGAACTGCAGCCCAAAATGCCAATTCAAGGACATGATGCCTGCAAGTGAGATAAAATATTTTTAAAAATCTTGGCTGTTCCACCAGAGTAGCTGAACCTTTACATATGCCACTTTATTTGGTGGGCGCCAGTCCAAAAAAATGTTTGAGAAAAAAATGAAGGTCCTCGAGTTTTTGGCACTTCTGCTGTCACAAATCCCCTCTGCACGCTATGACTGTGGATCAAAGAGAATACAAACAAAATGAGTCTATTATGACATATCTATGATTATTTTAGAGAGTTATTATTTAGTCCCAATCATTGTGCATTTTTCCATGGTTTGGGGGTTCATGCACAAGGCCTTTAGGGACCTCAGGACATCATAGAAATGTGAAATAAAAAGTGTATCTGAATTCAATATTGATAGTAGCATGACAATGGACTTTGAAAATTTTATTTTTTTGAACACCCCTAATGAAACATATTAGAAGCTGCTGTAACATAGATGAGGCTTTTACTTTGCCAAATGATTCAGATCCAATTTTTAAAGATGAGCTACATGTCGGCTTGATAGAAAGATACAAAGCAGTAAAAGTCAAGACATTATTATGTATTATTCAGGATGATTTATTCGATCACTCATAGCTAAGGCTAAAGTCAAAGGCGTCTAACAATGTAAAGAAACTTTAAATAGGTGTGTCTTCATGTTCTTCAAAAATGCTCATTAAATGACCACCCTTGGCAGGGTGTTCCACAGGATTGGGTTGCCTCTCCGATCTGTCCCCGAGGGCATTCATTCAATAATTGCTTCATTGGGAACGGTATTGTACTGACGGAGCAGGTTGAATCGGTCACGAAGATTGCAATTATAAAATACTATTCATCAGAGGCAGAGAAACATAGAGGAAAGACAGAGGAACTGGATTGGACACTTTAAAGGAGAATTAACAGTAACTGAGGAAAGAATGCCAGGTAGAAAGACAAAAAAGACCAAGGAGGATGCTTTCACCTGGATGATGAAAACAGATGCACAGCGTCCTACTGCAACCTATGCAGAAATCAAAAAAAGCAAAGAGGAATGGAAACAATGGAGCTCTTTGAACCTAAAACAGAGAACATGATGATGAGAACATCAGATGTAATTTTGATTGAGTAGTTACCAGATGATTGAAATATAATACAATCGCCATAAGTGCATGTAAGGAATACTCCAAGAGTTTGCATTTTCAACTGGTTTAAAGAATTTTTCTACAACAGAGATGTCCAAGAGTTTTCTTGTCATTATGCAAGCTGTGATTATAAAGTCTGCACAAGCAACTCACCCAGATTTAAGTAACTCAATAACGATGTTTCTCTTCTGTTTCTCAAAATGTCTGTCATCACCGTTTGGCCAGCTGTATATCATATCTTTACCGTTTTCGTCCTTCATTATGACAAGAGTTCCGTGCAACAGAAGACTCATATTCCTCAGGAATTCCGCTGAATTCTTGACAAAAACATTGACCGGAACGAGCACTACGACTATCAGAATGCCGTCTGCATATTTTGGATCTTTGGTTTTGACACAGTCAAGTCCATCCCAGCCACACTGTTGCAACCGCGATCACAGTTGCCATCTCTGGAAAAACTCTTGCAAGTAACGACACACTTTTGTTTTTGAATCCAGCCAAGACCAACACTTGCTGTCACAGCGGCTATTGTTGATCAAAGCATAACATGGGACTCCATCATGGATGGCTTTGCAGTTCTTGTAGATTCTGGACTTGTAGCTACAGTCGTAGCCGTCAAACTGACATATGTACTCATCGCACTCAGGCTACAAAGTACAAACATTACAATAACGTAGTGTAATTCAGCTCTTACAATGCACATTAAATGATCAACAACTTAGGCAAGAGAGTCCAACCAGATTGCACAGGCATTCGTTCAATAATGCTTCATTGACGATTCTTGTGCTATTTAATCAGACATCTTCAAGTCAAAAAAACTATTATCACAAGTAACATTTTAAATTTATTTTCATTATTTTACTGAAATAAGTTCTAAAAAGTGCAATGCAGTCCTAATTCAATACCAAATTGCATATAAAGAAAATGCAGCTCTTTGCATAAAATGCTTGTGTCATGTATATCTGAAAATGTTTACATAAGGCCCCTAGTGGTCAAATATATTTTGCATGAGCTGCGTATGCATACAATACAATAATCAATAATTCAATTATAATGGACTTTATTGATGCAGGCAAAACAGTACATTATATCTAAAGTCTGCTATATCCATAGCTGGACAAACACTCCACAAAGATCTATCAACAGGGTCTCTGCTAGGAAAGCAGCCACACTCCAGCAGGAAAGGAAGAATAATATTCTCAACATGGTTGGTTAAATTATCAGCCTTTAACTAGCTGTTGAGAAAGTCAAACATAAATTAAATCACATTAATTAATCTCTAATTTGTGAAAGATTAAAAGAGAGGTAATGACAACTGACTCTTCTTATGCATAAAAAAATACTACAACATTGAACAGAGTAGCATATTCTGGAAATGTCTCAGTGCTATCTTAGACATGTATGTTTCTTATCATAGTCTATCCAACAGCTTTACAGTGAGAATTCCACAAAAATTTGTCTAATAGTGCCCAGTTAATAATAAAGTATTTAGTAGCCATAATAGACTTCTGAGAATGATGTTCAGTCTATGGTTTTAGTTATTTGAATTACAAATACCATACTTAAAAATTTGCTTTTAAAAACGATCTAATAAGCAATTAAATCGTTAAAAGTGAAATGACTTGCATCACATATCCCGTTGCCCGCTTTGTGACTGCATCCATTGACATCACAAATGTCAGGACTGTCAGTCACGAGATTGCATGTTGTTCCGTTGTAACCTGAATGGCATTGGCATTTGAAATGGCCATCGACGATGCTACAATAGCCGCTGTTCTGACAAGGATTGCTATCACATGCACTGTTCTGACAAAATGGTCCAGTGAAACCCTACAGAACATTATAATAGATCATTTTTAAACTATATTTATTTATATTATTTAACAATTTAATAAATCATTTAACAAGCATCTTCTTTTTCTTCTTGTAGTCTCTAGTTTCACCATTCAACTCTGTTTTATGTTTTTTCCATTGAACTCTTATCAACCAACCCTTTTATCACCTTTGCTGTTGATGCAGTTAGCTATTCAGCCAAGCAACATGACTCCAGCATCATGTCCTCTCAGTAATACCCAGCTGGCCCATCTCACGGAAATCTAATGTCTCCATTCTTGCTTCTAGTCTTCTGTGCAAAATCTTCCGCATATTTTGTGATAGAAGGTTTCTCGACTCGGTAATCTTCAGAGTTTGCTGCATATCTTTATTTTTTGTTTGCAAAAGGAACAATACAAGCAAGTCTTGTTATCAGAATCTTGTAAAGTAGCAACTCCTCTTCATCAGATTCAAATTATTTTTAAATAATTATCATTTTTACTAAAACGGCGCTATAGAAGTTCAATGATGAAGAATATACAGTCTGTGACTCTAACAGAATTTGATTAAGCCCAAACCAATTGTCTTTTAAAGCACAAACCAATCGCTTTTACTGCGTAACTTTTATAAATATTCAGATAAGTCATGATTTTTGAAGCAAATTATCTCAAATCAATTGTCTACCAACTGAACAAAGACCTATTACTGCATATTACATTACACTTAAATATGGGTTCTTGGATATCCGTTGCCACCCTACCTAAATATGATGACATAGATTTGATGTCATTTGAAAATGGGGTTTACTGAAGAAGGAAACTCTTTTAATTAAAGTTTTGCATAAAGAAAAACGACAAAGTCACTGGCTCATAGTAACTCACTATTGATGAATTTTACAAGTAGGATTTTTTATTAGCAAAGTTGTGCTTATAAAACTGTTGGCTTACTTTTTTCTAGACATTGTTCTTATCAGTATCTGCCATAACCAGAACCGGAAAATTGGGCTGACTTATTGGATTTGACAAATGGGGCATTACGGATCAAATCAAGGAGCGACCATCAACTGATGCCAAGTGCATTACTAAAACGGCGCTATAGAAGTTCAATGATGATGATGATCAGTATTACTACAGTCTATGACTGCAACTGGCAGAATTTGATTAAGCTTCAATTAACCCATTAATCTCTGTTCAGTGACCTGTACACAGAAATTACAATTGCTTAAAATATTGGCTCACAAAAAATAGAATACCTAAATTTAGGGCTATCAAATTTTTTTAAAAGCTGTCTGGATCCGTCCAATTTTTGAACAGGTACCTGGATACCCAAATTAGCACAGTCTCTGTGTGTGACCGCTTACCTCTACACCCAACTAAATAAACACACTCCCTTTCTGGTCCCTGCAACTAATGATAGCCCACCTCACGTTTATGGGGCTGTTACACTTGGTAACTCCTGTCACTGCAACTAATGATTCTCTCAGGGACCTGAGGGGAGTGTGAGCCTATAAGGCTCATTTTTATAAATGAGGTAGCCCGTATACCCAATTTTACTGCCCGGGTAATAGGACACCAATGGTCCCCGGCCTTCCACACAGTGGCTGAGGCTCTAGAATTTGGCAAGTGGGGAGCCTGTGGCTCGGGCAACTTCTAATCATGGGGGCCAACCATTTGTTGTTTAATGTATGTCACTGCATTAAGTTCTATCAGGGTCCCAACTGGGAGGGTCACTGGGGGGCCAGGCTCTCAATAGGGGCACCCAATTTCTGCCCCCCGGTGGACACCAATGGGTACTGGTTCCCAGGTATCCGTTGCCAATTCTACCCAAAATTGTAGGCCTTCTTCTCAGTAATTTTTACATTATAGATCAAAATTAAATTAAATTTTGTTGTTAATAGTACATAAAAATTACTTACAATGCATCTAATAAAAATGTCAAAGAAGTATACTTACCAAAAGACATGTGCAGTTAAAGCTAAATGGTCCACCTGAATCCATACATCTTCCCCCATTCTGACAAGGGTTACTGTCACCTGAGCACTGACTGATATAGACACTACAGTCAACACCTGTCCATCCTGGTTGACACAGACAGGTAAAAGAACCAAGTCCCTGCAAACATCCAAGAACACCCTGACCACTGCAAGGACCTACGCTACACTCATCTATGTACCCTTGGCAGTTGGGTCCAGTGAATCCAGGAAGACAGACACAGCTGTAACCATTGATCTTGTCAATGCAGGTTCCTCCGTGTCGACACAATCCTTGAGGAAGGCAGTCATTTGAGTTTTCTTCGCAACGAATGCCCGACGTTCCAGGCGGACAAGAACACTGAAATCCATTGACGAGGTCATGACATGTTCCGTTATTTTGACATGGATTCGAGTGGCACTCGTTATCAATAACAGAACAACTCTTGCCCGAGTAGCCAGGCTTGCAAGAACACCGGTATGTAGAACCAAAAGTGGAACAGTTGGCACCGTTCCGACAGGGCAGAGATAGACAGTGGTCGGTCTTCTTTCCGCAATAGCTTCCTTCGTAACCGCTAGAACATTCACAGAAATGGGTTGAGCCATGATTGCGGCATGTCCCTCCATTTTGACAGAGTTCCGATTCGTTCATTCCTAGAACAAAGTTTACATTACAACAAATGCTGTACACTGTATAGTTCTGTAGAAAAGAAAGGATCTGCTGGAGAATAAACTCCAACAAAGTCAATTTACACTTATGAGTGCTATTATAGTAAAACAATTTCATTCTAATCTGTTTAAAAATTGCAATTTAAACAGAATCTTGCCACAAGCAAAATTACACTCTGACACTATATAACACCATAAATAACATTGTCTTGTCTTGTCTTTAACCGTCTTTGCTCCGAAGATTGGCTGCATTGTGGACTGCCTTGCTACAAAGTGTTAGTCTTCTGCTGTTCTTGTTGCCTGCTTTATATTGAGTCCTGTCCATTCTCTGATGTTGTCTTCCCACTTTTTTCTTGGTTTACCTCTTTTTTGTGATCCTGGCATTGTGCCTTGCATTATTTCTTTCTGTAGATATTCCTATTTTGTTTGAAAAATATGTCCCCAGTAATTCATTTTCTTTTTCTGAACTGTTTCATCTTCTGGACAATTTATTCAGGAGGACTATGTCCAAATAATTAATTAACATTATACTATCAAAAACATATAAAAATTCAAATCTGATGTCCTAATTTTATAAAGTTAAATCAATATTTTAGATATATTATGTGTGTAAGAGTTATGTGGGTGATGAATAGTCCTCCTGATGGAACATTTTTACGTGAGATGAATAGTCAGCTCCTGATGAAACGTCCTGGGATGAATAGTCCTTTTTAGATGAATCATTTCCGTGTTGAATCGTCCTGAGATAGCAAATTAGCAATGCAATAATATAAAAATAATATTGAGTAAAGTGTATTAGTATAACTTCTGCTGTTCTTTGTCAGACAGCATGCTCAAACATAAAGTACAGATGTCCTCATCAGTATTCTTAATGATGTTGTTTCCTCCAAGGACTCTTTGACTTCTTCTGGTAAAGTTTTGTGGTTTAACTCTTTTGCCTGCTCATAGATAAATGATATCTACTAAATGGCAAGCCCATTGTGCCTTGTATTACTTATTATTCTGATTCCTAAGACAGTCTGTCCTAATCTAAACATGCTTGCAAAATAGTTATCCCAATTTCAATAATTCAGTTTTCTTTCTCTTTACTGTTTCCAATAGGGTTCTTTGCACCCCTGCTTTATCCAATACCCATTCATTCGTTTTCTTTGCTGACCAAATAAATAACATTATACCATCAAAAACATATAAAAATTCAAATCTGCTGATGTCCTAATTTTAAGCTTTAAACTCTGGCAAAATATCAATATTTCTTATATATATAGTATATATTTATAATACCAATATTTACATCTCAACTATCATCATATTAATAAATATTATTATTATTTGTAATGACCCAGTGTGACATAGAGGCAAAATGATGGACAGTCACTCACTAAACCAGGTTGGTTGTGCTGCAGCATTATGATAATCAAGTAATCAAATCACCATCATCAAAACAGCTGCCATTAATATGACTATGGTACAAATGGCACTCTTACCACGCGACATCTTCAAATTACCTCTGTTGTTGGCTTCCACTGCACATGAAACGTTGGTCACATCACACTGACGACCGGTCCATCCTAAAGCACAGGAACAGTTGAATGCATTGCCATTCATTCTGCAAGTAGCTCCGTTTTTGCACACAGGTTCTGACTGGCTGCACAAGTCAACGATACTGTTGCACTTCTGGCCAGTCCAACCCGCAGCACAGAAGCATCTGTATGTGTCGCCAAAACCTCACAGGACCCGTCGTTTAGACAAGGGTGCGAGTCACAGGGAGTTATCGGTTGCTCACAGAAAGAACCAGTGTATCCCAAAGGACAGTGACAAAAGTATGAATTCACTCCATCGACACAGATTCCTCCATTCAGACACAAACTGTCAAAAATAAACAAAGCAACTAGAGCTTATCAGGGCCGGATTAAGGTCCGAGTGGGGCTGAGAAGAAAAAAAGGCCGTCGCCTATACCGAAAAATCTCTGACAAGCAACAAAAATGTTATTTCCCTTCAAAAACGAGCTGACAAGCAAAAAAAAAGGTTACGGAAAAACGGTGGGCCTATTTTTCACGGTGGGCCTGGGGCTTCAACCCCTTCAGCCCCCACCTTAATATGGTCCTGGAGCTTATAGTTCAGTCTGACTCAAGATAATCTGCAAATCTAGCTAATACATAGTGCAACAAGAGTGCAAGATAAGTAACTAATTAAAAGACTTCTATAGTGCCACTTCTGTAATGCACTTAGCATCGGTCATATGCCTCCCTGATTTTAATCATAATCCTTCATTGTCAAATCCAATAAGGCAGTAGATAGGCAACAGAGAACAGGGACATTTTGAGTATTGGTCTAAACTCCGTGAGATTGAGCAGAGTGGACCAATGGGCAGAAGCAAAAGGACACCACACGAGAGTAAAAATATTAACAATTCATTTAATGTCTGACGAGAAAGAGAAGACAATCACAAACAATTGATACTGAGAAGCAATAAACCAATTGCGTCTGACAAATGAATTAATTGCGTGTTATGCCTTCTGTATTTATGATTCATTGTGCCCTGGTTGAGTATTTGACATTTGCAAGTGCATAATTTACATTCACAACTAACTAGTTTACATTTTTAATTAACCAGTTTGCATTGTCAACTATGTCATTGATTCAACACTTATACAATAGTTTCAGTTTATAAAAATGTCAGTGTTAAATTCAATGATTGTAAAGTTTACACTCACAATTAAACAGTTATATTTACACTGCATGATTAGCTGTTCACTGCAATAAAGTAATGTCTTTTACAGTCAGTAATGGCTAAATAAAACTTCTTAAACAGATAGTTCAAGATTATGGAGTTTTCATAGTTTCTTCACATCAGATCAAACCATCGCATACACAAAATACACTCAAAATCAGTTGTACCTACCTTGATGAGCAATCATTGATGTTAATGTCACAATTGATTCCACTAAATCCAGGTGCACAGGTACAAGTATAAGAGTTAGCATAGTTGTGACATGTTGCACCATTTCGACATGGCAATGATTGACACTCGTCAATGTCAAACTCACAGTTGTACCCACTGAATCCAGGAACACAGAGACAGTCATTCGATCCATCAATACATGTTCCACCATTTTTACACGAATCTGAAAAGCAATTAACATGTTAACTAAACCTGTTACAGGTATTAAATATTATAACATAAAGTAAATGTAATCAACAAGTTTGTGTCTTAGCGATGTACACCAGTGTGAGCAAGAAATTATGTCTACAGGTTGTTGTTATTTTGCTCTAAAAGACTCTTGATACCTCCTATTGCTTAACAATTCTATCAAGGTATTTTTCAGCCACTGAAACTGATTATGTATGTATGTATGTATGTATGTATGTATGTATACCCGGTACTGGACTATTTGTATAGCGCCGTAAGCATAGCGGGGCCAAAGACAAAGGCGCTTTACAAAGGGTATGACTCCCGAAATAGATGGTTTTTCAGTCTGTTTTTAAAGATGGGTCGGTCTTTGATCCTTCTGATTTCCGGCGGAATAGTATTCCATAGAAGTGGTCTGCCTTGTGAGAAGGCACGATCTCCTAGGGTATCAGGTCTTGAGCGGCCTGGGACAACAAGGTCTAGAGAGCGAGATCTAGAGAGATTAGAGAGATAGCAATATTTTCAATATTGCTCCACTGTGTATTAAGATCTCTTTATACAAAAATATGATGTGAGTGAACAATATAAAAAACCAGTACTGGTAATTGATGTTACATTGCAAAAGGCCTCATTATGAAGACTAACAATATGACAATGTTCCTACAGTCACTACAATCACTAAATTTCCTCTGACTTATTTCCTCTGACAATGGTGGATTATGATTCAAATTCAGAACGACTATCGACTGATGCCAAGTGCATTACCAAAATGGCGCTATAGAAGGCCACTAATAATAATAATAATAATAATATTATTATTATTATTACTACTACTACTAATAATAATAATAATAATATTATTATAACAATAAAAAGAAGAAGAAGAATTTTCTCTTTGCAATTGTTCTGTTTTTTATAACAGTTCATAAAAATACTTGAGATATCAGATTAGATTAAACAGACCACTAAGTTCTCTATCAGTATTAGCATATTCACAGTTTAAAACACCACAGTCAACTTTGTCCATCTCAGACACTTATGGTAATTAAGCAATTTTTAAACAGTGAATTTCTCAAAAAAGAATTATTCCTGCAAACTGTAAGATATTAACATGGTCAAAATCATTCAATCCTGTTTTATATCTTAACAGAAACTGATTCTAAATTTCCATTCTCTCTTAACGGTTTCACTTGTACATTTGCAGTCACAGCATATGTGCTAAAGAACTGGTTGCCCTACTGCATCACCTTACAATAAAAATTAGATTATACCAGAATACTGCCCTTTGGATGTTGACTATTGCCTGGCTGATAATATACTCATACTTTCCCTATAGCTATTTTAAGAGAGGCTGAGCGCCTAAGAATAAGCAGCTACTGTTTTGCTGCTTTCCAAGGCGCTATAGAAATCCACGAGATTTTACTTTACTTTACTTAATATGGCAAAATAATAGAAGTACCTGAAATACACTTATGTACATTCCTTTCACACAATTTCCCATAATGTCCTGCAGGACAAGAACATGTAAAAGAACCGACTGTATTGAGACAAGTTCCATCATTAAGACAAGGGCTAACTGAACCAGCAACACATTCGTCAACATCATCAGCACACCTTTCACCTTAGTAAAAAAACACCCAAAACTCAAATAAACAACAGGCATGCACCTTGATATAAAATTCTTGGTACAATATATAGGGAAAAAATTATCAAAAAGTGACAAGAAAGTTCCTTGAAAATTTATTAAATTCAAAAAATGAGAACAGCTAAGACAGAACCAAAGCAAATGAAAATCTGTCACAGCACTCAACAGAGGATCAATCATATGCGCTAAAATCTACAACAGGGGTGGGCAACCTGCAGTCATTCAGATTTTTAAATTCATGAAAAATAATTAATTTAATTAATTTAATTACAGGAAATGACCTTTTCTCTGCATTTTTATTCATTTTGGATGCCATTTTATTGCACCTGTGAGCTTCACAGTAAACTTGTACTTTAAACACTATAGGGTTAGTTAGCTTTGCCTGGCAAACAATTCACCTTGCCTAAGCTATTTCAAGAAAGACAACTTAGCACATAAGAATAAGCAGCTACCACTGCACTACTTCCAAAGTGCAATATAAATTCACGAGATTTTACTTACCTTTTACTTACTTAGGAAAATATTAGTTTTATTTGCATCAACTTACCGTACATTTGTGAACATAGTTTTTACTACATGAACAATTGAACATCAATAAATCAAAGTACAGATCTCGGCTCACAGATGTACACTTAGAATTTTTAATATGAGTTTCAACCAGTAATTTAACTCTGGGTTATAGAAAACTAGTTTAAAAATGTTTGCAGTTACAAAACTCTCATTAAATAATTTAAAGTTTTAGCTACTTTACACTGTAAACTAATATAGCAGTATAGCTTACTATTATTATCATTACAGTTTTTGAAGTTGTTCAGTATTTGTTCATTTTATTTACTCGATTGCAACAAGAAATTACATGCGGCCCTTTGACCAATTTTTAATTTCAATGCGGCCCCTTACACCTAAAAGGCTGCCCACCTCCAATCGACAAAAAGAACTAGTGGGCACGATCATAGGAGACTGAGACACCGCAGCAATAAGACTGCTAAATGCTCTATAAAGGCTACGTTGATGATGATGATGATGATGATGATGATGATGATGACGACGACGACGATGATATTACGATGGTGGTGGTGATGATGATGATGATAATGATGATGACAAGGAGTTCTCTGCCCTAAGTCAGATCCAACTGGCTTCTATGATGATTAGATGAGTGAGTTGGTTTCCTGTTGCTTTCTTTGCAGACAACTGAGGTGAACAGCTTCTAAGCCTCTAAGGCAGTGGTTCTTAACCTTTTTATGATTACATACCCCTGAAAGAAGTATAAGAGAATGAAGTACCCCCTACCAGAGTACCTTATCCCAGGACAAAAGTTTATGCTCTGCCATATACTGAAAACAAGTATAAACTGCATCAAATTTCTGTTGCAGATTGCACACAAGCCAGAAATTGAGAGTTTTCTTTAGAATTTCTAATTTAGTACAAAAATTGTATAGTATACAGAGTGAATTATAGCAAAAGTCTTCAAAACAGACTTTATTTCCGGATCATTTTGCGTACCCCACAAAGTCCTTCAAGTACCCCAAAAGGGTACGAGTACCCCTGGTTATGAACCACTGCTCTAAGTTCACTACACAGTAGTGACACAGTACTTTGGTATGATGTGAATGCTCTATGATTAAGCGCATAGGAATAAGGAGCTACTTCTGTGCTTCTTTTGAAAGCGCTATAGAAGTTAACGAGATTTTACTTACTTACTTACCGTACTTACTTTACCTAATTAACTGCATGGCAAGAATCCCAACCAGCATCACTCCACCAGCTCAAATGGAAAACTGAAACTAATGATATTCACATAACCTTTTGACTTTTGCAGTTACCGATAATTACAATTTTACCAAACAAAACCTCAATTTTGCTCAACTATCATAATCATTATGAATAAAACAATCAAATAATTTGAGTGAATAAATTATGCCTGTCCCCATCTACACTGAGACAAAACAGCATAAACAGTATTCAGAATGGATGCAAAATATGTATGGCAAGTCAAGCACAAAAATTAGCAGCATATTATACTAGTCAAATAATAATGCTCATTATAATAATAATGCTCATTATTATTATTATTATTATTATTATTATTATTATTCACCAACAACAAAACAACTAAACAACTTGATGAAATTCAGGCAAAATATCAGAGATATTCATGTATGAATCTATGCATGAGACAGTAAATGCCAAATAGAAGTATCTACACAACTAATGAAAAGCAAGTGCTCATTAGGCCTATGACAATGTACTGTTTCCAAATGTTGAGTAATCATTGGAACTTAAAACGGGGTGAAGCTGTTTACAGCTTTTCATCACCTAAACAATTATATGCCTTAACATAATTGACGAGTGTCACATATCAGGATACAGGATCTATTATACAGGGCCCTGACTAGTTAGTTAGTGCTTCCATAGTACCAATCCTAACCACTAAAAGTCAAATTAACAAATCAACAAGCAACTATAGAAAATCATAGGATCTAAATAAGACTCTGTCTCTGACTGTCTGTCTGTCTCTCTCTATCTCTGTATGTCTCTCTCTATCTCTATCTCTATCTCTGTCTTCCTGTCTCTCTGTCTCTCTCTCTCTCTCTCTCTCTCTCTCTCTCTCTCTCTCTCTCTCTCTCTCTGCTATCTACTCATGAATAGCATAAAATCATCAGATTTTTACCAGAAATTCCTGGTGGACAATGGCAAATAAAGCCATTCACGCGGTGGTCCGTACAATTTCCACCATGTTGGCAGGGATTACCGGCAGTCCTGCACGTTTGAATTTCTTTATCACACGTTGAACCAGTATAACCTGTAGAACAAAAGACACCGATGAGATTCTCATCTACTTCATTTCAGGATCATGTCTGTCCAGGAGCCTACTTACAAACTAGTTGCAGATTCTCCGTGGCTGAATTTTGAATATAGAGCACCGAGTCATTTGAGTTGTATTGCTTAGTAATCATAAAAAATAATGCGCGATATTCTCAATATGATGCAGTTCATACATTTGTAGACAATAAATAGTTCAAAGCTGCAATTACGTCAATTATGACTTTTTAATGTACTTCCTGCTTAAGGTAGATTCAACAAATGGCAAATTCAACTGTAACAATCAAAACGTCTGCTTCAACAACCACTTGTTTTCACATAATTATCTATTGAGTATACTGTAAACTGAATAACAGAGCTATCTAATCTAATCTAATCTTAAACTTCTATAGCGCCACTTTCATAATGCACAGGAGCATCAACCGATGGCACACCAAATCCAAATCACTAAAGAGCCAGGTCAAATCCAGGGTATCCGGCCAGACAAACGGGTGACAGTCTATGGTGGATAAGCCCGGTCAAAAAGATGGGTTTTTAATCTTGCTCTAAAAATTTGTAATGAATTTGCAATGCGAACATGCTGAGGCAATGAGTTCCAGAGTTTTGGGGCAGCCACTGAGAAAGCATGAGAACCAAGAACTGTCCGAGTATGGGGGATGGAGAGAACTATTGCAGACGAGGATCTGGTCGAGCATTTGTTTGCTTGTACAGAAAGTTTTGAAAGAAGGTAACTGGGTTCCTTGTAGTAAAGTGTTTTGTATACCTGAAGGCAGATTTTAAAGTCTATCCTTTCTTTAATTGGAAGCCAGTGAAGACCACTTACAGACTGGGGTTATGTGCTCACGTTTTGGGGTTTTTGAAACTACCGAGCCAATGAATTTTGAACTCGTTGGAGTTTAGCCAGGTTTGATTTAGAAATGCCAAAAGAAGGGAGTTGCAATAATCAAAGACGACTGGACACTAAGGCATTTGCCAAAAGCATTAATGCAGGTTTATTCAGAAATTTCCTAACACGATACAAATCACGAAGGTGGTAGTGAGCTACTTTACAAATGCTATTTGTGTGAGTTGAGAGAGAAAGTGTGGAATCAAAAATTACTCCTAGATCCCGACAAGAACTACTTACAGGAATAGTTGAATCACCAAGTTTAATAGAGTTTATGGAATCAAATTTCTTGAGCTGGGGCTTTGTGATTCAACAAAAATTCAGTTTTGGCCTGGTTTAAAAGCAATTTGTTTGAATCCATCCAGGACTGAATTTCACAGAGAATGCTTGAGAAATAGTGTCAATAAACTTCTGAATGAAGACTTTTCAAATGAAATAAAGATCTGAGTATCATCTGCATATAGGTGGTAATCTAGGTGATGGTTTGACAGTAATGAGCCAAAAGGAGTCGTGTATAAAGTGAACAAGAGAGGACCAAGAACAGAGCCTTGGGGACCCCACAATTTAAAGTAGCTGAACCCTGCTATGCTGTTGGGGTCCAAACGGAACAACACGGAACAGGACGGGTCCCAACAGGACGGTTTGGCCCAACATGATTTTAGTGGATCCCAACAGGATTCCCAACAGGACGGTCCCAACAGGTTTTCCCCAACAGGATTTTCCCAACAGGACGGTCCCAACAGGACGGTCCCAACAGGACAACAGGACGGTCCCAACAGGACGGTCCCAACAGGACGGTCCCAACAGGACGGTCCCAACAGGACGGTCCCAACAGGACGGTCCCAACAGGACGGTCCCAACAGGACGGTCCCAACAGGACGGTCCCAACAGGACGGTCCCAACAGATAAGTCCCAACAGGACGGTCCCATCCCAACAGGACGGTCCCAACAGGACGGTTTTGGTACATGATTTTAGTGGATGCTGTATTAATTTGTTTTTCATATTTTATGAATTCCTCAATCAGTACAAGGGCTACTCACACGCAACTGCAAAAAATTGTTATCATCGCCTCCGCCCCCTGATAAGTCAAACATATATATATCCATGCTGTTGGGGTCCATTTGGACCCCAAGTAAAAGATCACCATTGTTTGCTTTTCATAATGTCTAAATTACCCGTTTTGAACATAATAGATAACAAGCTGGGTTTAACCCTGCTATGCTATCGCTAACAGGGTAACACTCTTTCTGTTGGGTCCAAACGATCGAACGACAAGAAAGTTCGCGCGAAATGCGAAACATGTTGCAGTTTTGTCTGTTCGCAGCACAGAAAAAAAGGTGTTCAATACTTGCAGTACAAAATGATATGCCTATTTTGAACATGATTAGCTGAACCTAGAAACAGACATTGTATTTTCAAAGTAAAATGAATATCTGATGATGTATTCTGTCATTAAAAATTGTGGGGTCCGTTTGGACCTCAACAGCAAGAGTGTTACCCTGTTAGCGATAGCATAGCAGGGTTAAACCCAGTTTGTTATATATTATGTTCATAACAGGTATAAACATGAGTTCTGCAAGCTAAAGAGGTTGCTTCTGCTGCTACCCAATCACTCAATTTTTCACTAGATGTTCATTCACTTCTCTCCTCCATCCTTGCTCTCACTAAACTATAATCTCATCCTGCTACCTAATACACTATCACCCGTACAATTGCTAATATGTGTGTCCTGATTAGCCATAGCAAAGCACTAAAAATTATAAGGAAGCATCTAGACAGAGTGGTGTGTCTCAATGTTCAAGGTGGTGATTCCAAGTAGGAACCAATCGCGCTGAATCATCTAACAATTGCATGCTTCAAATTCAGTGAAGTGAACTTCAGTTCAGCAGGGCTAGGTATTTAAATGTCAATCTTGTCACTTTCTTTTAAGAAGTTGTGTGCTGACAGTTGCAGAGATTGGAGGGGGAGTTTGACGTAAGGGTCACGTTTCCACGGGTACCTGTACCCAATTTAACTAACCAGGTAATAGGACTCCAATGGGTACCCAGATTCCCAGATACCCGTTGCCACCTGTAGTGGCAACAATGTTGTATTCTACAGTCAATAGTAATCTACCAGTACTTTAGTATAGTAAGTATGTGAATACTAATAATACCTCAACCCATCACTGGCATCAGGTGATTCTAAATTCTTCTGACCTAAATTCCTCTAATCTCTAAAAAACTGCAATTGAATAGCTTCTATTAAAGAGAAAACCAACTGACTGCTAAAACAAATCAATTACTCAACCCAACCATAAATTAACCAAATAGAGTCCATCAACCAGTTGTATGCAATCATAACAATAAAATACCGTAATGAAAATGGTGACATTTACAGTAGGTAATTGTCCACCACTGTAAATTGGTTGATCTCAAATAATTCAGCCATAAAGTATTGAAACACGTGCAGCAAAAGTACCCGAATAGGAGATAATCATGTACTGCCACTGTAGGATTAACATTCAGCCACACAGAGTGTGTCCATGCACTATATTTCCACGAATAAAATCCACTCTTTTACAAATCAAGCATAGCCTCTGTGGCTATATATGCTATACATTTTCAACACTAGGCACAGTGCACACTACACACAGATGTAAGGACTATATGACTGAATTTACTCAGGGTGTGATTTGTAGGGAGAAAGGGGGAATTTTCCTCCCCACTGTCCAGCTACATCCCTTCACAGCTACATCCCCCACAGCTACATTCCCCAACAACTACATCCCCCCATGCTTGCCATATCCCCCCTGCTCCGGGTGACCCTGAATATACTACATATTTCATGGGATTCTGCCATCAAAAAGGTCTGCTCTTTGGAAAGACGTACATCACAACAGAGACATACAGACACAATAATTACCAGTGCCTGATCTTACAGCGTTGCATAGTCGGGCATCTTACCATCCATGCAGACACAGGTAAACTTTCCAGTTCTGTCTAAGCATGTTCCATTATTCCTGCAGGGTGATGACAGGCATTCGTTGATGTTCTCCTCACATCTAGGTCCACTGAATCCATTCTGGCAAATGCATCTGAAAGAACCGAACGTGTTCACGCATGTACCTCCCTGCTCACATGGCGGAAGAGCAGCTGAAAATTTACAACAATAAAACATAATATATCTGATAGAGAAGCATGGAAACGAACTCCAAATTAATAACAGAAATAGTGCCATGGCTGTCAAAGACTCAAATGTAATCACATCATCTTCTTCTCCAGCCATAATGCAGTGAAACCATGTCAGTGCCAATGGACCTACATTTGTATCTGTTCCTGACTGCTTCAGTATCCTCAAAAACGTCTGGTAAATTTCCTCGAGTGACCAGTATAATAATTGCATTACCGTATTATCTTGCATATAAGACAAACTTTTTTCCCTTCAAAAATTGCCACAAAGTGTGGGTGCATATTATACATAGAAATAAATTTTATGCACATACAATTTTATGTACATAAGTTACATAACATACATGGTTTTAATTTAGCCGTATTTTTATGTATATAACACGCACGCTATATGGGTTTTTACCTACATGGTCGGTGGTGACGAAAAACTTTGTTTGCATATCAATTTTCAAAAAGAATTTATCAGAAAATTGTGATTGTCTAGCTTACTCAATAGATATTCTGTCATTGGTAGCTTTAAAATGATGTAGGCTTTTTGTTTTATGGCAAAATGACGGCCGCCGGTGGGGGGGGGGAACTGTCTACTCTTCCAATTTTAAGCAGAATTTGAAAGACAATTGTGATTATCCAAGTTAATTAATAGAGAATCCCATAAGAAATTTTGGGTGCATATTTTACATATGTATTAACATTTTTACATTATGATAATTTTAGAAACTAAAAGTGCGTATTATACATAGGTGCATATTATACCCGAGATAATACGGTATTCAACATTAGGGATGCACAACCTGCGGCCCGCCAACATGCTCTGTCCGGCCTTTGGAGCAAATTAAAACAAAGAAAGCCAGCCTGAGAACAGTAATCTTGTTATAGAAATTATATGTCAACTGACTGGGCTACCCATATCAATTGGGCTGCTACTGATCTTTGCTTCAAGCAGTAGATCATTGCAACATCTATTAAATTGAATTTTGCTGAGTTGCAGATTTATATAAAATATTTTATAAATTATAGAACATGCATTTTGAGATTGTGGCCCTCTAATTAATTAATATGCCTTGGTCTAAAAAGGTTGTGCACACCTGTCCTACATCTAATCCTCTTTCCTGATGCTATAGATGTTGCAACATATTTTTCAGTTGGACCTCTTCCCATTACAAAAAATGCTTGTTTCCTCTCTGCTGCTACAGCCCCTTATCTTTCTATTATCAGAAGATTCTGATGTATGTGATGGCCTGTGAAGTATTAAAGTATCTATCATCTATGCCTCAAGAACATTCACACTTGTAGCCTTACAGTCATTGTTAGTCAATGCCTTCAAATGCATTCAGCAGATGGTCAGTTGACTGAATCTAACACTATCCTAAGCCTCCCAACCATAACTAATTTCTATCACACACTAAATTATTTTTTGATTTGCACTTTGCTTCAAATGTTTATTATCCATAACAAACATCTGAAGTTCACTTGAATTCAGAACAGAAAGCACATTGGCACATTGCCAAGAGAAAGCCAAGGTTTGTAACCGCCAGTGGGGAGTCACTACTTATACATGAGGGTCAGTCTAAACCAGAGGGCAATTAAATTCCCAACCCCCAAAAATCAAGCACTGGTCCTGCTATCAATGGCGACTCCAGACAGTAATGCTGTCATTTAAAAATTTGAACCACTGCTATGTTCCCACGCAAATGCCTAACCCATCTTTGCCCAGAGCTATACACTTAAGCCTCAATAAGCAAAATCCGCTGACAAGCTAAAGCAGCATGCATAAATATGGATTCAATAATACAATATCTCAATGTGCATACATTATTTTTGCATATATACAATAAAAACTGGTGAATTTGCCTCCTGTTCCTCCTCCTTTTCTTGCTCCTCCTCCTTGTCCTTCTAGATTACAAAATGGGCACAAAATTTGTATTTGAAAAAAACAAAATGCAGTGGAAATTCGTGTTATATGCTGATAGTTTTGACGAGATTTAGGTGCAGCCAAGCAAAAACAAGCTCAATGAGCGCCAAGGTCAGCTGATTATGTGTGGCTGTTGACTGTTGGCATGTTGATGCTATTGCATGTTGCTCAAAAGCAGTAATAAAATTTGTGGTTTAGCACAATAATGTCGATTTGCGGATGATTTCACCCATCGTGGTACTTTTTACTTAGAAAGTAACTTTTTGGGGAGTACTCTTTAACTTTAACTTGAGTAAC
Source organism: Metaphire vulgaris (assembly GCA_018105865.1). NCBI lineage: Eukaryota > Metazoa > Annelida > Clitellata > Crassiclitellata > Megascolecidae > Metaphire > Metaphire vulgaris. The sequence goes on from CM030852.1 coordinate 6,409,520, forward strand.
TAATTTTATTGTTAATTTTTATTTTAATTAGGTAAAAATGTCATATTACTAAGTCTTGTACTTTTTCTTGAGTACTCAAATCTCAGTACTTCATATAACACTGACAATCCAGTGTGACCTTTCCAAATATCATAGACCAGTGCTTCCCAACCTGTGAGCTGCAGCACACAACTGTGCAGCAGCAACGGTAGAAGTGTGCTGTGGCCAAAATGTTGATAAAAAGTAAAATAATAATGGTGCCGTATTACTTGTTAATTATAAGTTGAATTATTTCTCTTCAATGAAGTTAAGCATGAAATGGTGATACAGATAGCAAAGAAAATATGTACTTATGAAGAACGGTGGCCAATATTATCCTGTATACTATACTGAAGTAAAATATTTAATACTAGATCTGTACAAATGCATAATTTAAGATGAAATGTGTGAATTTCGGCTGCAGTGTGCCGTTGACTGTATGTTTCTTCGATAGTGTGCCATGGCTGCAAAAGTTTGAAAACAGTGTTTATTCTAGCCACCTTGACATTGGGGGGATTTTGAAATGTTTGGGGGGGACAAGGTTTGAGTCTCCAGAAAACCTTGACAAGCAAAAAAAGTCATCCTTCCAACCTTCCACATATTTTACCCTTCTCAAATGCCCTTGCAAGCAAAAAAATTGTCATCCTTATGTTTTTCCCCTCTCCAAAAAAATAAAAGCCCCCCGTCGTCACACTTTTGGAGCAAAATTTCCATCTCCCCATGCAAATTTCCATCTCCCCATGCAACATATAACAATTTTGGGGAATTTTAAAACTTTGGGGCCGGGGGGGAATTCCCCCAGAGAAAGCCTAGAATAAACACTGTTTGAAAAGCACTGCCATAGTAGACATTTCCCAACATTAATTTGTATCCATGTTCTCTCACCATAATAATAATAATAATAACAATAATAATAATAATAATAATAATAATAATAATAATAATAATAATAATAATAATAATAATAATAATAATAATAATAATAATAATAATAATAAATTATCGTAATAATAAAAACCATAATGGGGTTTAGAGTGGTTCAGTAGGATCCGCCCTGTTTGAGAACTGCTACGTTCCACTGTGTTCCATTGACCATATTGGGGATTGCAATTTGAAATATCAACTGATGTCAAGTGTACCGTAGTTGCCAAGATGGAGTTATAAAAGTGCTTTATTTAGTTTGTTTCCTTCTTCTCAGCTATTTCAAATGGGTAAATTTGCCAATGACAATAAACAAACTGTTTACTTACTGTTACTGTTACTTACTTTCTATGCATTCATCACTGTCCTCAGAGCAATTGGTTCCATTCCTACCAGGTGGACAAGTGCAGGTGTAGCCACCATCAACTGGAGAGGTGTCACAATTAGCACCTTCATAACAAGGATTACTGATGCAAGCATCCTCCAGCTGGCATCTCAGTCCTATAAAGGAAAACAACAAAAGAGATATGAAATACTGTAAAATAATAGAACTACCAGTATATCAATAGCAGCAGGTATACATTTGTTAAAGTGAAATAACTTCAGTATGTCTGATAAGTGATAACAAAATCATTGCCTAATAAAGGTCAATATTTTATACAGCATCAGAATCTTCAGTCAAATTTCTCAAGAGTCAATCTGTACTGGGCATGCTAAACTCATTTGCATGACCCACAATACGCCTAGCAGATGGAATCCTTATTTATTTATTTATTGACAATTTATATAGCGCAGTAGACAAGGCTAAGGCCTACAACAAAAGCGCTTAACACAATTCATATCCAATATTAAATAAATGTGTCTTCAAATTTCTAATGAAAAGTCCAGCTGAGACTGCTCCAGTCACATTGTCTGGAAGAGAGTTCCACAGGGCGGGATTCCCCCGCGCAAATGATCTTTCCCCAAACTTAGGGGTCTTGAACGGGGGAGGGACCAACAACTGCACTCTCCGACTGGACCTAAGAACCGATCTCCTCTCGATCACAGTCGATCTCCGTACAAGTACAGTTAGATAATCAGGACAGAATGGATCATGTAAAGCCCGAAACGTAAGCCAACAGCGCTTGTAGACAATGCGCTGTGGAACACGGAGCCAGTGGAGTCGATCTCTAAGGAGAGGAGTGACGTGGTCACCCCAGCGACAGCCAAAAATCACTCGTGCAGCCTGGTTCAGCACTGATTGTATGCGGTTCAGTCTAGTATCCGGAAGTCCAAGAAGCACACCGTTACAGTAATCAATTCGTGTCAGTACCAGGGCCCGCACTAATTTGACAGCCGCGCTCACTGGCAGGTACCGTCGAATTGACCTCACTCTCCGCAGTTGGTAGTGGCAGGAGCGTATCAGATTGTTAACGTGTGCTTCAAAGGATAGAGTCTCATCTAGGAGCACTCCCAGAAGACGTAAGCTCTCGGAGGGAGCAATGGCTGCATCTCCCACCACAAACGGGGCATGACTTAGCAAATGCCTTCTCCTGGGGGTGCTCATCCACAAAAATTCAGTCTTGGCCGAATTCAGTGCGAGCCGATTCTCTTCCGTCCACGTAACAATAGCTGCTATACAGTCAGTGAAACGAATCCATAGTCGCTCCACTTCCGAGGGTAAGCATGACGAGTAGACCTGCCCATCGTCTGCATAACTGTGCGGCGTAAGACCGAAAGCCTTGATGACGCGATGGACGTCCGCAGTATACAGTATGAATAGCAAGGGGCCTAAGACTGATCCTTGCGGCACACCGTGTTGGACTCGACGCTCCGAACACATTTGATTGTTCCACCACACTGCCTGTGTTCTATCGGCTAGATAGCTCTTGATCCAGAGAAGTGGAAGGCCGTCCAGACCGTAAGATATCTCCAGTCACCGGGTGAGGATCTGGTGATCCACCGTATCAAACGCTGCCGAAAGATCGAGTAGGCAGAGAAGCGCTACCCGTCCGTTCGAAGTCGCATCCACCAGGTCATTAAGGATTTTTAAAATGGCAGTCTCTGTAGAGTGTCCTCGACGATAGGCAGACTGCTCTGTAGGTATTAGCCCATTCTCGCACAGATGTCCCACCAGCCACTTGTTTGCTGATAAGGACTGATATGCTTATGAGAGTTTTGTTTTTGTTTCTCCAGCAGCTTAGAGAGAAAAGGTAAATTGGACATAGCACTGTCCATTTCATCAAAATAGTAATTGAACATTTAGTGAAGAATGTCTGCAGAGTACAGATTGTCAGTAAAATTCTTCAATATTACTTTACTATGACATCTAATAACTACTAGCAGTAATCCTTATTTTTTTCAAATCAACAACTGACTGGATCTACCTGCACTATAAATATCTGGCAGAGCAGATGACACCCCTCCCTTAAGCAGGTCATATTCTCATGACCTGCACTAGAAGGCTTTGAGAACTTGAAGAACAGTCTTATAAAACCTACTCAAATATCCATCACAGACCAAAAACAAAACTCTCATAAGCATCTCAGTCCTTATCAGCATTTCAAGATGATGTTATCAAGATTAGGCAGCAGTTCTCAACATCTGACAACCATCAGACAGCAGTCCCTAAAAGGAGAAAAATTAAGACAATCAAGACAGAAGATCACATCTCCCTTTGAAGGTATGAATCACATGTGTCAGACAATGTCTATCACTCCCAGAGCCTGTTCACCAAGTGTTAATTCTGGTAGATTCTACTGGCAGGTAAAATGCAGTGCCTAACCAGCCTTATCTCTCTCTCTCTCTCTCTCTCTCTCTCTCTCTCTCTCTCTCTCTCTCTCTCTCTCTCTCTCTCTCCCCTCCCTACTGAATACTGAATAATTAAATAAAAATACTGTTAAATGTAAGGTAAACTGTCACAGATTTGTCTAAGTGTCAGATGTAACTGGCAAATTAAATTAGCTCAGTCACTTAGTGAATGCAATGTTCAACAGGAATGTTTTAATTGCGATTTTGCATTGGGGGGGGGGCGAATATTCTTTTATTCACTGCATAAAACTATAAGAGTGCCCACTCTGAAATTTTCACCAATAGTTCCTCATAATGTAAGACTTATCCACAAATAAAATCATAAATATTGTTGCATACGTATTGGTGGAAATGTCAAATTATGTGGTACGATTGCTTCTGTTCTTTTGGTTTTTAAACTCTTGGTGTACCTGTTGATTGGCCCAGATAGGGCTTTCAAAAAGCTAAAGTTTGGTGCAAAGATCATGTCTCTAGCTATCATAGAAGTGGAGATATTACAGTTTTAGTGTCGCGAGTTGGCACCAGTCGACCAAAGTTTCATGACCCATAGTTTGGACATGGTTTGACCCAAAACTTTAATATTATGGTTTTCAACATTACCGGTACTCATTGGGATGAACAATTGTGCCAATTTTCGTCAAAATCTGAGACGGTGACGTCCGATGACTGTGTTGATTTGACGCGGAATGACCTAGAGCAGCGGTTCTCAACCTTTACAGTGCCACAATTCAATTCCCATGATGTGGCGACCTCCGTCCCCAACCGTAAAATCACTTTTGTTCATAATGCAAACTGGATGTTTGAAATCATTCTGATTCAATTGTCTGCAATGCCTATCCTCGAATTAATTATAGTTTTAAAAATCGAGTAGCTGCAAATTGGAAAATTTTGTACAATTACAAGTTTTGTGCATGAAAAAGACAACCCCATATTTTAGAAGGTTTCAGACCCCTGGCAACATCTATGGTTGAGAACCGCTGACCTAGAGAAACATCTATGTAGACTGCCTATGAGAAGGAATTGAGAAGGAATTGAGAAACTGCCTACAAGAAGGAATTGAGGGAGTAAAGAACAACATCGAATTAATAAGAGGATGTCAAAATGGAACAAAGTGGAAATCCATGGTCGCTAACGTAGAAATACACAGCACCTAAAGAAGAAGATTATTATCATCATCATCATCAACATATCATCATCATCATCATCATCATTATTAGTATTATTATCATTATTATCATTATTATTATCAAGACAACTTAAATAGTGCTGTTGCATAAGAAAGGTTAAAGTCAAGGGTGCTTTAACATGTGCATGTGTAGGAGGGGGAATTAATAATGTTTCAGCAAACTAAATTATTCTATTACTGTAACTAACCCTTAGGTCATTGCCCAATGCCCCATCATGTATCAGTTTATGGTAAGTGACCAAAACTTGTACTATAATTCCAGTCATCCCAACGGTCAACTGCTATAGCCCCTCTGGTGGTTTTCCTTCAGGTCTAACTTCATATCCTGATTTCTCTCAAACAGTACCCATGTGACTTTATGTGGTGCATTAGATCTGGCCTTCATGTGTCACACCTTGTCAGTACCCAACTGGAGGAAGCAAACAATCCAGCCAAGCTGACATTCCCAGTCACTTCTGAAGTCAATCCTGGCATCCGAAGAAAGCATTCACTAATAGAAGAAGAATGACTTTATTTGGACATCTGTATATAACCACAGTCACATAGACTCTCTACAAAAAATGTGTTTATCTCATGTGGAAGTACCTTTTGCACACTCTAGTTCTCTGTTCTCTCTGCTGTCACCTCTCAACAGACATCTTACAGAACCCTATCCAGGATAGTCTTCTATGACTTCAACATGACATAATATATTGGTTGTCTTTTCTTCCATCTTTCACCTTGGTGCAAATGTTTACCTAATGAGTGCAGTTCAACAGTAAAGACAGTTAATTATTACCAATGAAGAGAGACAGACAGACAGATAGATATGCATGTATGTGTGTGTTTGTGTGTGTGTGTGTGTGTGTGAGAGAGAGAGAGAGAGAGAGAGAGAGAGAGAGAGAGAGAAAGGAAAGAGAGAGACAAAGACAGAGATAGAGACAGACAGACAGACAGGTAGAGACAGACAGACAGACAGGTAGAGACAGACAGACAGAGACAGACAGACAGAGAGACAGACAGACAGAATGTGATAGAAGAGGAAAGGCTGGAGTCAGGTTATGTCAATCAAACTTGCCACTTGCTACTGTCTCTTGCCATCATCAAGACCAGCAGCTCAAGCAGTCCACTGGAGACTAGAAGATGGGGGAAGAGGCAGAGGAAGACTGAGGAAAACATGGCAAGACACAAAAAAGAGATGGGGCTAGAGATAGCCAAAGCAAGAGAAGTTGCCAATGATCTTGCCGGCTGGAGAAGAATCATCACCCAATGTTCCAGAGGGAACAGGAGGATCTAAGTCTAAGTCTAAGTATTGCATTAAGTAGCAAACTTTGTTAATTAAAAAAATTAAGTATTAGGAAAATAAAGTCTTCAAAGCATCTGTTGAATGCATGGACGTCCTAGTTGCTGATTGGTAACTGATACTTTCAAAACAACAACAGAATAAACATTTCCCTAATTTGGAAAAACTCCCCAACATCTGTGTTGTCTATATGGTGTTCTTACTCGGCTACGAAGGAATATTTGTTAAACTAGAACCAGGGACCAAACAAGGTTTGTGAACCTTGGTCATGTAACTCATGTTCACAAAAAGTTAGGTCCAACTCAATTGAGCATCAGCTTACCCATTCATTTAGTGCAGTGTTTATTCTAGGCCTTCTCTGGGGGAGAATTATATGTTATATATTGGCTGGGGGATGGAAATTTCTGCCCCCCTCCAAGTGTGGAGACACAGACCTTGTTTCCCCACACACACACACACATTTCAAAATCCCCCCGCAATGTCAAGGTGGCTAGAATAAACACTGCATTTAGAGCTACAAGAGAATGGGATTTCTGACTGCAGAAAAGACAGTTTGACTAATCCTCATACAGTGATTACAGCGTTTGATTTCCCAAAAAAGCCGAGTTCTGACTATTCCCACCCCAAAATGCTAGACCTCCAGTACAGAAGAGAGTTCAGCTAAAGACCAAAATTACTGATGCCTGCTGGGAGTCACAATCCGCGGGTGTGGTAATCCTCTAGACCTTTAAGACAAATTGAACGATCTTCTCATAGAACCTGTCATGAGAGAAATTACAGGTGTGACCAGATTCATATATGAAATGCTAAATGTTAAACTTCACTCAAATTACAATCTCAAAAATGCTAACTAATCCATCAATTAATTATATAACCATTAGAAATACAATTATGTACAGATGTGGATTCTTATGCTTAGTACCGTAATCCAACAACTCCAAACCAGAAACTTTTGCATTCAGGAAAGCTCTTATTACCGTATATGCACGTTAAGCTGTGTCAGTGAAAAACACCAACATCCGTTTTTAAAAATAAAACTGCAAATTTTTCATACAATTCTTCTCGATCAGCTACACAGCTGATGCACAGTAAAGTAGTATACCCTTATTCAACTGAATGCGTCACTCAGTGTTTATTCTAGCCACCTTGACACTGGGGAGGATTTTGAAATGTTTGGGGGACAAGGTCTGAGTCTCCACACTTTTGGGGGGGGGAATTTCCACCCCAGCCAACATATAAAAAATTGGAGGGATTTAAGACTTGGGGGGAAATCACCCCCCCAGAGAAGGCCTAGAATAAACACTGTGCGTCACTGGTTCTTCAGCATACAAACACATAATCAACTATAACTTTAACTTCGTCCATTGAAAGATCTACAATATAACACTAACAAAACCCGAGAAGATGCTGGTAACAAATGCACAGATAAATGCTGTAAATGGCCTACAATTGTCCAGTTATTATGCAGAATGGAAAATGAAACAAAATTTCATTTATTCTTTTCAGCAGAAACTCTCTGACTAGCTTCATTCAGATTGTCAGCAAAATGCCAAAACCACATCCACTCCTGTCACGCATGATGAACAAGAGTTTTAGAAAAATGCCAAATATCATAAATTTACCAACTCTGTAAATTTCCGAGAGAAAATAAGATCACTACTCTAACCTGTTTTGCCCTTCAGACACTCGCAGAGGTAGGATCCGACTTTGTCTTTACAAGTTCCGCCGTTAAAACATGGCCGCGAAGCACAGTCATCAGTGTTCACTGTGCAGTTAGCTCCCGACCATCCGTTCATGCAAACGCATAGATACGAATCGGAATGGCTGCGACAAGTTCCGCCATTCTGACATGGCGAATTCAAACATCTGTCCGCGCTCGCTGCGCATCTACAACCTAAATGACAGATTCACGTGAAGTCATGAACTGGAATGAAACAAATGAAAACGAAGCGAGGTTCAAGCCACGTTAGCGCCCCTAGTGGCTTTCACACAGGCAGTAATGCCTCCTAAGCCATTATAATCCATAAATCATGCTAAGTTTAAGTTTTACGAGGAAACCTTTTCTAAAATAGCCTAATAAATGTAGGAAGCTCCCAGGATTGAATGGACAGAATGGTAGAGGCTTGGGATTATAAATGCAATAAAATTTTGACAGGAATACAGTCAATGCACCAAACCCAGTTCCAGATATGAGAGACTGAAAGGGTAGAAGTGAAAATGTAAACATCAGCATGCCATTATGATCCAAGAAAAGCATCATGTCATGATTTCAGTGAGTTGATATTTCCATTTTGATTTCTGTAATTTATTGTTTACTGTGTAACTGCCAAGTAAAAAGTTCTTGATGTCTTGTTGACTGACGATAACAATAAAAAGAATAATTCCTTCAAACGGAAGCACATATACAATGTAAAGCTTCAAGCTAAACCCCAGACTGCATGAAGAGGGGCATAAAACTCAAAGGTTTGTCTTCAAAGCTAGACTTCAAAGTATTGTCAGTTTGAAGTTCAACAAGTTCCATTAGTAGCTCATCAGTAGAAGTGTCGGGAGAACCTATAGCATGTTGAACAGTAATTGTGGCTCAATTGCTTTGAAACTGGCAAATCTCCTAACAGATTCTTCCTCTGTCCACTGTACCTTTGTGAAGATGTATTGTCAGCAGACCGACTTTTTAAGAGGAGGGAACCTGGGGAAAGTGAGAACAGTTTTGATCAGACAGTTGTTTAGAAAAAAAACTGTAAGCCTAGTCTGAAATGATATAACCTCCACATATAAATCATGAGCAAACACACGTTTTGGTCTACCTTACAACTTTTTCATTGCATCTGTAGTGTAAACAAATCCCGATAAATAAGGGCGTTGTAGTATATTTCATTGGTCGAAGGTCAATGATTGTTTTTATGTTGCAGAGAAATTATAAGAATAAAAGAATGTGCTATTTATTTAACAATTTAATATAGGCAGTGAAGTAACTCATGGAGGCACTCGTGGGCGGATTCAACACAGTGGCAGGCCATGTCTGGCACTTCTTCTTCTCAGGTGTCATCCTCTGTCAAAGGGTTGACAGTCACTTTCATATTCTCTCTCTCTCTCTCTCTCTCTCTCTCTCTCTCTCTCTCTCTCTCTCTCTCTCTCTTCTGCCGCCCTTTTTATGGCTCCATAGTTCTTGTGTCTGTCCAGTCAAAGATGTCGTCCATCCAGGTTTTTCTCGGTCGACTCCTTCCCCGTCTTCCTTCTATTCTACCTTCCATTATTAATCATCTTTATTCGTGACAAGCACAGCATAAAAAGTAGTACACAACCAGTAGTACACAACCAAGGAAAACACAAATGAACTGAACAAAACTAAATAATAATAATAATAAAATAATAATAATAAAATAAACCTAATAATAAACAAATAAACTAAGTGTAGTGTAAGTGTATTATCAGTGGTAGGTCTCCGGTAGGGGTGGGTCGATTAATCGAAATCGAAATCGTAATCGCGATTTTTGAAAAAATCGTAATCGTAATCGACACGATTATTAAATAAATCGAAATAATCGATAATCGTCGAAAAAATAATCGAAATCGCGATTATTTTTCGATTATTCCCGTAAGTGATATTATACAATATTTCCGATTCAAAGAAAGATCAATTTACCGTTGATTATAAGATTTTCATTGAAAATGGATTCAACAGCGTCTAAAGACAGGTACCATCTTTCTGGGTTTGACAGCAGCTTTCGATACGGTGTGTCAGGTGGGTTTAATGTACAAACTCTCGCTCAACTTGCCACCCTGGTTCTGTCAACTTGTGGAATTGCTCATCTCTGACAGACGGTTCTGAGTTCACTTGGGAGATGTCAGCTCCTGGAGACGTCGACGAAACGGTCTACCATAGGGTCCAGTTCTAGCCCCCACGTTATTCAATTTGTAGGCCTATAGGCCTACAAACGACTTATAGGCCTACCTGGTACCATCAGTAGGAAGTTTGGATACGCTGACGATATCGGTCTTGCCACTCAGGCTCGATCCTTTAAGGAGATTGAAGACCAGGGTTATTTCTAGGATTGTGAATTGGGGTGGGGTGTCGGGAAAATCTGGGGTGTGTTTATTTCTAGGATTGTGGGATTGGGAATTTGGGGTGTCGGGAAAATCTGGGAGTGTCGAAATTTGGAAGTCTCTACCGAAAAGGCTGACAAGCAAAAACCGTTATAGAGACTCACACAAAGTCTGACAAGCAAAAAAGTCATCCGAGGATAAAGTTGTGGGGTCTATTTCTCCATTTGGGGCAGGCCTCTTCAGAGGCTGAAGGAGGTCCAGGCCAGTTGGAATTTCGAGGCCTCTCCTAGCCTTCCCCAACAATTAAAATTTTGACAAGCTTTTTCAAGGTAATCACCAATTTTGAGGACCGCAGAATACCTTCCTAGCTTTCCCAAAATCCCAAAATTATCAACAAGCAAAAAGGTCATCACCAAATTTTGAGACCCCTTCTAGTAGTAGCTATCTAGCTTTCTAGCTCTCCCAGAATTCTCGACAAGGAAACAAAGGAGGCCCCAAAATGATGGAGGCCCGGGCCGAATGGCCATCCTAGCCCCTCTGAATGGGCCTGTTTAGGGGTGTTCAGGGCTAATCACTCCTCTCCTTAGAGATCGACTCCACTGGCTCCGTGTTCCACAGCGCATTGTCTACAAGCGCTGTTGGCTTACGTTTCGGGCTTTACACGATCCACTCTGTCCTGATTATCTAACTGTGCTTGTACGAAGATCGACTGTGATCGAGAGATCGGTTCTTAGGTCCAGTCGGAGAGTGCAGTTGTTGGTCCCTCCCCCGTCCAAGACCCCTAAGTTTGGAGAAAGATCATTCGCGCGGGGAATCCAAATAAACTGTGGAACTCTCTTCCAGACAATGTGACTGGAGCAGTCTCAGCTGGACTTTTCATTAGAAATTTGAAGACACATTTATTTAATATTGGATATGAACTGTGTTAAGCGCTCTTGTTGTAGGCCTTAGCCTTGCGTACTGCGCTATATAAATTGTCAATAAATAAATAAATAAATATGCATTCTGTATGCATATCATTGTCACATCACCAAATGTTAGTGTCGACCTCAAATTGGGGTGTTGGGGGTATTAGGGGTGTAGAAATATCCCTGTTGAAGACCAACTGAGCATCGATACACAGAGGATTGCCGAATACTGTAAAATATGGCGGGAAAGCCAGTTTCTAAAGGTACTGTGAAATAATCGAAATCGAAATCGCGATTATTTAAAAAACCGTAATCGTAATCGAAATCGTAATCGTGAAAAATAATCGAAAATAATCGTAATCGTAATCGGAAAAAATAATCGTAATCGACCCAGCTCTAGTCTCCGGCTGAATCTCTCATGGTGGGACCAGCGTAGAACATTTTTCTTCGTATTATTTCCTGTTTCCACGTTGCTGTTATGCTTCTTTCTTATAGGACTCTGTCATTTATATTATAACTTTGGCGTATCTGGCACACGGGCCGTATTGCCGTAATTTGCCCACTCCTGCCATAAAGTAATATTTCTACTAAAAAACACAATACACAATAAAATATATATATATATATATTGTATGGTATATGTTATCATCCAAATGTAATATTACTATTATTATATTGCATATATCTGGTATACAATGGCAGCCAGATCAAACACAGTGATCACCGGAGGATGCAACTGATTGAGCAGTAGCAATAGATTGGATTTGGGGGGGGGTCACTGAAAATTAACAGTTGTTGACAAGGGGGTCAAAAATTGCCCAAAAATTGTTTTACTTTGTTTTAGATAAGAGGCTCTCCATTAATTATGTCAACAATTTTTGGGCAATTTTTGACCCCCCTTGTCAACAACTGTCAACTTTCAGTGACCCCCGTATAATTACGTTGACCCCTCCCCCCTCCAAGATCAATGACAGGTCCCAATAACAAGGTTAATATTTTTGCACTGATGACCATTTTCCCCTTTTTTGCTCATAGAGTGTCAAAATGTGGTGGTGATGACCTTTTTACCTTTTCCCCATGCTTTTTTCCATTATAGTTAGTTAGTTAGACAGACAGACAATTTATACAGCGCAGTAATCAAAGCGAATAACTAAAGTCAAGAGCGCTTTACATTATCACACACGAACGAGATGTTAAATAAGTGTGTTTTTAGTTTCTTGGCGAATAGTTCGATGTTTAACTCATTTGTCACAGTGTTTGGTAATGAGTTCCAGAGTGCAGGGTTGCCCCGCGTGACGGACCTCTCCCAAATTTCACTGTCCTGGAGGGAGGAGGGACGACGAGCTTGACACAATGCCCAGAGCGAAGCTGAAGACGCCGTTCCGTGAGCGGGAGCCTGTGTATCAGCCGAGTCAAGTAGGCAGGAAAGTCAGGATCATATAAGGCGCAGAACGTATGCCAGCATCTCTTGTATACTATTCGTTCTGAGACTCTCAGCCAATGGAGATTATCCTTAAGTATAATAAGTAGTATTCCATGAAATTTCCTATTTTTGATTATTTATAAAAAGTGAAATTGTTGATGTCAACTTCTCTTGACTCCGCCCCCTCCCCCTGTCAACAACTGTCAAACTTTTTCAACCCCCCTAAATTGTTGACATAATTAATGGACAGCGCCTAACAGTTGTTTTTGCCAAATGCTTAAAAACGGATCAATTTAATCCAGACACGGCATAGAAACAGGCATATGAGACACTAGGCTGATGCAGATTTGATGAAACAAAAGTAGAGAGTTGACCACCGCCAGTGTCAGTAAATGATAAACCCAGACAGCCTCAAAGTCCAATTCACAGCAACAAAGTATTGAACATTGTTTGGAGGATTGAATCAAATCTGGAAACTCTAAGTCCGTCTAAGACATCCAACAATAGAGAAAACTGCCTTGATCTGCAACGTGCTAAAGTACAAAACACTAAAGTTCACAAAAAACGCCTCACATTAATCCGCATCAAGAGGACAAATGCCCTGTTGATCGATAAGGCACTGGCCTAAGCCTTGGTCTATGATCCTACGACCGCACAGTGAAAAAATTTTGTACTTATTTGCAAAATGATGATGAGTATTTTCTAAAGCACTGCTGAGCATTCGAGTTAGTAGGTAAGTAAAATCTCGTTAATTTCTATAGCGCTTTCAAAAGCAGCACCGACGTAGCTCCTTATTCCTGGGCGCTTATGGTAATCTTAATATGAAGTCAACTATAGCCAAAGGTGGGGTCATTCACGCAGGGTCATTTAATCCAAAGGGCCAGTGAGATTTTGAGTCGGCGTGGGCCATCTAGTTACAGACGGCCATTGAATGCCTCTGAATTAGGATGAACAGACAAAAAAATGGCAGAGAGAGTCTGGTTCCGGGTGAGCCAATTATATTGCTAAGATTAATGCATCAATTTACTGCATAAAATTCAGATTAGTGCCTCTATTGTTGATGTACAAAACAGAGTGATAATTGGAGTAATTCTTACAACGCAGCAGCCGAGGATGTGACACCAGCTTATTCACAGTTGGTGGAATAATTAGAGGAATCTACTAAGAAATATAGGCAGTCGTCATTGTCTAACAGCAGTGTTTTCTAAATGACAGATTCTGACAGATGTAGCAACTAGCAAATACAATAAGTTCAAGTACAAGTAGTACAGGTACATTCTAAAAACTTCGAGTACAAGTACAAGTACCTGGCCTCCAAGTACAAGTACAAGTATTGAAAATTTGTATTCGAGTACAAGTACAAGTACCAAGTACTACATCTCTGGATTCTGACTACATCTCTGACTGATTCTGAAATGACTTCTTTTGCGGATTGATTTTGCCATCGATTGATTTGCTGCACTAATTATCACTATCACTCTTTTTTTGCAGTCCAGATCATGTGTCATGTTGCTTTCAAGGTAAGTAAATGGAATTGGTCACGTTTTCTAATTCGAATCCATCCACGTTGATCCTTCTTCCAATATCTTTCCGTACCCTTACCTCTACCCTCTCAACGCGGGAAGGGCGCTCGACCCTAGCGACCTGATAGATAAATCGTCGGTCCCGGCTGCAAAGCTTTAGAGCGGAGGAGACAATAACTGGCTATAAAAGATTTCCCGAGGCCGTCGACCAAAGTCAAATATTTACATTAACATAATTATCAGTACAATAATATTGAAAATGGCATGCAGCTAATTAGATCCTTATAAGGGGTTTTCAAGGACTAAATAACAAGGACAAGGAAAAGGACCGACCTGCAAGGACGAGGATAAGGACGAGGACGTTCAAATTGGTCCTTAAGGAGTCATTGAGGACAAGGACCAGGACAAGGATTAACATCACTGGGTTGTTTATGTTTAGTCCCGGCACTGCTATGCCAGTTACGTGTTCCATTATCTTGTTCAATGCTCTTTCCAAGTCAGAGATGAATATCATGGATGATATGTTGGCTCCTTGCCTTGATCTTCTGCTTGTCTCGAACCAGTTTCCAATCTCTCCACAAATTCTCACAGATGATTTTGCATTGTTGCTGATATCTTTCAAGTTTCAACAGTCTTATAAGTTTATGATTTCCTCCATAGCCTCCCATAGGACTCTAGCACAGCCCAAGTCACTGTCTGATCTATGCTATCAAACGCCTTCTGGAAATCGACAAAGCAGTTGTATACTTTCACGTTATTCCGTCTTGCTTTTTCTGCTATCAATCGTTGCAAAAGTATGTGTGTGCTGTACTTCACTCTTTTCTGAATCCAGCTTGTTCATCAGCAAGCCCCGTGCCCCCTAATGAATGACTTCCCCCAATTCCCCCTGATGGGCCCCTATACTTACAACTATATATCTATCAACAAATGTTTGACTTCATTGCCATCCCAATGCCCCCCCACTTGTCAAATCCTGGAGCCGCCACTGGTATTCCTCCATGCATTCCTCCATGCACTTTTTTTACCCCTCCCCTATGTAACGCGACGTAACAAAAATCAGCCCCTAAAGTATGACGTAACAGCAGGCTGACACCCCCTTTTCGTCTTCCGTCTTCCGAAAAAAAAGTCTTCATCCTTCAATTTATCCCTCTCCAAACATACTGTTATTCATCCTTGTATTTTTTCCTCTCCAAATTTATCCTCTCCAAACATACTGTTAGTGCACCCCAGAAAAAGATGGGCTCATCCTCTGTACTTTTCAGCTAAAATTCCAAAAAAAATTGCCAAATAAAACTGGCTTTGACAAAATTGGTCCAAAAAACATTTGGTCAAAAATCAAAAATTTAAAATTAGCTAAAATAAAAATTTTTGTGTTGCGTTAAAAGTGTGAAATGATGCTACTTACTTTTATCTGGAAAAATCCCCCCTGATGAAAATTCGTTCATCGTCACACAAGCAAAAAAATGGTCATCAACAAATTTTGTGTTGCGTTACGGATCCCTTCTCCCCCTCGTCACACTTCGTTACAAATGTCATTTGTGGCGCGTTACGTCATTTGTGGACGAGCCCACAGTAGGTCTACTACAATATCTTGGCTACAGTTAGGGGTTAGGGCGGGTTTAGTAAAGGGTTATTGCTATGGTTAGGATTAGAGTTAAGGGTAGGGTTGTGGTTAGGGTTAGGTTAGGGTATCGTAGTAGACCTATTGTCGGTAGGGCACTTGTGCCGAATAGTCTTTAGGGGCCGTCCATAAATTACGTCACGCGGTTAGGGGGTCCGGCCATTTGTGACGAAGTGTGACGAGGGGGTTCCGTAAATGTGACGTCACGCAAAAATGTAGGTCATGACCTTTGACCTTTTTTGCTTGTCTGACCTTTTTTGTTTGTCAGGGATTTTGGAGAGGAAAAATACAATTATGATGATCTATTTTTTGCTTGTCAGGGTTTTTCGAGAGGAAAAATACAAGGATGGCCTTTTTTGCTTGCCAAGACTTTTCGGAAGACGAAAATGGGGTCGGCCCGTTGTGATGTCATATTTTTAGGGGTCCGACGTTTTGTGACGTCGCGTTACCTAGGGGTTCAAAAAGTGCCAATTTCGCGTGATGTAATTTATGGACGACCCCTTAGACGAATTGTCGCGAAACCCATTAAATCCTATGATTACAGTTCAATTGAATGGATAATATATTACCAAAGAGGGTGCAGATGAGTAGCGCGCATAATCCATAACATCTGTATAATTCCAATCTCAGAATCGATGTCATCTTGTAGAATTCTTCATTTCCACTCCAAATAAAGAATAAAAGCGTCCAAACGAGGGGGCAAAGGGCGAAGCCACCAGACCGATAACCCGAACAAGTCGTGAGAAAATCTCTTGTCGAACTAATTGACGCCTAAATGCAGTAATGAACGCCCCTTGGCCAGTTGCTCGTATCGTCTCAAAAGCCAGACATCGTTCGACGAAGTTTCCGCGACAATCGGCAGCTGACGATAACTTAGTTTGAGTCCTCGCGTTTTCGTAGTTAGGCCCAAACGACGGTCGACGGCCAGGGCAGCCATACATCTTTCAGCCATCTCGGCCGCCAGTCACCCGACTGCAGAGGCACCGGCGCCCGGCCGCAGACGCATTAGCAGAACGGTACAATCAACGACGAAGGCCTAAGATCACTGCCTCTTCCGTCGGACGCCCCGCTGTTAAGAATGTGCCGTGTTTTGCTATGTTAGTTCATCGTCGGTCGGCAAACTCGGTGATGCCAGCGTACGTAGCCTGGTCTTAACAAACACTCTTAATCACGAATTAATAGTTAAGTTTCAGTGCAAAATGATTGACCGTTACGAGCTAATCACTTCTTAACCTCTTAACTGGGGATCCTGGATATATCCGTCCATTTTACATTGAGTTACAGTTAAATACACGGTTAAGAGGTTAATAAGACAATTCATTGCACAGTTAAATAACGTAGGACACTAATTATGTGTCAATATGCCTCCCTATACTAGAATCCTGGCTACGCCACTGCTAATATATGAAGAATAATATCAATATTAATTACTCCCTACTACATATTATGTAGTAGGGATATAGGGAGATAGAGAGATATTATCTTCTTTTGTTTAATCGGATACCTGTTAAACTACCAGCTAGATTTATTCAGCATTAAGACTTTAAAAGAGTAAGGTAACTGAGGGTTTTAATATTTGTAAATGGTCCGGGCATCTTAATGGTGTTTCCTATTCTGAAACCCTCGCCGCATCAAGGTAACTGAGGGTTTTAATATTTGTAAATGGTCCGGGCATCTTAATGGTGTTTCCTATTCTGAAACCCTCGCCGCATCAGTGATTATTATACGCTAACAATTCATTCGATAAAACGTCAGCATACCTTACGTGATCCCAGTGGCGTAGCTAGGCAAAGTGCCGCCTGGGGCGAAAATAAAAAGTGCCGCCTTTTCGCTGCGAAAAATTTTCAAAATTTCCTGAAAAAACTTTACCAATCAAGTCTTTAAAAAAGTCTGACAAGCAAAAAACAACGTTATCGAGTCTCTAAAAAAGTATGACAAGCAAAAAACCCTAATAAAGGTTAATAATTATAAAATAAAAATTAGGAAATCTCGAAAATGCCGCCCCTAGGGCTAGTGCCGCCTGGGGCGCTTCGCCCTCTGCCCCCTCGCTACGCCACTGGGTGATCCGTCAACTCGGGTTCGATACCTGGACACTTATTCATACCTGTATGTCCACTGATGTCCACCGGCGTGGAATGGTTATTAAAATGGCCCGTGTACTACGACTACGTGCGTAGTGCTTTAGGCTAGGCTGATAATTATTAATAGTTCATTATCATAATAGAGCTACATAAATTGGAGCTTTATTAAAGATTTTACCTGTCGACTGTGACTGCATCATGATCGGCGTTTTTCCCCAATGACCAAATGGTCAGATTGCAATAGCAGTCAGAGGCGCAGCGTGCCAATGGCTATTATTGTGGCTTTAGCCATGGATGGCACGGCACGTGACGGGAACGGCAAATCTGGGAAACGACGACCTTTTTGCTCGTCAGAGGGTTTTTAGTGAAGGCGGCAAACTTGAGAAGGGGCGGCAAATTTAAAATTCTAAAATTTTGGAAGCGACGACGTGGGCCATGGGCGGCATGAGTGCGCGCCAGACACCCTAGATCCGCCTCTGATATGAATGAATTTGGGGCGGCGGATTAGCCATGAGCAAGAGGCGGCAAAAGTGCACGCTACGCCACTGATAGCAGTTAGCCTACCGAGTCAGAGATATGACTTACCGATTAACCTGTCTGCCAAGGCAAGCAACTTGCCAAACTCAACTGTGAGTAAATTTCTTCCTAGTCTCACTGATCCTCACAGCCAGGAATATTTTTTCACCCCAAACACGCCCAACACCCCAATTTGAGGTCGACACCCCCAAAATTTGGTAATGTGACAATGGCATGCATACAAAATGCATACTAATTAGCTCCGGACAACCCCCATTTGAGGTCGACACCCCCTAAATTCACAATCCTAGCATGAGCGCCCAGAGAAATTTTTCCAGAAGGGGCAAAACATAATCTTAACACAATGGTCATAACGGGGCGGTTTTAACAAGGTTTTCAAACCGAAACGGTCAATATTGGGGCTGTTATTTTACTGGAGGGGCAAGTCCCTGTCCGTAATTTCAGATAAAGGATCTGTCTGTTAACTGTGCTGAAATATCCCTGCTCAAGGAACATTGGTAACACGATTGGCACCAAGACTGTCAGTACATTTAACAACACTCTGTTCGCAACGTATCCCTCATTTTCTCACCTGTGTCTGCACTCTGAATTCTTAATTTACCTCTGTTCTGTGGAACAACGGTAACTCCGCAGCGCAGGTCATCCCACGGTTAAATGGGGTTATCCATATCTTACGTCATCAAATTTTTGGTCATATTTTCCCCTCCCCTTGTATTGCCTCTTTGTGTAGGTGTGTGTGGGTGGGGGGAGTGCGTAAAGAAGTTGTGAGCAAATAACGCATTTGCGGTTACCTTTCGCAATCTTGAAGCTAAAAGCTGGCGACAGCGGAACGAATTTAACCCGCGGGCCAGGGTTTGCGGATCGCTGATCTAACTGTCCTATTAGTTCAAACTTAGAACTTTGAAAAATGCTGGATAAGCAAGTAAGTAAGTAAGTTGAAATGACTACCTGAATTCTGGAAACACATCGGCTACGTACTGTAATACATATTATGCCGACAGTTTGTCCCTTTATGTGATAAAAATATTCCGTATACAGTACTATTGTCAGACAAGCGCGCGCTCATACAATTTCACGGCGCGTTTACATTAACTTTCCATGCGTGTGTAGGGCAATCCGCGCATTTATGCATGTATAGTAGACCTACATTACATATTACATATCAAAACTTTCAATAGTTATTAGTTACTTCATACTTTCGATGCAAAGGACATTGAGAGGAAACAATGAAAATCTCTGGTTTTTGCCGATTGCGTTCTATCTAGATCAGCGGTTCTCAACCTGTGGGTCGCGACCCCCAAGGGGGTCGAATGACGATTTGCCAGGGGGTCGCCGGAGACCTTCAGAAATATAGGGTTGTCTCTTTTTTATTGTTATTGCTCAAAATTTACTCATTTTAACATGTAAAAAGGCTGACAAGCAAAAAGAAAAAGGTCGTCAAAACATTTTATTCTGCAGGGGCTCGAATTTCTCTCGGCGGGCCTGGTTGGGGGTCGCCACATCATGGGAATTGAATTAAAAGGGTCGCGGCACTATAAAGGTTGAGAACCGCTGATCTAGATAGAACATTTGGAATGCGATGCCTACGATGACTAGGGTCATAATAGGCGCTGACGCCCTGAAGGCCGACCGAGTGTTAGTGAGTAACTCTAGTCTCTAGACCAGGATACGCAAGCACTGTAAATTTGCCGGATTGCGGCGAAAAAGAAAGGGGGAGAAGGGGGCGAAAGAATGGGGAGGAGGAGGAGAAAAAGAGTCAAACGCAAAATGACTAAGTCCTGCTTCGAAGCGCTGCTCTTATTAGGCAGACGTTAGACCGGACCCGAGATGCTGAAAGATGATCAGCCTGCTGTCATAGTCACCCCCACCCACCCACAACCCTTCAGTCGTCACCAACCCCCTCTCCGTCCTTTAACCCATTCCCAGTTATGGCCTTGCAACCCTACTCCGACGATGCAAAAATGCGAACGTTTCATATCAAGCACCCCAGCACAGGTTAAACTTGGCAACCTGCCAATAGAAGCCCTCGCCCCCCGTTAGTCTTCGACTCTCCCCCGCCTCCTGAGTCCTGTCGGTTTCAATGGTTTGGGACCCGTCGAGATTTATTCAAACATAAATTCTCTCGAATTTCAATTTCTCCAAAATAAATCCTCGTGGCCTGTTTTCCATCCAACATTCGGTTTAGATCAACTACGCGTCTGCTAAACTCCGAGGTCAATAAGTAAAGGTCATTCCCTTTAGCGTAGCCAGGATGGAGCACAGATGCGCCCCCTCCCCATTCGGATCATGAGATTGGTGAAAATCCCGACGAGAAATATTCGTGCGGGTGGGGTATAGGGTGATTTGATAATACATTTTCCCCCCAAAAAACTTATTTGCTCTGTTTAGAACGGTAGATGCGTTTCTTAACATTTGACCAGCTGATTTACTGTGAGTTGCAGCGGGATTTTACTTATTTACACTTTGGCGGGAGAATCGACCCCAGGAAAACCAGACGACAACAGAAAAGAAAGAGAGGAAATTCTTCGGTCTCGTTTGGGAATTATGCTGAATGCAAGATGACAGGAAGAGATAATCGTCTCATCCAACTCTAAACTCTTTCGTAAAACGTATATTATTAGAGGGGGTTACCACACAGTGCACACACCCCTTCTATCTCGGTCCAGTCTGTGATTTAGGACAAGTGGAGGTCTAAAACTGTGAGGTTGTAACCGTGTAACGGCAGGGACTGTTTTAAGAAAAAATGATCACTGCACTAAATTCAGAAAATTAGCGGGCATCCGCGCAAAAAATCAAGCAAAAGATGTCGTCCGGATAATTTATCACTGCACCAAACACAGAAAATTGCATTTTACCGCTGCACATTTTCATTGCGCGTTAAAACAGGTCCTGTGTAACCGGTTCTCTTTCAATGCGTTTTGAAATTAAGACGCTGCAGCAGACTTCTTCATTCCTCATTGCGTCCAACGCAGCTGTTCAATTCCATCTCCCTCTTAAAACGACACACACACATACACATACACACACACACACATACACACACCAACACACACACAGTCTACAATGTATCTAGCAGACACTACTATTTCCTAAATATGCAGACAAAGCTATGACCCGACATCCTGTATATCATGCAGCTCAGTATGGCAGCTGTCGGTCACGTGCAGTTACGTCATTCAATTAACTTTATTAAACGTGTCAGTCCTGCTTTAGAATTACCGGAATATGCAAGAAATGGGACCGCATGATAATATACAGGGTGGCGCAAAAAACCGTACTATTAATTTTCCAAATTGCATGCTGGGACGAAATCAGTCGGACACTGCCAACCGGGCTATTGGACAGTTTCGCAAGCGATTATCATTTGTTATCGCAGCAAACGGAGGACATATTGAACATCACTTTGACTGAAATTTCTTACGTATTAAGAAAATCCTGAACTTTTACAGTTCATTCAATGCTATATTAAATGCCAGACCTAAATGTGACTAGTTCGGTTTTTTGAGCAACTCTGTACTTGATAGATCTTAGTAAGTTATATTAATCACAATAATCAGTATGCCATCAACTTCTCCGACCATCACCTAGATACTCCATCAAATTCACTCCATCAAAAGTCGTCGACGCCCCGACTTAAAGAGCTTAATAACTGGGCGTCGAGTTTTTTTACGGGCAAAGAGCACTGACGCCTGGATAATGAAACTGAACCACAGCCCTGGAGAAAGGGAAAGCGGAGGAGTGGGCAGACTCGGCGGGAGACAGGGCAGACTGGGGTGGGGAGGACACGTCAATTTTCATTGGCTACCAAGCGTGGGATTGTGGTGGTGGTGGTGGTACCCACTAATCCTGCCTGAGACAAAACTGAACAACAGGATCAAAATTATTATGTGCCTGAAGAGAAGATGACTCGGAATAATCCAGATCTATATGTCACGGCAGTCGGAGAAGATATTCAGACTTCATACTCTATGTATTACAGAGTCTATGCATGACATCTGTAAATTATAATGGTCCAAATACTTCTCCAACCAGTGGCGTCATTTCACACTTTTCTTGGGGGCGAGAAATTTTTGTTGCAAATTTTTCACAAGTTTTGGGCAGATTTTGGCAAATTTTATGCATTTTTTGCACTTTTTTTGCAATTTTTTGCAATTTTTGGCAAATTTTGAGCAATTTTGGCAAATTCTAGGGCCAATGTTGGAAAAGTTGCATTTTTATATATTTTTTGGCAATTTTTGCACTTTTTTGCACATTAATACATTATAAATTAATACTTTCATTTCCTTGGGAGGGGGCACGGCCCCTCCAGCCCCCCCCCAATGACGCATCTGTCTCCAACCCTTTTCCATTATAAATCATAATCTCTAAACTTGAGTCTAAAGCCCTGACTCTATTCAGCAGAGAGAGATAGAGATAGATAGATAGATAGATAGATAGATAGAGAGAGAGACAGACAGACAGACAGACAGACAGAGAGTCGAGACAGAGACAGAGACAGACAGACAGAGACAGAGGCTGAGACAGAGACAGACAGACAGAGACAGAGGCAGAGACAGAGATAGGCAGACAGAAAGACAGACAGGCAGACAGTCAGACAGACAGACAGAGACAGACAATGTTGAGGGCTTGCGGCGAAATTTTGCAAAATGAGACAAGATTGATCAGATTCAAAAACTAATCTTTAATCTCACTCAAGTTCCATTCAACATTCAAACCGGAAGACACCACGCCCCTTCCTCTCGGAGCCACCTAGCGATTTAACAGCGATTCAATGGTTTGAAAGAAGGATAAATAACCAACATCATCATATAAGCAGTATAAGTAAGTAAGTAAATCCTACAAGAAGAGGATCACAGCAACAGACAGAGACAGACAGAGAGACAGACGGACGGACAGACCAGGGCCGCTTTTACCATTTTGGGGGCCCGGGGCAAGCCTAAGATTGGGGCCCTTTTCAGGCTCTTGAGTCTTGACACTTGAATTTGTCAAACCAGTATGCGTACGGGTTCACCGACATTTGCGCGCCGACATTTGCGCGCCGACATTTGCGCGCCGACATTTGCGCGCCGACATTTGCGCGCCGACATTTGCGCGCCGACATTTGCGCGTATTTCGAGGAAGCACGAATTGCGCTATAAATTAAAAGTCATCCGTGCTTTAGTAACTATAGTCTTAATCATAACCCAAAATCAAACCCAAAATAACCCAAAATCAAACCCAAAATAACCCAAAATCAAACCCTAACTCTAACCCTAACCCGTATTATTATATAATATCGCGCAAATGTCGGTCGCGCAAATGTCGGCGCGCAAGTGTCGGCGCGCAAATGTCGTTCGCGCATTTGACGGGTCACCATACGTACGTGTATTGTATCATCAGACTACTTTTCAAACGGTATAGTAAGAGCAAGGTGTAGTCACAGTATTCTTATAGGCCTAATTTCAAAGTGTTTATCAGACTTCTCAGATGTTACTAAAGTTTAATAACTTAGGAAGCTGCTGTAAAGGTCATTTTACGAGCTATTCGGCTAGCAAAAACTGGAATAACATCTGAGAAGTCTAAGCCGCGCAGGATGTCCGCGTTCAGGCTCAGTATAGCGCCAGGTGATTGAGCCGGTCTTGGCTCATTGTTGACCTCAACAGATTTTTTACCTGCAGCGCCAGTTTTGAAAAAGACCGTTGACCAGTGTAGTTCGATACCATCAGAGAAAGGAAGGTTTTCAACGCCACTTCTGTGTTTTGGGAAAGTGACGCAAACGCCCTTCTCAATTATTAATGGGTGCATGAAAATGATGAAATGCTCCATACTGCAATCATCTGTCTTTAGGGATGCCGACTTTTCCGGAAAAGTAGAATTTCGAGGAAATATTCCGAAATTTCTATAAATTAAAAATCATCCGTGCTTTAGTTAACTAAAGTCTTAAAACTAACCTTTTTAGAGGTCAAACCCAAAAGTGGACAAAATCAAACCCAGGTCCCACTCTAAGAAAACCCGTATTATTATATATATTTTAATATAGGGGAAAATGGTTGAAAAAATGTTCTCCGATATTTTAACGAGATCCCGCCAATTTAAGTATTCTAATTGCTGCTCAGAGAACCAGCTTCACCTTATGAATATTGACGGTTTTGTCCATCGAGTGCTGGCGAGTATCATCAGACTATTTTCAAATACGGCAAAATAAACAAGTGTTTAGTTTAGTATTATTTTGTGACAATTTCAAAATTTTTATCAGAACATCGAGATTTATTATAGTTTAATAAATCAGACAGCAAAAAAACGTCATCGCGTACTCTGGTAACTGGTTCTCTGCGACTAACATCTGAGACATTATATAGCGCGCGCATAATGACAGCGTTAACAGGCTAACAAATGCCCAACAAATGAATAGTTATAAATAGTGTTGAATGATAAAAAGAATTTTATATCAGCGCCAGTAATCAAAAAGAATAAATTGATAATAAACAGTAATAATAATTATAATAAATAACATTTTCAACGCAACTTTTGTGTTTTGGGAAAAGTGACGCAAACGCCCTTCTCAATTTTAATCGGTGCAGAGAAAATGATGAAAATTTCCAACTCAATCCCTATCTGTCTTATCTATCTTTTCATGCAGGAATTACAGTTCTTCCTCTCATGCATATTTTCTCGCTCCCCTCGGAACTGTTGACTTTTACGACCTCTCCTCAAACTGTCAGGTGCAAGTAACTCACAGAGTGCATAGTATGAGTCGATGCCATATCCTGTTAAGAAATTCGGGGATCATCCTTTAAAGCGGGGCCCAGGGCACTTGTCCCTCTTGCCCCCTTAAAAGCGGCCCTGTGACAGACGAACGGACGGACAGAGACACATACAGAGACAGACAGACAGAGTCGTACACAGACAGATAAACAGAGTCAGAGAATTTTGAAGTTTAAGGACAAGATTTTGGCTGTTAACCTGTCTTCCTTCTTATCAAACTGTGCAGAGAAGCCTGTTGAATATTTCTTATGTCTTATGAATTCACATCAGTGCATTTGAAACAGCTCTCAGCACTCGGATTGTCAGTTGAGGGTTTTTAAAAAAAAGAGCATAAATTCAAAATGACTGGATAACATTCACTGGCCAGTACTCAGCCACGAATTGGCTTCACGAGCCAGGTACAGCCGGGACTCACCTCCCAGTGACATCTGATAGCCTACTACTTACCGAACAACTTCAGACGCACTTGGCCATCATCATCATGTTCTCTGTCCTGGGACAAGGGACGTCATTTGGGGGACAGGGGACACTTGCCATTTTTTCCATTTTTCTCGCCAATGTTTGTGTTTTTAGTTTTAAATGCCAATTGGCTGACTAAATTAAAAATACAAAACTGCAAAAACTATGTCAAAGCCCCTAAAGGAGTGCTTGATATCGAGTAATCTGAAGTAAAACCGTTAAAAAATAATTTTAAAAAAAGGTCGTCGACTTTTTCGCAAACTTGATTAATTTATTGCCACTGAAAAATGCCAAATGACGTTAAACTGGGACAGGTTCAGGGCTCCATTGTTTCAATTCCTGATCCGCGCTACAGATTTGTAAGTGCACTTAAGCAATTAGTTTTCTTGTCATTTTTAACTATCTTTCCATTTTAATTTTCAGGCGCTTGACAATGGGCACCAGTGAAACAGTTATCGTTTAATTTTAAAACGGCATCCGTCTATACATGATTAATTTATTATCACTCAACTATGCCAAATATTTAAACTTGCAACTAATTCAACAACTAAAATGCAAGAAACGATGAGCTACAGATTTGTAAATGCAGTATTCCAAAATTTCAGAGTCATTTTTATATCTTTCCATTTTAATCAAAAGGCGCTTGACAATGGTCATGGCATCAATGCACGTGGACAGTACCAAATCTCAGGTGTGCTGCTATAAAAATTATATCATAAGGAGAAATCCTTGACGGACATAAGGTCATTACAGAAACAACATGTTCAGGTATATCGGGTTTAATGAAAGGAAAACTAAACGATCGTGGCTTAGGGGTCGTCCACAAATGACGTAACGCGACTAAGGGAGGGGGAGGAAGTCCGGGCATTTGTTACGAAGTGTGACGAGGGGAGGGGGTTCCGTAAATGTGACATAATGCAACACTAAATTTTTAAGTGGCCTTTTTTTGCTTGTCAGGGTATTTGGAGAGGGAAAATACAAGGATGAACTTTTTTCTTTGTCAGTATGTTTGGAGACGGAAAAATAGAAGGGTGAATGACCTTTTTTGCTTGTCAAGACTTTTCGGAAGACAAAAAGGGGGGTTCGGCCGGTTGTTACGTCATATTTTAGGGGTCTGACTTTTTGTTACGTCGCGTTACGTAGGGGAAGGGTCAAAAAGTGGCAAAATCGCGTTACGTCATTTATGGACGACCTCTTAGACTTTCAACGGTGCATAGATGCGCTCTCAGTCGCTCTGACTTCAAAGAAACGATGGCCGCTTAGCTCTTATCTTATCGTTTCAATATGCAAACAGATAACAACAACAGACCCAACTAAATACGCACAACTGTTTTCCTCTTCCTCTGTCCGTAATAGCTTAAACATGTTGCTTTTCGTCAGTGGCGTAGCCAGGATTTTCTGAAGGGGAGATGGCTCTCACCCATATGATTCCCAACTTCGAAAATCCTGACAAAAACTGGTTATCATCTTACAATCATGGCTTCCATCAAAGAAAAAAATCCTGACAAGCGAAAAAGGTCGTCAACTATTATTTTGTCTTAGTAAGTGAATTATATGGGTGTCTGAGCCCGTACAACTACTGTAGCCTATATAGGCAATAAAAAATTTTGTAGAACAGCCAAGAGGGGTTTTAACCCCTAAAGCTCCACCCTTTGGCTACGCTGAGAACAGCCAAGGGGGTTTAACCCCCAAACCCCTTGACTACGCCACTGCTCTTCGCTTTCTACTTCGTTAATGGCAAGATTAACCCCTTAACCGTGCATTTAACTGTAACTCAATGTAAAATGGACGGATATATCCGGGATCCCCAGTTAAGGGGTTAAATCATACTTCGTGTACAAAAAGCGGAACAACCCAAGGCTCCGTTGAACCCGTTCGTCTGCAGACAATGCGGAAACAGCTTGTATACAAGAGACACCAGAAACTGAATGACGCTAAAGGATAAGTCATGCAGGTCCCGATTTAACCGCGGTCGGACAAAATGTCCGAGGACAAAATGTCATGGGGACAAACTGTCAGCGGACAAAATTTCACGGACAAAACTTCACGATTTAGGGTTAAGGTTAGAGCTAGGGTTGCATTTTGTTCGTGGCATTTTGTCCGCTGACATTTTGTTCTCATGACATTTAGTCCGTGACATTTTGTCCGCTGACATTTTGTCCCAGCACCGATTTAACTGAATCAAAGTGCTTCTATCGGATGTCTTTCTACAGGTGCAGCAAGGTCGGCAGTGACCTCTGGATAAGGTGGAAGCTGGAGGCCCGGCCTCCCATTCGGCCTGGGACCTGTCGCGGAATTTGTGCAAAACCGTTTAGTATAGTTGGGGGGGTTCACACCTGAAAATGTCAATGTTTCTTCCCTATTCCGAAATCCTGGCTACGCCAATGACAGCGTCAGAGGCGTAGCGAAGGTATCCGGTGCCCGGGGGCAAAGTGTAGGCCTACCGTCGGCGCTCCTTAAGACTGCCGACGAGTAAAAAAAAGGTCGCCACATTGTTCTCGGCGCCCCTCAGATCTTTCAGCGCCCCTCTTCATATAGTGCTGACGAGCAAAAAAGGTCGTCGCACATGTTTCTTCTTCTTTATTATGCGTTTCACTTACCCAAATACCCAATTTTGGCGCCCCCTCACCTCGGCGCCAGGGGGGCATATGCCCTCTGCCGACCTGCCCCATCCGTAGCTACGTCTCTGGGCAGCATTACTGTAAACATAAAATCGGAACTCTGTAAACTTTTCATCGGAGGCACATTGAGAATTCGCAAATCGTGTAACATAACCGAGACCGGTCGAATAATTCAACTTGGCTGTTTTGGCAGAAGAAAGAATTAACCAATAACGCGTAAGACGTTTTTCCTAACGTAGCGTATCTCATCAAGTCATGCTTTTTTGTCATTCGGATGCACACAATTTTGTAACCAGATCGTTATAACGTTGTAAGTTTTAATACTACATATTACCCCAACAGCAATCTCTGAAAGACTATAAAACGACTGAATGATTCACGCAGGATCGTAAACCTCAAGGAGATAGGGATATTTTCAGTTTTACCAAAAAATTATTAGCGATTTTAGGAATTTTGAAATAAACGAGTTGATAAGTTTCATTTCGGGCCACTGTTTCATCTTAGGTGGTCTAGGTCTCGAGAGTTTAAACGCCACAACTTCAAAGCCAGGCATTATTAGCCTATGCCAGAAATTTTTAACGCCATCAGAATGAAAGTGACTGTGATAATGATCATCGTCATCTGATATGGTAGACTGAAACCAACTACCTGTTATAGAGCGGACTCTTCCCAGTTCTGAGTTTCATATCATCTATATTATACTATAACTTAGCTAGCTACTCAGCCGACGGGAAACTGGCATCGCTAGTATGGAAAGTCTGGCAGTTTAATTAAAGACTGTTCTGTCAAGATACGATCGGCGCTTGCCTTAATTTTCCTGCCAGTGAAAATACTAATCAGACAGTCTGTCAGTCAGTCAGTCAGTCACGCCTGTTCTGGGCTTTTAAAGATCTTTCAGGGAACTTCTGCCGCTGACCGGAAGCGTTTCGGGTGAGAGGAAGCAGTTTGGAATGACCTTTGATCCCCAGCCACACATCTGCCACGCCTAGGATAAGGCGCATATTTTGACCAACGCCATCCAAGTGGGAAAATATTGACCTCTCTCTCTCCTATTACATCCCCGCCCCTCACTCCGGTCTTGACTAGTGGCAGCTGTCAGCAGACACGTCACTTGTAAGACGGAAACTTTGTATCTCGTTTCCATCCAGGGCGTAGCCAGGGAATTGATTTGAGGGGTATAATGTGATTTGGGGTAGGGTATAAATCTTTAAAAACTTTGAAAATCTTAAAAACACATTAAAAATTTTAAAGAAGTCTGATTTTTGGGGAGGTAGGCCTATAATTTAGCGATATACCCCCTCCGTCGCTACTCCTCTGTTTCCATCGTCTGCCTCTAACAGACCTCCGTTTAATATTGTCATATACAGTAGGAGACCAAAATTTCAGAATTTGATATCAGGAGTGATGAAAGGAACGTAGAATCCTCCTCAATCACAGCTCTTAGCAAATCTAATGCAGTTCGGCCAAAGTGTTTGACCTTCTGCGACTGTAATTGTAGATCATTCCTTTATTGCTGTAATTCTAAACTCCAGACAGAAACATTCCTAAGGCATAGGGAAAGCTCATTTACAGTATCCTCCAAACAGCCAAGAGAACATGCCAAAAATATTGAAAATCAATTCTCGTGTAGCCTAATTAATTCTTAGGATGATAATAGGATCTCAAACAATAAATCTCAATTTCTGCAAAGTGAATAAATCGTTTTTCGTCAAACTTCAAATCAAAATCGATTACAAAATTGTTTAAATGAGGATTGCGAGTCTAATAAATTTTAGCCAACAATATTCTGGCCTTATCGCCCGACATTCTGACGCTAATTAAGCAATTATATAGGACAGTGTTGGTTTCGTCAGAAATGCGCCAAATCAACTTATAAAAATTCGATCCCAAAGCATTGGATCAAATCGAATCAGGCGATTCAAGTGAATTCCAGAACAACACATTATTCAAATAGAGAATAGACAATAAAACTGAACAAATATAAGGCGTACAGAAACAAGAAAATAACGCCACGCCAAGCGTCGACGTATGGCCACAACGAGTTCAGATTCACGGATTCAAATTCGGATCCAGAGCTACGTCCACTACATAGGGCCTATATTTATCTATACACTCATATTCTATGCTTGTTGTACGGTAACTTGTACCCTACTATAATATATTGTATTCTATTTCATTCAATGTGCATCCTATTTATTTAAAACCAGAAAACGCCCTTAAAATTGCCCTGCCATAAAAAACTGCACTCAGTGAACCCATCTGTTCACTTGCCTTCCTTCCACGCTCAAGCGTGAAAGTTTAGGGAAAGAAAACCCGAAACAGA
Organism: Metaphire vulgaris; assembly: GCA_018105865.1. Taxonomy (NCBI): domain Eukaryota; kingdom Metazoa; phylum Annelida; class Clitellata; order Crassiclitellata; family Megascolecidae; genus Metaphire; species Metaphire vulgaris. The sequence continues at coordinate 6,440,001 of CM030852.1, forward strand.
GACCCTGCAGGTCCACCAGCAGGTCTACAGTTTCTAGACCCAAACCGAACTAAGTTGTAAGCGTGTTACAAAATAACCCTGCAATTACAGTATAGTCTGGAATAGATAGCACACGCTCGCAATGCACGCACTGAGTACAATGCTAAAAATCACACATTGGCTGGTCACGATTTCAATTTACAAGTGCAGCCGTGAACGTGGCTCGTGGGAACGACCTAAGGTCGGCAAACGGGAAGGAATCGCTTAAACCTTATCAGACACATGAGGCATTACCAGATACTTACCTACGATCCTCATCATCGATTGCCGTAGGAGGATCGTCGCTTACATTTAACACTGTTTCCCAAACTGTGGGTCGCGACCCACAAGTGGGTCCGCAGGGCTTAGTCTAGTGGGTCGCGGGGTAGCCAGAGACGTTGGTTCACTTTTTCGGGGGTAGGGGAGGGGGCAAGACACTTTCGACCGTCAAGGGTTGGCGACGGTCAGCTATTTTGTGCGATTAGTTACTTCAGATCCCAGATTCTATCATTAAGGGTTTTTCTTTGCTTTTCAGTCTTTCTACCTATTTACTATTTAGCCAGCCAATTTACATGTCAAAACTAAATAACACAAACATTGGTGGAAAAAATCGCAAAATTCAGGGGCTTAAACGTTTTAAGAAATTTATTTATTTTCTGCAATACCACAATGTCACAAGCCTTGAAAGCCAATTAGGCTTAAGTTTTAAGAAATTTAAATCTGCAATTAGTATTTTTTATCTAATTTTAGTTGACAATAAGTTTTCAAGGTCGCGGCATGCTACAAAACCGCGGAAGTAGGTCTCGCAGTTTCAAAAGTTTGAGAAACCCTGGTCTATAGCACTTTTAAAAAGTAGCATTATTTCGAAATAACGCAAGGAAGGCGTATTCCGGCCATTTTGCTCTGAAACTCTAATAACAATAGAGAATCTCTTATGATCTCGTAACAAAACCTGGCGGTTAAGCGATTTTGCCATACTCATAGGATTTATAAGACGCGTAAAAAAGGTATGCTCCTGGCAAATTTTTTTTAAATAACCAATTTTCAATAAATTTCTATCTCTTTTTCTCTCATTTTGTCTTATTTGGCAAAAATATGAGTAATTTTGCTCAATATATTTGCCATATTTTCATTCGAACTGAATAAGAGCTTTTGTTTTGCCATTTATTCAAAACTCAGAAGATTCTTTTCAACTAACGTTCGCCAGATGGTTTAATGCATTTAAAAAATATTACATGCTATGATTAGGGTTTCGCCGCACGTTAAAAAACCGTGGAAGTGGGCCGCGGTTCCAAAATATTTAGGAAATCCTGGCTTAGACGCAACCCGCAGTAGTACAGTTCAGAAAGGGTGCAGATCAATCACAACTGACTTCATCATTCTCGATCATTCTGTTTAGTTCTTTTATTGTCACTGCCATGCCTTAAGGCTTAAACAAATCATAACCAACAGCCAGTGTTTATTCTAGCCACCTTGACATTGGGGGAAGGGGAAGGGGAGTTGAAATGTTTGGGGGGAGAAGGTTTGTCTGCCCAAAAACCTTGATGAGCAAAAGAGCTCATCCCGACATTTGAGATTTTTTCTCGTCGGGAAGTGGTGACAAGCAAAAAAAGGTCATCACATCCTTCCTTATCTTTCTTCCCCTTCTTCTCCGCATGCTCTAATGCTCTTCTGAATATGGTCATATCCTTATGTTTTCTCCTTCTTCTAAATATAAAAAACCCTTTCGTCACACTTTGGGGGGGGGAGAATTTCCATCCCCAATGCAACATATAGACATTTGGGGGGATTTCAAACTTTGGGGAGAAAATCCCCCAAAGGGCCTAGAATAAACACTGACCAACAGCAATGGCATAGCCAAGGGGGTTGGGGGTTAAACCCCCTTTGCTGCCGAAACAAAAATTTTTAATGAGATTTTATGCATTTTTAATTTTTTGACGCTACTTTGGGGTCAAACCCCCTTGGCTATAAAATGTAACGGTGTTTAAGAGTGAGGACCTTTTTAGCTTGTCAAGATTTTTTCAAAGTAAGTTGGTCACAGTCAAAACCAAAATCCAAAACCCCCTTCCGAAAATCCTGGCTACGCCACTGACCAACAGTAACCCTAAAAGTCAGTATAATTTTCTATATAACAATACAACAATAACGTCACTAAGACCAAAATCGGCAGAATGTCTTCTTGTATATTTTGGTTATGAATATTCATTAGGCATTTTTCTGTTCTGGATTGTGATTGGTTCGCACCTTTTCAGGACTCGACCATTGAGAGGCGCTTGTCGTCGCTTATTCCGGCGCATGGGCGTCGGGGACGGGTGTGTGCAAGGGATTGCAATTGTACCCCCTGGAAATTATAAATTGTGGAAATTATAAATTTATAAAGAAATAAAATTATCAATAAATTACTATTTAATCTTAATAATAATATAATACTATGTTAAAAATTAATTTATCAAAGACCTCGGCAAGCTTCTATATTAGAACATCACATTTAGTACGTGTATTTCGTATAATTTAAATTTAAAAGTTAAAACCATTTGATAATGCTTTCAGGTAAAGGTAAAGGTAGGAGTTGGGGTCCGGCTATCAGCGACGCAGGTGGTATAATCAATTAATGTGGGATAGGTTGCCATTTCAATGGCGGGAAGTTTCAAGTTACAGTAACAGAGTGGTAACAACGCTGTACGAAGGAGCAGAATGTCGCGGGTTCGAGACCCGCAGGAGCTCTAAGGTCGACTCAACCTTCTTTCGCCAGATGGCGATGGCAACTGAATAGCGGATTAATCTGCGGAGTAAACAGGCGCGTTGCATGAGAACACTGGCCCCGTATCATGTAACTTGCACCAATCGCCTGGCTGAGGGCTTTGGTAACGAAGATCAGCGCGCCCTATATGCCTTGAGATTTCGTGAAGGACTTTGCCTACTTTAGGTTGCCATTTCATTCTCCAGACCCACGTTTTGCCTCGCAGCTTAGCGCTGCTCCTTATTTTACCACCGCCCTCTAGCGAGTAAGGTTGAGTCGACCTCAGGGATCCAGCGGGTCTGGATCCCGTTACGACATCGTTCCTATCTAGAGTGCTACCTCAGCCTACCTGTCTAACATCTTCCCGCCATTTCAGGTAAATGAAAGATTTCCCCCCTCCTGGAAAAATTTCTGACGACGCTCATGTTGCGGAGACTGCAGGGACATCGTCATCAACGACGAAAACCTGTCAAAATACTCCCTCTAAAGTCTAAGAGAACAAACATGAAGATATGAAGACGGGGAAAAGAAAGAGGCTAAGGTAAACGGTAAATTAGCTCAGGAGTGTAGCAGCCATGTGGAGAACGTGGCCAAATGCCAAGGGCCCCCGAACTGTAAAGGGCCCCCGACCCGAGTCCAAAAAAGGTCGTTAACAATTTTTTTTGCAAACTTGCCAACTTGCCAGATCGTCTGGAAAGGACCCCCTTCCCGTTTTTCGCCACGGGCCCCAAGAGCACGTTGCTACGCCACTGAATTAGACAAAACTAAAATGGTATCAAAATTCCTAATATGAATCGCGACCATTTCAATACTACTTGCGATCAGTGTTGGAGTAGTGAAACTTGAGCTGGGGCGGTTGAGGACTGAAATTCCAAGAATGACAGAAACTGCACGTACCCGATATGCGATTTTTGTGAGGGTTGCAAAATTAGCTGGGGGAGTCAACCTCCTCAACCCCCCCCCCTCGGCAACTCCAACACTGCTTCCGAGTCCAGTAAACAAGCAACGGGCGTCGTAAGAGATAATTGAATTATCGTGAATTTCCCGGAAGATTCATTAGTACAAATGAATGCACATACAGTACACTGTACTTCCTTCGAAGAAGATAAGCAATATCTATTATAATAATCTGCGAATCAAATAGACATAGACTCAAATAAACCGACACTCGCACAGTCCAGAGTAACATGCAAACACAAAACAGAACACATGCCCTGTCCTGCGGGCATATAGCGTGTGGTGCATATTCATTGACTCGCAGGCCCGTCGAGAGAAATTCCGGGCCCCGGGACAGAGCAGTCACGGGCCCCTAAAACGTTTGAAAGTTTATATTGAAAGTTTATATTTTTAGAAAGGTTGTCCTCAAAAATTTCTAAGTTTTCATAAAATAGGGGAGAACCGCCTAAGATGGGACTGTTTCTAAGTTGCGACAAACGGTACATTGGACAATGCAGTGGCATGTTTGTATGACTTGCAAGAAAAGCATTCTGTGCCAGATGATCAAGAATATAGTTAATTGTCAATGGAAAGTGTTCTTAGCGAGTACAAAAAGGCAGTTATTACCTATCTTTATCTTTATCTTCTTGACGACTTCTATAGCGCCGTGCGCACGATGAAGGTCGAAGTCAAAGGCGCGTTGACATACTTTGGTTTGTGGAGTGGTGGCCACTGGCCAGTGGTGACTGTTTTATTGACTGAACCAAACTGGATTACATCACACACAGAGCCCTTACAGCTACGTTCGTTTGGGGGTGTTTGAGATTCCACCCCAGTCGCACAATAAGCTTTTGAGTAATAGGCTATTTGCGTACGATAGATCATAAATTTCTGAGGAGAGTGATTGTCAGCAGTTAGCTTATCTATAAACAAAGTTGTATTACAGCTTTGACCACTCTATGAAAACCACAACTGAAGTCTTCAAATCACGCAGCCAAAGGCCTCTTTAGGCGCTTAAGACGCTTCACCAAGCCTCTATAGTCGAAACAGGAAATGTCGGTCTGTAGCCAAAACTCAGCTGCCTACTCCACTGCTTTTGAGTAATAGGTTCCTCTTCCTTCCTTCCTTCCTTCCTTCCTTCCTTCCTTCCTTCCTTCCTTCCTTCCTTCCTTCCTTCTTCCTTCCTTCCTTCCTTCCTTCCTTCCTTCCTTCCTTCCTTCCTTCCTTCCTTTCCTTCCTTCCTTCCTTCCTTCCTTCCTCCTTCCTTCCTTCCTTCCTTCCTTCCTTCCTTCCTTCCTTCCTTCCTTCCTTCCTTCCTTCCTTCCTTCCTTCCCTTCCTTCCTTCTTCCTTCCTTCCTTCCTTCCTTCCTTCCTTCTTCCTTCCTTCCTTCCTTCCTTCCTTCCTTCCTCCTTCCTTCCTTCCTTCCTTCCTTCCTTCCTTCCTTCCTTCCTTCCTTCCTTCCTTCCTTCCTTCCTTCCTTCCTTCCTTCCTTCCTTCCTTCCTTCCTTCCTTCCTTCCTTTTCCTTCCTTCTTCTTCCTTCCTTCCTTCATTATAGGCAGGGTTGTCAGGTTAGGTTAGGTTAGAAAGTCGATTTATATAGCGCAAAATCATGAACGAAAAGTCAAAGGCTAGAACGCTTTACACTAATACGATGTCTCGAAGAAATGAGTTTTAAGTTTCCTTGCGAACGATTCAAGATTGGACTCTCTGGTCACATGGCCGGGTAATGCATTCCAAAGAATAGGGTTTCCGCTCTTGAGCGACCTCTCGCCAAACTTTGCCGTTCGAGACGGAGGAGGAACGACCAGTCTGACGTCTCGACTGGACCTCAGTTGCAGACGCCTGTCAGTAGACGATGGCCAGTGTTGTAATAAATACTCCCCTTAAAGTATTTAAATACTTTCATAAATACTTGGTTCTCAGGTAGTATTTAAATAGTATTTAAATACCCAAATACCAGGTATCATTTAAATACTGGCAAATAAGGTTTAAATACTTTTTTAAATACTTGATATGTATTTGACACGATTCGCCACAACCATATTTTTGTGTAAAGAAACGTTAGTTAAAATTATTTCTAACAATGTCAATGTAGACCTACTTAACTGTTCAACTGTCTAAACCATCAGTAAAGAAAATGTAAAAATGAACAGTCTATAAGAAACGTTATAATTATGTGAAAATTGCAATAAACCCAAAGTATTTAAATTTCTTAAATACATCTAAATACTCTATGGTATTTAAATACTATTTAAATACTTAATTTTGGATGAGTATTTAAATACTTTCTTAAATACTGGACAAAGTATTTAAATAGTATTTAAATACTGAAAGTATTTAAATACTTTACAACACTGACGATGGCAGATGGATGGTAGACGATGCCAGATGTCCGGTTTCTAACCGGACTGTTCGGTAATTTTCCTATTTGTTCTGTGAAAAATCGAGGCAATAGGGGCCTACTGGACATGCCGGACTGTCCGGTATTTTCTTGCAAGTTACCGAACTACAGCAATCAAGTCATTCCCAGCCGAGTACAATGCAACACTTTGGCTATATGCATAATTCCCTATAAATAACATCATATGTTTGAGAAACTCCAAACCATAAATCTGCATTACCAGAGAGTCTGTAAGACTTACAGACTCCCTGGCATTACTAAGCGGTCTAAAACAGGGGTTCGCATACATTTTGGAACCGCGGCCCACTTCAACGACCCTAATCATAGTATATAATATCAACAAAAATGCATTAGGCCATCTGGCGAACGTTAGTTGAAAAGAATCTTCAAAGTTTTAAATAAATGGGAAAACAAAAGATCTAATTCAGTTCGAATGAAAATATAGCAAATAAGCCTACGTAAGGTAGAATTAATTACACTGGTCTACATTTTTAAAAAAAATTTCTGCTGACCTAGGTATTTTTGCTGATTTTACCTAATTGAGAGGTGCTGATTCCAGATATGAAGTCAAAAATTATGCAATACGTCAAATTTTTTCGCAAATGAGGAATGCTTAATTAAAGGTGTTAAAGTCAAACATAAGGGAAAATAGGAAATTCTGAAGAACCGATAACACGTAATATTTTTTATCCAGCCAAAAAATGAGTCTGTCTTCTAACCAAGAGAGCAATAAGAGCAATAGCTAGTTGCTTAAATTTAAGTTTTGAGAAAGGAATCTTCTCCAATTTTTGGATGCTCCGGTATAGTTATGGTCACAGTTGTCACGCTGTAAACATCAGCAGTAGTCTGCCATAATGTTTGAGCTCCATCTGCCTTGATATCTACGTTCCATGGTCTTGATGTCTTGATGGAAGCATTCTCCTTGTTCTTCACTCATAGCTCCAAGATTTGAAGTTCAGGTAGCTATGAAAGAAATGCAACTTGACACTCATGTTTGCTCCCAGTCTTCGAAAAGCAATCTTCGAATTTTGAACTGAAAGGTCATAATTCTCGACTCTTAAGTTGCCAAGTAAGTCAGTAATCAGGTCGTAAAAAGCATCTTGTCTACAACTATAACATCCCATTGATTCAATAAGTCCTTTGATGTTGATGCAGTATACAAACTCCTCCTCCATATGGAAATATTTCAAAAGATTCATTCTCTCTGCATGATACATAAGCGTGGTTCCTGGAGCCAACACTGAACAGGTTCTTTTCCTTCAGTCTTGAACCCAGTAACTCTGCTGACGACTTCGGCAGATCTAGGTCTCATATTAGGTCATTCAACTCAGCTTGGTTGAATGTTTGGTGCATTCCAGCGTCAACTTCTAAGGCCACGAAATCTTCGCAATCGGTGTCTGTTGACTGACAAAATTCATCGTCGTAAGAAACTCCCAAAGTAGTGCAAATAGGTACAGGAACTTTGTCACAGTGAGCAACTGGTCTCAGAGCAGAGGGGAGATTTGGGTACTGGATGGAAGATTTTGTCTTTGTGGATATGCCTGAAATATTTACCAGGCAGAAGTAGCAGTCATCAACATGGTTTCGAGGCTCTCGCCACACCATTGGAACTCCAAAGCTAAGACTTTTTCACTGACCTTTAGTCTTTTTCTCTGACCTTTAGTCAAATTATGAACTGTCTGAGGCTTTCAACACATGTCCTGCACACTTTATGTGGTGCCCAAGGTTTTCCTGGTGACCCAATTTACCGTAACTGCAAAATATGCATTACAAGCTTTATGTACAAATTCAGACACATCCCTTCTTTTTTAGGTATTGTAAAACAACCACAAATGTAGCAAAATTTGTCAGGATCATTCCTGCACTGCCCACAAAGTGTTCCAGTGCTGGGTGACATATTCCACAGGAAGCTATTTAGAAGAGTTAAATTTGCTGCGACTTGTAAGCTTCATGAACGACTGAATGCTGCCGTCGGTTTCGCGCTGCTTATATATAGGCCTATATCCATAAAATGCTGAGTCTGCAGTTTAAAACTGCCTATTAAACTGTTGTATTATTAAATAGTTATGTCCACTGCATATTAAGCATATCTTTTTACACATCCTTATCTTTTTGCGTATTCAATATAGCTAAAGAATTATAATACATAATGCCACACGAATTCTTAATTACTGGCGACTTTAATTTACACGTGGACAAGAGTGATGATCCTAACTCTACCCAATTCATGCAGCTGCTCACACAGACAAACCTCACGCAACACATATCTCTTCCAACTCACACTTTTGGACACACTTTAGATCTACTTATCACGTCATCTTCTTCATCATTATCTCCAATCTCAGCAATTAGTCAAGTCTCTCCATCTGATCATTTTCCCATCTTCACCATTTTAAGTATCTGCTCACCAACTCCTCCACCTCGTGGCACCTACTCATTCCGCCGTCTCAACAAAAATTGACATTGCCTTGTTCTGTGATAACATTAAGTCATCTGACCTAATTACTAACACCCTACTACCCTGTCATCACTGATCGATAAATACAATTCTGTGCTTTCTGGTCTTCTCAATAAACATGCTCCTATCATCACTAGACCTTTTCGTCTCATAACAGCAAACCCTGGTATAACTCTTTCATTCATGCTTTCAAGTCATTTCGCAGACGTCTTGAGCGAACCTACCATAAAACACATTCTCCATCTGACCTTTTTAAATCTTCGTTCCACCACCAACCGCTATCATAATCTCCTTACATCTGCCAAAAAGAAGTACTATTCTAACATCATTTCAACAAATAGCTCAAATCCACGTAAGCTCTGGAAAACTGTAAATGATCTTTTCCATCGCAAAGACTCAAAACCTCTCCCTCAATCCATTTCCCTGTCAGAACTTGCTGAATCTTTTGCTAAGTTCTTCTCTGTAAAAATCTCCAAGATTCACAGTGTCCTCAAGTCTTTCACTATTACTCAAACCACCTCTCCTCATTATCCTCCTCCCCACAACCTCCATGCAACTTATCCAGCTTCACTCCTACAACTGAAGAAGAGGTATCCAAACTTCTACTATCCTTGCCAAACAAACAATGTGATCTAGATCCCATACCTACCTCTTTACTCAAACAGTGTGCCACCGTGCTTACGCCTATTATAACTAGAATCATCAACCTCTCTCTTATCTCAGGCACTTTCCCATCCGCATTCAAAAACTCTTTTGTCACTCCTCTCCTAAAAAGCCTGGTCTTGACAGAGAAGATCTCAATAACTATCGCCCCATCTCAAATCTTTCTCTTCTATCAAAACTTACTGAAAAAATTGTGCTTTCCAGACTGAATGAACATCTTTCAAGTAACTCACTATATAATGCTCATCAATCTGCCTACACTAAACATCACTCAACTGAAACTGTCCTCGCCTACATTTATGACAGACTCTTAACTGCAATTGGTCTTCGCCAAGTTACTGGCCTTTGTCTCCTTGATCTCTCTGCAGCATTTGATACCATAGATCACAAAATTCTGCTCGAGCGACTCTCTCTCTGGTTTGGCATATCTGAAAAAGCTCACAACTGGTTTGCATCTTATCTCAAATCTCGGTCTTTTCAAGTGTCCTGTCTTGGCCAAATTTCTCTTTCTCATATTATAGATTATGGAGTGCCTCAAGGATCTGTTCTCAGGCCTGTACTGTTCAGCCTTTACACCACACCACTTTCATCTCTAATTAATTCCCTCAAATTAAACCACCAACTCTATGCCGATGACACTCAGCTATTCCTTTCCTTCTCACCTCTTTCATTCAATGCTTCTATTATTGAGCTTGAATCTGCATTCTCGTCAATCTCTGCATGGATGTCATCTAATCTCCTCGCTCTCAACCCATCTAAGACAGAGTTTCTTTTAATCGGACTACCCCAACAACTCAAAAAAATTGATAATCCTAAACTAGTTTTGGCTCCTGACACCACAATAATCCCTGTTCCAACTGCTAGAAATCTCGGATTCAAATTTGACTCTTTTCTAAACTTCGAATCACAAATCTCCCAACTTTCAAAAGCCTGCTTTATTCATATTCGTGACCTTCGTCGCCTACGTCCTTGTCTTGATATTAAGACTGCGTCCACAATCGCCACCTCTATAGTCCACTCCAAATTAGATTACTGTAACTCCCTCTACTATAACCTTCCCAAAGCCTCCATCAACAAATTGCAATCAATACAAAATGCACTTGCTCGTGCTGTTACTAAGTCACCTAAATTCTCCCATATTTCACCCATACTAAAATCATTACATTGGCTTAAAATAACAGAACGTATCCAATATAAGATAATAACACTTACACATAGCTCACTTCAGTCATCAAAACCTGTCTACCTTAGATCACTATTAACCCCTCAGCCTCCTCGACCCACACGTTCATCATCTCATCTCACTCTGTCACGCCCGCTAAATCAGTCATCCCTGAAAATTTGCAACCGTGCCTTCTCATATGCTGCACCTGAACTCTGGAACTCGATCCCAGCTTCCCTTCGCACACTTGGACACTTTAAAACAATAAAATCTGATTCCTCATTTCCTATAATTCCCGCACTATCTCCTCAAGTCTTCAGGTCTAAGCTTAAATCCTTCCTGTTTCTGAAATCATTTCCGCCATAGCTGTAACAACCTAGCCTCACTGCCCTTCGGATATTGACCATTGCCTGGCTGATCCCACACCTTTCCTATAGCTATTTTAAGAGAGGCTGAGCGCCTGAGAATAAGCAGCTACTGTTGTGCTGCTTTCCAAGGCGCTATAGAAATCCACGAGATTTTACTTACTTACTTACTTACTACATTATTACAGTAAACAGTAAATCAGTAAACAGCGTTTTGTGGAAAAACTGGACGTGATAGGAGGAAATGGGTGTGATTTTTGGATTCAGCACACCAAAATACATAAAGATCACATGTTGTCTTCAAGTCAGCAAAATTGACGTAGACCAGTGTTATTAATATTTTTGTCAAATAAGACAAAATGAGAGGAAAAGATATTAAAATTTCTTGAAATCATCTTTTCTAAATGTTACCAGGAAATACCTTTGCTATAGGCGTCTTAAGAATCCTACGAGTATGGCCAAAGCGCTTAACAACCGCCCGGTTAATTAACTCATCCCAATCTTTAAGATTCCTATTGTAAGCGGAGTTTAAGAGCAAATTGGTCGGCATACGTTTTCTTTGCGTAATTTCGAAATCAGATTGATTTAAAAAGTACTATTGGGCCTCTGAAGTCGGCTGGGTCGGTTACGCAGATTAGGAGCTTTCAATTTTCAGCTTCCAAAGTACTGACTGGGAGCAGATAGATGAGAATCGTCAGGTCTACATTCATACCATAGTGATTGATTCATAGTATTTCATACTAAGATTAAGCACATAGGAGTAAGGAGCTATAGCCCACAGCGGTGCTGCCTTGAAGTTGAAAGTTTAAAACGCTATAGAATTTCACAAGGTTTTACCATGGATTTTAATATTTAATTAATGTTCATTTAAAATCTATGGATTTTACTTACTTCAGCCGCCTCCCTGCTTCAGCTCCGATTTACTTACCTACTTAACTACTTCAGCTTACAATTGAGATTGTCTTCTTCGCAATTTCATCCAATAGAAAATCTGCACTCCGTCGACGCTCTGGATGGCAATGAATTATTACTTAATAAGTAATAATTCGTTGAAGTAGAATTAGAATTCAAGTAGAATTATTACTTAATAAGTAATAATTCATTGCTGGATGGTCACGTGGTCGATAGTATATTTGCGCCATAGAATCTTATATTTTATATTCTATGATTTGCCCGAAATTAAGTTAAAAAGGCGATTTTCTGACAGGAATAATGTAGTCTGAATGCGGCGATACTGTCGTTCGATGTCGTGAAATCAGTTCGTCATGGGCGGAATATTTGCCGGATTTAGTTTAATCTGGCTTCTTTAGAACGCACAGCCATCATGGGAGATGTTCAGCTGAGGGTATGTGCTGACCAAATGCGGTATTTATATTGCGCCGTCGTTGTGTTAGTCTCCATTTATTGTATAATTTTGTTATTAAAATGGGATTTTGGTATTCTAGTTTTAGGCGATAATTTGGTAAATACGCCATCTGATGGTAAATTTGTCTTTGGATAGCCTGCGTCAAAACCTCTATAATTACTCTTGCATTTTTATAATAAAATTCTCCAAGATAACTTTTGGATCCATTTATTGTTTCAACTGTTACTCCCGTGTCAACCCTCGATATGAAGCCTTTTTCTATATGAATGTTGATTATGTTATGGCATCCATTGACCTTCTTTGTTGCTTGTCTTTGAGCTTATTCTAAAAGCTCAATGTTTTTTTCACAAATGTATTCCATTCCTGCACACAATATTCTAGATGAGGCCATACTAATGCTTATATAGTTTTACAATTAACTTTTTACTGTTGATAGAGATCATGTTTGAAGCTGATCTCTTTGATATACATTATGTTTGATTCTAAAGCTGCTCAAAACATGAAAACCCAAAAATATTATCACACAGGATTAGAATGACCCTTCGAGTCTTGAGTTTGCAGATAAGCTGCCTGGGGTTGAAAGTAAATAGAATAATCATTTCCTCAGAAGTAAAAGAATTCATTCATTAAGCCATCACATGTCCCACAAGCATAAAGTTTCTTGAAAATTTTTAAAATCACAATTTCAACTTCAAAGTGAAAGTGAAATGAAATCTGTTAAGTTACAATTAATTTAACAAAGAAATTAAGAACCAAAGCAAAAATCAATATTCGGGATTGGTAGTTTTGGGACATAAGTTTTTGGCGAATCCGGACATTGCCAAATACCACACTAGTGGTAAGTTAATGTACGGAGCGGTTTATGGTCATTCTCTGGCCTGCTTTCAATAGACGGTGGATGCATGGTCTCTCACATAGATTTTATCAGAGACACTAGATGTAATGTTTGCCTTCTACTTTGATCCACTACTAGCATCCGAATCTCCTTCTTTATTCATGCAAACATAAATACAAGACTAAGCTCTTGTAGCCATTGCTAAAGTTTTCAGAGCTTTAGTTGACAGTTTGTTTGGAGTGGATGCAATTTGATTTTGATGTGTGATTTTATTGAATTTGAAATAAATATTGTTTGTCAGTTGATTTGTATTTGTCAGAGAAAAAAATTGCTAATGAGACAGGCCACTAAATATTTCCTTGTCTAAAACATATTCACAATAATTATTTGTGACTTGATTTGTAGAGTTGACTTTTGGTGATTTGATTCAAGTTGGGAATGATTTTATTAAGATGTAAATTTGAACTGTACGATTTACACCTTTAGGGCCTTTTTTGCCAATTTTAAGATTTTAAATGTAAGATTACCTTACAATAGATTTATGCAACAGTTTTAACAATATTTAATTAATTTTGTAAATTGCATTATCATTTTATATCATTGTTGTGCATCATCTTTATTTGGTGATGCAGAATAATTACTTGGATTTGGCAACTTCAGATGCATGGGCATAAAGTTTGATGAAAAAGTGGGAGAGGTAGAGAGACCCAATATTTAAACCTTCCCTATGGTAGTCTTTCAACAAGTGGAGGGAGGCTCGAGCCTTGAGGCCTAATAGAAGTTTACCCCTATTATCAGATGGATCATTGTTCACTAAATCATTGGATGTCTTCTTTGTCAGCAGAAAATTGCGACCGACAGTTGTTTGAAGCTTTTATTTACATTCTAGGCGTTGTCTTGTGGTATGCACTTTTATTGTGGATGCTGTTTGTCATTCTATAACTTGGCTTATCAGACATTTGCTAAATGCTTCAAATGCAGCTTCATAGAACAAGACAGATTTACGCAGAACGCACTTGTGTATTTATATCAAACTGGGTGATAAAAATGTCTAGATGCAGAGGACTGTGTAAGGTACTACTCTTTCATCCTTCTAGGATCTGCATAGAAAGATGAAGGATGAAGGAGTAGTACCTTATGCAGTTTAGTTATGTCTTTCTATGATGGTACATGTCTTGAATTAAGTTAATTACAAAGCCAGTCTATTTATGTAAGTCAATCTGTGAGTGTTGCATTATCATTTCTGGTTGAGGTCTGTGCTGCCAACTGTTGATCAGTTTGAACTTAGGCCTACGTAATAATAATGCATGTTTACTCAAATGACATTATATAGTGACTAAATAGTCTCAAGTTACGAAACCAACAAATTTCACTCTGTACCGGTATTATAATTCTGAGAATTTTGCTTAATTATTATTACATTTTTATTGTTTGCCAATTTTTGCATCTGTCCTCTTTATACAGGAAATTCATATTTTGCTTTATGTCTAGTTTGGCAAAAATGTAAGTACAGGAATATTTATATATTTTACATTGACAAATCAGGTGTCTTGTTCAGCTCTTCTACTAGAATCAGAAACAGGTTATAGAAGATAGCTTCATGTTCTATGTGCAGTTTTCTTCCTGGTGAACACCATTATTATTATTATTATTATTATTATTATTATTATTATTTTTATTATTATTTAGACAATTTATATAGCGCCGTACGCATGGCGTCTACAAAAGTCAAGGGCACTGTACATATTTAACATTCATAAGAAGTTGCAAATAAACGTTAATGTTATAACGTTTATATGTTTATATTTTTACCATGTTTTAGTGTTTATATACATGTATGTCATGTAGGGTCATCGAATGCCAACTGGGACAATTTAGTTTTAAAGTGGTATTTAGGTCTTCCCTCAGTTTTCATATTTAAAATTTATAACATGTTATATGTTAAAATAAAACTCAATAGAGGCTGAATGGTTGCTTTCTGCATTTTAGGTCTGAAGAGCATTTCTGTGATGAAGTGAACTGACCATGAAGGCTTAGGCTTGGACCTCTGTTAGGCCCCTAGACTTGAGCCTCTTCTCAATTTTGTTAGAGGCTACCATAGGGAAGGAAGATGTTTAAGGGTTGGGCCCAATGTTCCCTCTAATGTGTGTGGCTCATCTAATATGCCACCTAACAGTTGGTAGCAAATATTTATAAGCCAAAGTTTTTAGATGCAGTGCAATGGTGTGTGTGTTATAGATGTAATAGGATATAGATGAGATGAAATGCTATAAGATGAGATGCGATGAGATGCGAATGCGATGAGATGCAATGCAATGAGATGTGATGTGAAATTTTTTCCAGTGAAATCTTCACCCATGACCCAAAAATTCATATCGATATTTCACTTTAGAATAATAAGACACCTCGCAGTGAACTATAAAATACGGCTCCTTTCCGCTTCATCATACCACCATGCAGATCACGCAAACCGAACCCCAATGTCCCATCTGTGCAAAAGTATACCGGTATGCGTCTGACTTTGGCCTCCACAGTTACCTACGATCTACAGACCTTCATGCAACACAACCTCCTCAACCCAGAAAGAGGGGTGCAATTGTCATCATTGATTTCTTCAGACAGCTGAATGGAACGAATGAATGGTGAAACTTATGTAATAATGTAAAGTAGCATTTGTATAGTGCCTCTTATATTATATTCAATAGAGTAATTGAATGTATTATGACATCAAAAAAAACAATGAGAAATCTCAGTCAAACTAAAACAACAACAGCACTAGGCAATGTCTTCTCATCTTAATGCACTGATTTGTGACAAAAGTTGAGCAATAAATGACTGAGCAATATAGATGGGGCTTAGTCACATCCTGTGAAGCTTTGAACTGACGTGGCAGGTCAAAAGAAACTCCTAAACATGGGTAAAAGCAAAATAACCAGTCTGCTGTCAATCAACAAACTGACCAAGCACAAAATGTGAACTTTGGTTGGGATGAACCAAAATTTAGGAGAATACATGAACAAACCTACCTGTACTAAAGCATGGGTGTCAAAACCTTGGCCCGCAGGCCAAGTTTGGCCCGTGAGCTGATTTTATTTGGCCCGCGAAAATATTTAAGTTTCAAAAAATTTTTATGTGGGAAATTGGTTTGATGTAAAGTCTTGTTTGGTTTGAGAAATTGGTTTGATGTAGAATCTTTTGGGTTTTAAAAATTGCCTTTATGTAGAATCTTAGATCCTGTGTTTTGCTGGCGTGACAAATGGAAGAGCATAAATCTTTTTCGGCTTTGAGTTTCGTTGGTGATGTTGACTGAACCAGTATATCAACACGCCACATCAACAACGGGAGATTACTACCATTATATACTGGCTTAGCATACTTGCGTTAATTAGTAAAACCATCAAAATTTTTGAGTAGCCTTTGGCTGAAGATTTAAAACCAGACATTGCTAAACTAGTGAAAAATAAACAATGTCACGTCTCATCAGCTTCCATGTCTACATCGACCGTCATCTAATTTTATGTTTTCAATTTGATCTTTGGTTCTTCGCCATTAACAGAGTTTGAAATTTAACTGTTTCTGTTAGACTTGATTAGTATACAGTTTGTCATAGTTACAACAATAGGTTGTAATCAATGTAAATAATGTAATGATTGAATGACATTTCATATTTTGTCATTTTGCTTTAGATTTTTAGATAGCTCAGATTTTGGAATATAATATTGACAAGCATTTGCCTGCATTTGGCCTGCAAGGACATGGGAGACATGTTATTTGGCCCACCACCCAAAAAGTCTTGACACTGCTGTACTAGAGGATAGAGGGCAAAGAATGATACAGCAAGACCATAATGTGAATTCATGAATGGCTGGGTGGGTGGAAGATAGTGGTTCTCCCATAGGGCAGATCCTATTGAACCACTTTGAAGTTGAACCCTGTTATTATTATTATTATTATTATTATTATTATTATTATTATTATTATTATTATTATTATTATTATTATTATAGATGTTTTCTATTATGCCGCTGTCTAACCGGTAGGCAGCTGCAACCTCTACAGGTATGCTATTTCCCCACTGCCCTGATAGATTTTTTCCCACCACTTGAGGAGTGGGGGTTGGGAGGCGGTTTGGTGTGGGTGGATGTGAAGCCTTTATTAGGCTAATATGATACTTCCTTGGGGTAAAGGTAAGTTTCACATGCATGCCAACAGCACTTATTACATTTTGTTCCACAAATTTGAAACTGGCGGTTGTCAACTTTTGGCATTTCATTATATTGCTTATGGAGAAGCACACTGATATATTGAATTGCTTCTAAGGCATGTGGATGTGTTGTCTACAAGGACTAACTGGCCATTTCTGAAATAACACTTAAGGTTCACCACATGTTTATTATATACAGGTACTATGCAGTGCAGTGCTTCTCTTATAAGTTTAGCAGACTGGTAGAAAATACTTTTCTTATTGCACCAGGGACCGGTGCCATTAAAAAAAATTCTTCCTATAATATGACCTTAAATATGTCATGAAATATATGCATGCTTAGCCAATTCTGTATAGTTAGTTCTCTTGGTTCTATATGTATGGAAATATTACAAATGTTATGAATGACGCTCAAGTGAGAAAATATTTATGAACTTCTTACTTTTTTTACTTTTTTCTCAATTTTCTCAACTTATGTCACTGACTGTCACTTTGGGAATCACTGGTATACAGCGCTAATGAAACCAGATTTTAAAATTATATTTAATTGCACTTTTTTTCGCATTGCTTGTTTGTATAAAAACATTCTTAAATGCACTCATGCATCTACCGTACTTCTAACACAATGCAAATGCCAAGTCATTGCAAATGCATTAGTTATTGGTTTTGTGCAATGGAGTATAATGTAGGTGCAGACTTTCTACATGAAAATTCTGTGGATACTTTTTGATTCTGTGGATTCTTTTTGAATCTGTGGATATTTTTTGATGATCTATGGCACTTGTACTTAACATGAAGTGATTCTACTTAGCTTTTGTAGTTATAGAGTTGGAGATGTTTTGACTGTTCTTGTCCACTATCATTTTCTTCTGTATCTTTTTAACTGTATGATCTTTCTCAGTTTTGCTTAAAATTCCAGTATTGAATGTTTCTAACTCAAAGTTAGACTCAGCCAAGAGAAGTTGACCTTAGACTCAGTCATATGATGTTAAAACATTACTTATATGTAATAACATAGTGTTTGGTCTCATGGCTGTTGTTGTGCAATTCTCCAGCATATGCCAGCCCAAAGACCTTGGTTATTTGATGCTGATTAAGTCAAGTAGGCATTAGATATTGTGGAAGGATGAATTGTATGTATGAGCAATCATTACTAAATTTTTTTCACACTTAATGTCTTGCACACACACATGTGCATGTGCATGTACACACACACACATATGACTACTGGTATTTTGCTTTCAGCATCAGTTGGCATTTTTGACCTTGTTTTCATGCTGTTACAGTGTTACATCAACCTGCTGTGTCTGTTTTTTTACCAACTCTTGCAGTTCCCCTTATAACATGGGAAGTCTATTCCTCATGCATAGCCTTCCCCTCATCCATTCCTTGTTCTGTTCAACAGTAATTGATAGAAAGAAATGAAACTTTACGTTTGTGGGCGATCACAAGTGATCAGAAAACACATATGACGCATAGTGCTTCATAGGCTTATTATATAAACCAAAATGAAATATGTATGATCCAATATTATGCATCAAGTGTATGTGAATAGGATGGTCAAGGAATATACCAGTATCTGTGCAGGAGTGAAATTAGTATGGAAATGACCATTGGGTGAATTGCTGAAAATAAACTAACAGACACACCTGTGCAAATGGACACAACTGACTGCTATATAGTTCTTAGCTGGAACAGTTTATTGGTGACTTAGATTTGCTCATAGTATGTTGATTCTACTTTTGCTGCATTCACCTGCATTTGGAGAGTTTATGGTTTGTAAGAAAAGCATTAAACTATAGCATGATTTAAAGTGGTGTAAGGGGCATTACTTCCTGTGTGTGAAAGTCACTAGGGGCGCTAACGGGGCTTGAACCTCTGCTCCAGTGCATAACCCACTCTGCCATCTTCTGCACCATTGGCATTGAAATACTACTGTAGATCAATATTGGTTAGGGTTGGGTTTTTGGATAGAACAGATAAAATGTTTATCATATTGGCTATTGAATGAAGGCTGAATGCTCTCCTATTGGTTTTATGTTTTTGAGGGTCTGGCAGTGGCGTAGCAACATGCTCGGGGCCCATGGCGAAAAAAGGGGAAAGGGGCCCTTTCCAGAGGAGACGATCTGACAAGTTTGCAAAAATGTTGACGACCTTTTTTTGCTTGTCAATGTTTTCATCTGACGACTACATCGCGAAAAAGTTGTTACTGAAATTTTTTTGATTCGGGTTGGGGGCCCTTTACAGGTCGGGGGCCCTTGGCATTTGGCCACGTTCTCCATATGGCTGCTACGCCTCTGGGGTCTGGAGATAATTTAGAGGTTGGTACCTTGGATTTCATTGGCTGTTCAGATAGGAGAAGGTGAATGTGAATTATGTAAATTGTTTTATTGAAGTCTTGGCTGGTTTCAGTGTGAAGCATCAGCAGTTTAACGGCATCAAAGCAAAGAGGGGGTTGTATAGGAAACTGTATGCCCATTCCCATATGACATTATTTATAGAGTAGCAGTGCTTTGTAGCTTGGCTGATCCTTGTCATTTTATGGAGACTTGGTTGCTTTGAGATCCCTGGATGGTGCTGAATGTAGTAGGCCTAGATGTGCTACTTTGAGGTTACCCTCATAATGAAGACATTGTGCCTGTGCCTTTAGACATGGGGTGTGTGTTATTTGGCACCCCTGTTGTTGTGCCTAACTGCCTATGGGATGCAGATAGGACATGTATGATGTACAAGGCCAGGATTGTTAACTGTTGTTCAATGAGCCTTTCTGACTTCATTTCTTTTTCAGTCAGAGGTTGCTCCAGGGATGTCTCTATGTACTAGCACCTATTTAGGTCTGTGGGTTTTCTCCTTTCTTTTGCTCACATGCATCTATCTTTCTCTTTTAGGTGTATTGTGTGTGTGTGTGTGTGTGTGAGAGAGAGAGAGAGAGAGAGAGAGAGAGAGAGAGAGAGAGAGAGAGAGAGAGAGAGAGAGAGAGAGAGAGAGTGAGTGAGCACTTTAATCTGTGGATCTGAATGTCTGTGAATTTTTGTGATATTGTGCATTAAAGTGTTCTCTGTGCTTATGCTTTTGTGACTTTGTGTGTGTGTGCTGATGGTAGTTTTTGGAATCTTTGGTGATTTTCAGATTATAGTTCCTATTGCATCAAGATAGGTTAGATATTTAATCTTCATGATTGAGGTCTTTTGCTGTGTAAACAGTTATAGACTATGCAAACTGGGTTGAGTCTTGGATAATAAATTTTGGCTCCGTTTGCTTACAGGCTGCACCCGATTTTAGTAATGAAAAATGTTCATCCTGTATTCTGTAGAGACATTAAGGCCAAGGCCTCATCATAATAATTATATATGGTATGGATCCAGAGATAGTTACTCTCTTACACTGCAGTGACCTTTATATGCTGAAAGGCCTGAACGGTCAGAGAATTTTCCTAAGGTCTGAATAGTTCAGGATTTGTTGAATGTACCTCTTTCCGTGGGAAATACATAGTATCTGTGTAGGGAAATTGAGGCTATGGAGGGAACTAAATTTCTCAGTTTCTGCAGATTTAGCAAAGCTAAATATTTACTGTATGCCATTTGATTAGTGATCCACTCTCTTAACCCTTAGGCCCTAGTGATTTTAAAACCAATAGGTTATGAAACTGGAATACCTGTTTTACGTTCCATAGGGTTAAATATGAAGGCTTACAATCAGATAAAGTACAGTGAAGCTCGGAGAGAGATCCGTGTCGCACGGGAACCCCCCCCGCACGGGAACCCCCTCTTGTGGAATGCGTTTCCGGACGATGTGACCAAAGCCACATTGGCTTGGACTTTTACATGCAAGCTTAAGATGCACTTATTTAAGACCTTGTACAATTTAGCTAGTTGACTGTAAAGCACTTTTGCTTTTGGCCTTTGTCATTTCTATGGCGCTCTATAAATCGTCATGTATAGATAGATAGATAGATAGATAGATAGATAGATAGATAGATAGATAGATAGATAGATAGATAGATAGATAGATAGATAGATAGATAGATAGATAGATAGATAGATAGATAGATAGATAGATAGATAGATAGATAGATAGATAGATAGATAGATAGATAGATAGATAGATAGATAGATAGATAGATAGATAGATAGATAGACAGTGTAATGCAATAGAGAAAGAAACTACAGATTATCACAGTATCTTGAACAAGATGACTTATTTTTTCCAATTTGTTATTGTCACAGGATATGTCCCTGGTATAATTGCATGAGCCATCAATCACAATGCATATGACAATATGATATTGCCAACTAACAGCTGCACCAGTTTTTAAAATTGACCTGTGCAATCAATGATTCAGGACATTGTGATGACTTTTTTGCTTTAAAAAAGGGCGATAGCCTTTTTAAAAAACGGCCGTGGGGCCTGAGGGCCGGATTAAACTCACTGGCGGGCCAGATGTGGCCCGCGGGCCATAGGTTGCTGAACCCTTGTTTTATGCATTTCCAAGGGCTCATAATTGAGAATACATTGGATTAGAAATAAAAGAAAACTAAATGGCATGCACCGGCACTTTGAAATGAAGACAAAAAGATAAGTGGATTGAAGCGAAGGAGAGACCGGACCCATGAGTGGAATGACTGAGGAAGTCTTATCAACAGAAATGGATGAATGCCACGAATTCATGATATTCTCTTCAGTAGAGGAGACTGATTTGTTCTGGGGATATTTTAGCATTGTTCTGCAATTAGTTTTGCTGTTATTACTGAACTCCTGAACCCATGGTCCTAGGTAAGATTGGTTGTAGGGGTCCTGATTATGTTTCACTCTTGGTTGGTCTTGGAATTTCACATTGAAAGCGTGTTCTTGTGACTTAGATGTTCTTGTGAGAAATTTTCACTGCATTTGGTGTGATAGTGCATGCTGCCTTTTCTCTGGTACTGTCTTTATAAAACACACGCACAGTCGCACACGCACACGTGCGCGCACTTATGTGATGCTGGTTTGGACTGCTGTTTGTCTGTTCCATAATATGTGAAATGACCTTTGAGTATTTTCAGAAGGATGCAATGTACCGGTATATGGTTTTAGGCTAAAATTTGAGAGAATAATTTTAAAAATTTTAATGTTCATTTGTATACTGTTGCCTTTTGTTTCAAGTATAAATGTCAAATAAACTTTGACTAGCTGAGTGACTAGCTGAGTGAGTCGTTCAGGTCTGCATTAGCTGATGCATATATAATATTTATTAGCATCATATATATATACAGTATATATATATGTATGTTTATATACAGTATCTATCTATATATATATGTTTGTTTAATATATTTGTCAGCTGTAATGACTCTATAGCATTCGATGTGTGTATGTATTTATATGAAGTTTTTTCTTTAAGCAAAGTATTAATGAGCAACTAGATACTGCTATGTGTATTTAGAGCATGGCTTTTGCTTTAATTCATGGTAGCTCAAAGAAGGGGTGGAAAGTTAGTTAGCAGGGTGGTAACAACACAGGATGATGGAGCAGAAGGTAGCGGGTTCGATTCCCGCAGGAGCCCTAAGGTTGACTCAGCCTTACTTGCTAGAGGGCAGTGGTAAACTGAGGAGCAGTGTTAAGCTGCAAAGATAAAACTTGGGTCTGGAGAAAGTAATGGCAACCTAACCCAGATTAATTGCTTATGCCACCTATGTTATTGAATAAACCAGACCGGAGATAAGCACTGGAACCCAATGCTCGGACTTGAGTACGGGCCGGTTGGGACCTATCTTTACCTTTTTTAGTTCCGAGAAACTGGCATTATTTTGCATAATCTTTTGTAGCACAAATCCTGCTAAATTTTCATCTGATCTTCCAAGTTATTATCTGCCCATTTTATTTTAAATGTTTTATGAAGTAATCGGTTGTTTTTAATTTTCTTGGAATTCCATGTAATTATATGCCAGTTTGTGCTGTTGGGATTGCAGAAAGTGGCCATTGAATTGTTTTCACTATTAAAGACATTCTGTGGTAGTGCTAAGCCAAACCTACATTTCTATTTTCTTTTGCCTATAGAGGTCAATGGTGCTGAAGATGAAAAGTGTATGGATCTGTGAAAAATATGCTAGGCAGTATCAGTATGGGACGGAAGGTTAGCAGAGTGGTAACAACGTTGGACGATGGAGCAGAAGGTCATTGGTTCTAAACCCGCAGGAGCTCTAAGGTTGACTCAGCCTTCTTTTGCCAGATGGTGATGGCAACTGAGTAAGCGAATTAATCCGATTAATTGAGGAGTAAACAGGCGTGTTGCATGAGAACACTTGCCCCGTATCATGTAACTTGCACCCGTCACCTGGCTGAGGGCCTTGGAAATGGAGATCAGCACTGCCCTATGAGCCTTGAGAGCTTGGGAAAGACTTTGCTTTTTACTTACTTACAGTATTAGTATAATGGCTCTTATTATTCTTTAAATGACAGCCATTAGCTTTGTCTTTTATGCTTCAGTTGGAAATTAATGTGTTGGATGTCTTCGTTGCAGCGGGATCAACTGAGTGAACGGTTTGGATTTGAGCCGGATTTGACAAACGATCTTATCCAGGAGAATCTGAAGGTTCAAGAAGAGCAGATCAAAAAGGCAATTCTGACAGAGATGAAGATCAAGGAAGGTGCTGACAACTTGAGAAAAGCTACAAGTGATCGGAAATCCCTTGTGCACATTGGAAACATCGTGAAGGAAGCCAACTGCAAACTGGAAGATTTAAACCGTAAGCTGTCTGATGTACGAAAATACCTACTGATGACGAGCACCGATCTGGAGACAAGCAGCTCACCACAGGGACAAGGTTTCACGCTATCTTCTTGACCTGTAAAAGTGCCAATTATATTATCCATGATCTCAGCGGGAGCGCTTCTGAGTGGTTCTTCAGAAGAGGCGCTATACACATATTCTGTTGCATATTCTTTTTGGTCAGAACTGAAGTTCTGTGACTGAATAGCAATGGTGGAGATTTGTGAGAAAGAAGAGCTGTAGTTGAGACTAAAGAAATTTTCATTTTTAATATATTGATGCTTGTATACAAAATACTTAAAGAGCCTTGCTCTTTCATTTAACCCTTTTGCTGCTTTGGTATATGTGTAATATCGTAAACCCTAGTAAGGTTGCTAAGACCGCTGGTTTTGAAGGACCGGTTAACCATTCAAAAAAAGACCGGTTAACCACTCATTAGCGGCAGTCTGGTGTCGTGCCAACATCAAAGCGCTTTGATGCCGCTGGCGCCTATGCAGGCGTCCTGTGCGGCTACATCAAAGCGTTTTGATGTTTTCAAATTGAAATGACGGTTAACCAGTCAAAGTTAAAAGGACCGGTCCTTGCTCTTAGGACCAGTTAACCGTTAACAACCTTAAACCCTAGTGCCACACAGGAATGTATGTTGATTTGATGTGTCTGCACTTCATAATGGCACACAGAAAACTGAAGGTTCATGTGTTAAACACATCATGAGGGCAGCAAAAGGGTTAATAATGATATACAGTTAGCAAATGACAACACACTGCAAAGGAAGAGCTGATAAGTTGAACCTTAGATCTCATGACTGTCAGGTCTGTCTACTATAAGGAATCCTCATTTTTTGCTGGTCACTCCAAATAGCATATAAGAAGTATATCATGAGACATCTCAGTGTATTGAGGTTAGCAGTGTATTGAGGTTAGAAGTCTCTTCAATAGGTAGTTAAGAATGAGTGAAGGAATGCTAGTCCACAGTCTAAGATGCCAGCCAATGCCCTGTTTTGTAGATCAGTCAACCAGTACCCGGTAATCATTTATGAATTGATGCCAAGCAGTGTATGTAGCCTTGAATGTAGAAGGTGCCTGGCTTTTTAAAAAATCAGTAGCAGGAGAGAAGTTCTCACTATGCATCATCATGCTGGTGATTGGTACCTGTAGAAGGAATTCATTGCTTCCAGATAAAGTGATGAAGATAGTAGATCAATTGCCCACAGAGTCTTTTAAAATCGGAAGAAGAATGCTAAGACTGAATTTACGAAGCTTTAGTAGACATAGATCGCATCGTCCTCGGTTAAGTAATTCATTTTTTTCACTAAGTGATGCTGCATGTGCTGTGAGAGTCTATGATCTGTTGCTGTGAATAATTGCGATCAGTATTTACTGGTTGGAACCTTTATGACCAGACAAGAGCACCTTTTATGGGCATTTCTTAGCTCTAGAGCATTACCAGTAAACGTTGATTTTACGGACTTTTGTTGCTTCAAATCATGTTGATCTTTTCAATTGATTTAATTTTCAGCTGCTGCTGCTGCTGCTGCTGCCGAGGTTTTGCAATCTCCTAATTGTGATCTGCAGATATCGAATGATGATGATGATGATGATGATGATGCTTCAATTTCTCACAGACTTCAACTGCTACAGAAAAGACTTCTGATTGAGCAGAAAGTCTGAACTCTTATTTATTCTACTGAATGCTCTTAGTAATTGCAGTAATTTATCTTGTCATGGCTTTTTACTTTAGACTTGATTGTTATGTAGCTTATAATGCTTGCCTTATGTCTGATATATCTCTGCATAGAAAATAAAATTGTTTGTTCAGTGTTCATCATGGGAAGAATAATGAAAATGCATTTAAAGATTTACTCTCATCAGTAGGAATCAATACTTAGTACAAAACCCTGATATATGGTAGATAAAACTGCTGGTTTAATGCAATTATGCTATTGCATATTTTAAAATTTTTTAATGTGCCAAATTTTCTTATATTTCCCCCTCATTTGAGATTTCTGCATTATTATGTGGCAATTTTATTCACATATTATGGACCTCTGAGTCCTGCATTTTACCCAAAAAATTGCCGCATTAAACCGGCAGCCCTATGTAGAGACAACATTGTGTTTGCAGTTTGTACAGACTTCTGTTATAAATTGTGCTAACTTAGTTGGACCTGTGATATTGCTGTCTCATTTTTACATGCTTTGTTTTCTAATTACTGTTCTTGGTGTTGGGACCAATGCATTGTAATGATTTTTGATGTATGTATTCAAAATTGTCCTCCTTGTTATTAGATTGATTCTGAAGTGGTAAGTAAACAATGCCCAGTTTTAAAAGAATGTGAGAGTCAGTCCACAGCATAGTGAATCATATATGTGTGTGTGTGTGTGTGTGTGTGTGTGTGTGTGTGTGTGTGTGTGTGTGTGTACTGGTAATGAGTAAATGTGTATCTGATTTGGGTTTGGAAAGTTTGGTAAATTTCTTGAATTTTACCAAAAGAAGAATGTATGACTCCTGGTCTGTCTGTGTCACAGGTAAAGCGTGGTGCTGAAAATATGATTGAGACGTACAACAGTGGACTGTCTAAGGACAAGAAGCTACTCGTTGAGGCCCAGGCGACGCAGGCCGATGCACGGCGTAAGATCGAATACATTCGAATGCAGATACTTCGAATGCACAACCAAAGAACAGAGAATAGCAGCGACAGAGGAGAAGGCAATAACCATCAGATATTGATTGCTGATTTGAGCCTTTGTTGATCTTTACATCTGTTGGGCTTGCTCATAATTTTAAATGGAAGCCTTGCAGAGACTTATGGGAAGAAATCTCATTCACTTGCAGCATTTAGCAATTTTTGAAGCATGTTACTTGAACACTGAATGAAGCTGATAGCTATCAGTTATTCTGAAGATTCATGAATTTGTCTGTTAGAGGTGTCCGGTCTTATGAAATTTTCATTGAGTAATTTTTTATCAGTTAATATTTTTGTCATGAGATAGTCTGCTTTAAATAGTATCCCTGAGAAGTTCATTTTGTGAGTTATATCTCTCTTATCACCAATATTGCACGTCTGAATTTCAGCGAATTTTAGCTTTGTAAATGGTATTATATTTTGTGCTAAACACTAGTAGTGAAACTACCTTCCAGAAGCCTATGGCTGCAGTGGTAAAGGGTTAAAGGAATTTTTTGTTAAATTTCAGTTTGAATTTCTTGTGAAAGTTGAAGGGATGCAGTTAATGGAATGTTGAATTTGCTGAATGCATCCAAAGATGTTACTCAAGATTTGTGAAGCAGAGATTGCTGCTGTGCTAATAATAATAATAATAATAATAATAATAATAATAATAATAATAATAATAAGCCTTTGTGAAAACCACTGCAGTAATTCTCCACAGTTTCCCGAGATAGCCTTTGATTTACTGTTTCAACTGCCACTCCCACCTCGTCCAAACTGTTCCACCTGTCCATAATAATAATAATAATGATAATAATAGTAATAATAATAATAATAATCAGTGCTGAAAGTCTGTGAAAAAGGTACAGGAACTCACCAAAGCCTTGGCAAACAAAAAAAGTAGTTCTTATATTTTTCTTATATTTTTCTTCTTGAAATGCCCTGACAAGCAAAAAAATTTCATGGTCCAAAAAGGTGCCGGAGCTCCGTTCCGCCGCGTTCCAGCTGACTTTCAGCACTGATAATGATAATAATGATAATAATAATGATAATAATAATGATAATAATGATAATAATAATAATAATGATAATAATAATTGAAAGCTCAGTATTTCTTTTGTTCTGCAGCTGGTCAGAAGCAACTGGTCACTCCTCTTGAGATGCGAATAGAGGAGATTCGTCACCACACACGAATCGAGGCAGCGATTCAAGAAGGAGCTTGCAATGCAATCAACCTACTACGGAAATCAAAATCACAAGACAAGAAAGCTTTGACTGAAGTATCTATCACATTTTACTGCTTTAGAAAAGTGTAATTTATGCAGTTTAATGCAAATTTTCAAATTAAATCCAAACCTTGAAATATTGTCAGTAGTTCACTTTAAGGTCCTAATTACAAATCTGATCTGAGTTTGCCTAAGTTGAATTTAAAATCAAATTGCAAAAAATATGTTGAAGTGCACAAAATGTGACTGAATAGTTGATTAAAGTTTCAGAAGCATTTGTTGATTTTTGTAGTGCTATTTTTCTTTGCATCTTGTGTCTTTCAAGAATTTCTTCAATGCATTTACAAATTCGGTTTTAGTAGCATGCTTGGGTAGATTAACAGCACTCATTTCATCCCAAAAGTAGCCAAACCAAAGCTACTGAATTCTACTGAATTTTAAATCAAATTTAACATTCATGAAATTTAATTAATTTTAAAACCGGACTCACTGAATTCTCAAACACTGGAACAGAATAATGCTGTTTCCCTCTTGCATCAAAAGGTGAAAGGTGAAATTTATGGGTATGCTATATCCTGGTTTTGACAAATTGACCTTCGATTTGAGTGGTTTGTTTGTATAGCGTAGGTTCTTTGTCACAAAAAAATACTTGTGATCCGGTTAGAAATGTTGCCAACTGTTTATTCTGAGAATGAAATTTGGAATTTTTACCGTTGCTTCTAGGCCGAAAATAGTCTCTTATCGGCCGGCATGAAGCTGGAGCTTCTTCGCATGTCGCTCGGCCAACGCCTCGATGAGCTGCCACCTGATCTTTATTCAAACAAGATTGAGGTTCTGCGCAATGAATTAGAAGATTCTACGGTCTTTAAGGGTAACAGTTGCAGAGGAGGATGCTATGTCAGTAACCAGTATCTTGCTCTCTCCAAACCGGCTGCTCTCACTGGTTGTCTGCATGTTAGGTGAGCACTTGAATTCAAGCGATACAGTAGAACTTTGTTATAACGGACTCGGTTATAAGACATACCAAGCCATAGCGTATAACGTGCTACATTTTACAGACCCTCTCAGTACATTATAATAAGTTCTTTTGTATCCTGAAAATTCAATCTGATTTTGAATGATTTTAGATTTCACACTAAGAATGTTACTCGCCACAAGTGTGCATTGAGACGAAAATTGCCTCCCTGAACACAACTTTCTGTCTCGGTGCTCTTGTCATCACTCCTTTTATCGTCTTAAAATTATTTCCTAGTTCTCTGGGTAGCAGTATTAACTTTGAAATGTTAGAAGACCTTCTTCTGGACGTCTTGATTTCCTTTTAGATTGGTCGGCTGCCAAGGTTTGTTGGAGGACGTGCCACTTGTGGCGGGTCATCGACACAGTGCTGCTCAGGTCTTGGTCAGTCCTCCGGCTGAATCAAAGACGCTCGGTAGAATAGGACGCCGCAGAAGTACCAGCAAGTCAGGACTCCGGGATGAAAATCCAGGTGACCATTGATTCAATGTTAAACGATGTTTGCTTGTGAGTTCAGAGAATGGTTTCTTGTGTGCAGACAGAGCATAGAAACAAGTTCATGTAGCAGGCTCTGTGCTTTTAAAACTGTTTTCTAGTGTGAATATTTGCATCACTCTCTAATTTTTAGTTATAGGTTTTTTATGTTGATTTTGTTGCTATTGTAAAACTTATTGTGCTGAAGAGTTCCAAGTAGCTTTTAGAATCTGAAATGATAGTGTTATTCCATTTTATTGTAGACAGTTGGCAAGCTCGTATTTTGAATTGTTCATTAGATGCAGCAATTTAAAATATGGACAAATTGAGATATTTTGTGGGTCATTGTTTGAAAATGAAATTTCTCTGTCATGTTTTGCAGTGTTACTTATATAGTATATGGAATTGAGCCAACTGTGCTGACTTTCATTTGAACAGAAACTGGCCATTTTTGTTAACCAAAAAATTTACAACAATGATAGCCAATAGCCAACGAACAACCAATGATAACCAATATTAAATTAAATATAAATGCACATCTGTAATGTGTATTAAATACCAGTGTCAGAACATGATTGTGACAGAAAATGCAAATGTTGCTTTGTATGAATGTCAGGTTATGTATCGTTCGCAGAACTCTAGAATTCGTGTATGAATGAATAATTTATCTTATATTAAGCAGTTGATCAGATTACAGTTTGCTCTTTCTTTTACTTATAAAGTCGGGCTCTTAGAATTAACAAAAGATTCTTAGCAATGTTTCATCAGCCTGTGTTGAAGATGAGATATATAAATGGCCAATTTTTTTCACCAAATTCTCAACATAGTACTTAATTATGCTTTAGATATGCTGACGTCTTTTAATGTTCTTAGTAGTCATGGCCTATGTTCCCTTTAAGCTGCACAACTGCTCAGTAATTTTAAACCCAAGCACAGTGGTATCACATTTTTCCATTGGAAACTGGAAGCCTAAAATTACATATTGACTTGTGCACATCACTTTAGAAAACTGCTCACATAAAATATATTTTGAACACACACTTTTATCCTTTGAGAAAACACAGGTCATGGCTTTTAAGGAGTTCCTTTGGAAATATGATATGTTTAGAGTTTCAGGTCTTTTCTTTATACCCAAGAAGATTGTTGCTTGAAGTCAATAAATGTTCTGTCAGAGCATTTCAATTAGATTTTTTGCTTATCCATGTAATGAGGTATATTTGAATAGTTTAGCTAACTGCTTCTGCAATCATTTTTATTCGTTGAAGCAGTTGGACAGGTCTTTCTTGTTACCTTGTAAATTGACATTGAGAGTGCACTGAATTGCAGGTGAAGTGATGGCTGCTCTGTTGCTGGATAACCAGATGGTTGGTCAGACAGCTTGGAAACCATGCAGTCAGCAATGCTGGGATCAGAGGTTTCAGTTTGACTTAGACCGTGTGAGAAATTTTAAATTTGATAATTTTTTAAAAATAATTCCTAGTGGTTTGGTAGTTGATAACATTTTTAGTTCCTAGCTTCCTATGATGATCTATGAGTATTTAATAGGGTTGATGGCCTGATGCTAATACTGGGCATCATTGTTAAGAATAATTATTAATTGACATTGGTTTAAATACTGCTTCTGAATGATTATTGTTGTGTTTTCTTTTAATTTAGTGTTTATACAGTTCAAAATTAGGACTATGTAAAACGTTGATACACATGCACACTCTAAATACTCTAAATTTTTGTGTTATGTTCAATTGCGAGTCCAGCACATGCACACACAAACACACACACAGAGAACTTTACAGCTGTTAAGAACTAATTAACAGCTTTGTTGATCACAATCTGGATTTGCATCAGAGCCCATAGACCTACCAGATAGTGGCCTTCTCCAGTTTTCCATCTTGAGCATAATGCTGTGTTTCTTTATATCTTGATTTATTACTTCCATCCAGGCAGTATATAGTTTCTGCTCATTGGTAATTTTCCTCCTATGTTTAGAGATATGCAACCCTTGATTCAGTAATTAATCAGACACTTTCTACTCAAATTCTGAAGTATATTTTAGTCCTTTTGTCTTGCTACATCTATGTTGTACAGGGCCGGATTAAGGTCCGAGTGGGCCTGGGGCTGAGAAGTAAAAAAAAGGTCGTCGCTTCCATAATTTGTAAATTGCCTCTTGTAAAATTTCCCGCCGCCTTCACAAAAAAGGTCATCGCTTGAAAAACGGTGGGCCTTTTTTTATGGTGGGCCTGGGGCTTCAGCCCCTGCCTTAATATGGCCCTGATTTTGTATGTTATATCTATGTTCTGCTCAAATTCTAAAGTATATTTTAGTCCTTTCGTCTTGCTACATCTATGTTGTCTTTAAATACAACATTCTTGACTTAATTTCATTCTTATGAAAAGTCTAAGGCTGCCGTAATAACTGGACATGTCCAACTGTAATTTTTAGTCTCGTGAGCTGTCCATAACAATATCTTGGAAAGATTCCAGACAGATGTGTGCGGTAAAGTTCATCCGCTTGGAAGATTTCTTAGATGATCAACGTCACGGAATGCCAATTGCCCTGGAACCACAAGGAATCTTGTTTGCAGAGGTGATTGGATTCTTTTCATTGAATTTCTTTTCTGTGATACTTGATTATCATTATTATTTCTTATTATTATTATTATTATTATTATTATTATTATTATTATTATTATTAAGAACATTTCTATATGGCACAAATTTTGCGTAGAGTCAAAAGAAGGCAGTGATATTGGCAGGCTAAACAGTGATATTAATACAATGTGTAAGAGGACTGATTTGATTGTCTGGGTTATATGTTTCACAGAAGTCTAGAATTTGTGTAAAAAAAACAGGTAATTGAATTTTGTATTAAGTGGGTGACCACCAGTGTCTGTTGTGCAATTTAATTGGTTGATCTTTTTCTGGACGGAATCTTGAAATTTAGTTGTTTGTTAATGTTTTGATGAGACTGTATTAAATATTCGTGTTCTTGTACAGATCAAATTTCTCATGAATCCTGTCATGTTAAAAAAGCCTAGACTTCAACGGCAGAAAAATATTTTCCCAAAACATTCAGGTAGGAAGAATCGTGAACTGCGGTAATTATGGAAGCTTCAACTGTTTATGATCAGCTGATGACTGAATTATGGCTTCAATTTCATACAGGGTCAAGTTTTTATAATCATGTTTAAAATACACTGACATTTTAAAGACACAGGGGTGTAGTTTAGTGACCCTTAAGTCATTAACCAAGCTATTGTGCCCTTCTTGGGCATCTTCATCTGTAGCTATAGCACACGATGATCAATCTTATAGTACTCAAATGCTTTTGTGACCTCTGACCTTTTAGTTGAACTGAACAGGACCCGCTGCATGCCTCAGTGGTGGTCCCCATGTTCTGCAACCCTTGCTGTGCCATTGGTTTTGGAAAAGTTTTAGAATCGCTTGATGAAGTTTCGCTTTGCAAAATGAAAAATGTCTCTTGCACATTGTTCTTTCAGTTCTTGTGACTGCTCATATAGCATGGTGTAAATGGACATAGTTATTCTGCCAAAATAACTTTAGTTGATTTTGATGTCACTCTTCTGACAAACCAGTTTTTTTGAACTCTTGATGACAAAGATGAGAAAAAGTTCATGAAGCTGGAGAGAGTCCATTGAATTGAAGCACTGATTAGAATGATCACTTGTACAGTTATATTGTATCAGTTATATTTGACTTGTTTAAATTGCTGATTTTTTATCTGTCCACATGAAGCTATGCCTCAGCTGTCTGAGATTTAGAAACATGAAACACACACAAACACACACACATATAGGTTAACTATTGTAATGTTGGTTATTTGAAGGCAAAAATCTCGTTCGTCCTAATCAAGCAAATTTAGACTTTGCATTCTGGACACGCTTGCTTGTACGAGACCTTGAAAGCAGCAAAGACAAAGACCGTGCTCGCAGTTCTTCAAGCCTCAATCTTTTGCATAACAGTAAGATATACCATATTTTAGTGCATATAATGTGTGCACTATGCACATATTTTGTATCATGCACCCCATCACACAGTATTTGCTGAAGCGCACTATACCAAAATTTTTATAGAGGTTTAATTCCAAACTTGAGGCCAAGATTATGATATATTATTATGATGTGAACAATATGCCAAGGTGGACTCCGCCAGCAGTGGATTCGTCCAT
This sequence comes from Metaphire vulgaris, assembly GCA_018105865.1. NCBI lineage: Eukaryota > Metazoa > Annelida > Clitellata > Crassiclitellata > Megascolecidae > Metaphire > Metaphire vulgaris. The sequence continues at coordinate 6,473,465 of CM030852.1, forward strand.
TTTAAAAAGTCAGCAGTCAGAGCACATGCGTGGTATAATCATGGGTGTGTAATATGAGAACTTTCTGCATAAAATCCCAATTTCTGTGCATTATATATATATGCAGATTCGAATTATCTGCAGGTTTGCATTATATGCATTAAAATACGGTAACTGTTACTCTGTGACTATATAACTGTTACTCTCAAGTCGGAGAGGCAATCCAGTGCTGTGGAACACCTTACCGAAGGATGTTACTATGGAGACCACGTCCGGAGCGTTCCTGAAGAGTATTAAGACGCATCTGTTTAAAGTTTCTTTTTGTTGTTAGGTGCCTTTGACTTTAGCCTTAGTTATGCCTACGGCGCCGAATAAATTGTCCTGTATAAATAAAAAAAATGATAGACACCTGTGTGTGTGCACCTGTGTGTGTGTGTGTGTGTGTGTGTATTTGTGTGTCAGATTTGATGTTATAAATGAGTTTCTGTACCTGTTGAAATCATTGATACATTGATAGTAATTTCCATGCTTAACTATCATTGTTTGCCATTAAGATAGTTTTTGTGTGTGTTATATTTGACTATTTTGTGAAATTCCGATTTAATAAAAAGTTTTGTTGCAACAAATTAATTTGAATTGCAAATATTATGATTACTTGATTTCAAATTATTGTTTTCTGGGTTCAGGTATTCCAGTGTCAAAGGTCACAACAGCTGATGAGGTTGAAGATTCAAGATCATTTCAAGATTCATCTCTGACTTCTCCCTACGTTGCTGAACAATCAGATATCGGTTATTTTGATGTAATAACACCAGACTCTACAGAAATCCTTTCACCCGCTCATCCTCCACCCTTTCATCGTTCACCCTTGCAACCTTCACCACCTCTGAATTCTGAAGCAGAAGAAGTTAATGTAAACAGTTCAATTTCAATTCAGTTTTCATCATTTGGAAATTCAGATTCATTTATTTCTTCAACATCATACATATTACATACAATTTTTTTATATAATACAGTCAGATCAAAATTCAATTTAAAATTAGAAAAGATAAACACGTAGAACTTTATTCTTAACTGGTATAGACATAAAAATTAATACTTGAATGACAGGAAGAAATAAGGCTACTAAAGGGATCGGCAATCCCGAAAGGAAGTAACCAAAAAAAATTGTAATATTATATGAGGTATAATAACAGCAGACATAGGTAATGCATTATTATATAATAATTATATATATAATTACAGAATATATGTTAAAATTAAATAAAAAAGATTCGATTGAAAATCTTTTTGATGAGATCAAACCACTGCACAGATTCTCACAAGAGTTTAAATTTCATCCTACTTGTTTCTGTTGGCTGTTTCTGTTCTGTAGTTTTCACAGCTTATTTACATGTATAGACAACTTGTAAAAGTTTTTTTTGTAGTAATTATTTATTTGTTTTGGAATTAAAATAATTTGTTTTGTAGGAGACGTGATGTTTAATAGAACAAACGTTTCACTTTAGAAAATGTTGAATTAATTATACTGAATGCTCTTGATTGCTCAGAGAATGATTCACGACATGTTTCAATTTCTACCAAATGGCGACAACATCCCGGAAAACGTCCCGGAATGTTCAGCGCCAGTCTACGACATTCCTGTTCCGATGTCAGTTCGTAATCCCCTGCTGCCAACCCCTCAGCAGTCTAAACCACCTTTGAAAAAAGACGGTTCAAAGGAAAGACCACCAGTTCTTCCCAAGCCAAGGTCATCACTGAAGAGGGTTATTAGCCAGAATTCAAGTGAAAAGACTGAAGACAGGTAACTTAGCAGATATTTGTTACAGTGTGTTTGTGTAAACCACAAAATAATATACAGTTTTGTAATCAGAGTATGATTCTCTGTATCATAGCAAAAACAAAAGTTTTATGTCAAAAGCATTCTTTATAAGCTGTCTTCATTGAACAGTTGTTATTGCTCTTTAGCTATTTACTGTAATAATTAATTTATAATTATATAATATAGTTATAATAATTGATTAGATCTCATGATGTTCCTTGCTAAAATTTATTGGCTTGTCAGTATTTGAATTCAATTGCTCACCTTTGGTGTGGTGTCATGTAGTGAAGTTCATTTTAATTGTCTTGTGCCTCCAGTTGTGTGTCCTTGTTAAATAATACACATAAATGATTTTGACATCTTGAAATCTTCCGTGCTGCAGGTTTCTAGGCTGTAAAAATTTTTGTTTTTGTCTTGTTCTTTTTTTCCTATAAATATTTCTGTTGTGAAAAGTTTGTCTTGTTATTTGAGAAAAACTGTCTTGCTACCATCGTTGCCATTAGATTCCAGCTTATCGGTAATCCATGAAAGTGCTTGATTTGTTTGGTTAAATGTGACAGATCTGCCGTCGTACATTTTATTTTTAAGACTACAGAATTCAGAGTTTATAATTATGAGTTTTATGAGTTTTTACAGATTGATTTCCTAGGTTTGTAGTACATTGTTCCCAGAAAGAGTGTCCTTAAAAATGTTTCTTAAAAAGATGTACTGAAAATATTTTAAAGTAGAAAGCTGATTTGCTTGTATGGAAAGTACAATTTTTGAAGCAGTATGTTTATTGTCTTTAGTTTTTTTGAGGCCATTTGCCACATCCAAACAATTGCAATGTTTCACAAGCTAAAAAAAAGCTCTAAAAGTGGCAATCTCTTCCTAATGCAAAACAATGTGAACTTTAGTTTATGTTGTGGTGTGATGGATCTCTACAGAGACTGATTTGGTCTGAAAAATAAAATTGTTTTTTCTCAGAACTTGATTATTATTTGCTTCTGCCAAAAATTATTGGAATTTCTTCAAGATGAACTTAATTGTAACAGAAATATAATGTTTAAAGTTTATTTGTGTAAATTTGACATTATAGAGCAGGGATGGCCAAACTGCAGTTTGCAAAAAGTAAAAAAAAAATTTGAGCTGATTAACAGATCAACAGTAGCATACAATTGCCACAAACACAGTAATAATTGTGCCTATTTGCCAATTCAACACAGGCCCCATAAAAATTTAGCAAAGATTTAATGAAATTTTGCAAAGATTTGATCACACTACCTCGTTTTCTTGTCTAAGTGTGACAACTTGGCTGCCAAGCTTTTGAAAATTGTCATTTGCTGCTCGCACCCTCTTTGAGTTTGGCCAACCCTGTTATAGAGTTTAAAGAGTGTGTAAAGACTGCATGATGTTTCAACATTCAATGGTTATATGTTGAGTAAGTTTCTTATATCCTTTTTGTTGTAGATTTCTTGGATCACCGAGGATGAACCTGGATCAGTTCCGCTCAGTTGCTGTCTTAGGCCGTGGTCACTTTGGCAAGGTGAGAAACAGCTTTAAGTGACTAGTAAGGCCTGTAAAGATCTTCCATATTTTAAATTAATAATTCTGATGATTGTCAATAATCAAAATTAATGCCAAATTTCTGATTTACAGTTTTTACCTGCCTTACAACTAGTATTAGATAGCTGGATTTTATAATGACCTGTCACATGTGCAAGTGTGTGCACAGGAATGCATATAAGTTTGTGTCTGTCTCTTCTTTTCAGGCATGTCGTTTGAATGACCAGAATGGTTCAAATTTATTTTGGCACTTATTTGGTAATCTGATCGAGTGCACAGATTTCATGCAACCTGATCTTCATGCAGATGGATTTTAATTATTATGTTTAATTTTGTGGCAAATTTGAAGAGGTTCTGGTGAAAGTTTTTGAATTTTATGTTTCTAAGGTCATCTTGGTGCAGCACAAGAGATCGGGGCATTACTGTGCAATCAAAGCTCTTAAAAAGGGCGACATAATGGCAAGAGATGAAGTCGAGAGTCTCCTGTCAGAAAAGAGAATTTTTGAAGTTGTAAATGCCGCTAAGCATCCTTTTCTTGTCAACATGGAGACGTCCTTTCAAACTCCTGTTAGTTATGCACCTCTCCTTGTTACAGCAATGTATGATTATTTTCAGTCACAGTGTATTGACAGTTAACAGCTGATTGCAACTTTGGTTCTTTTGGATAAGGATATATTGAAAAATGTAATGTAACAAAATATTTGTATAGCGCCTCTTCTGAAGAATCACTCAGAAGTGCTCCCACAGCAAATTACTGTATATTGACAAAGAGATAAGTTTTAAGTCGTTTCAAAAAGAGGGCCATAGAATTAGGAGTTGCTAAGCATACTGGTGTCAAGAGCATTCCAAAGGATAGGGCCAACTGATTCAAAACCTCATTTCAGGATAAATAGTGATGATCTGGTTGTTTTTTGGCTATTTATTGTATGATCAAAATCATATTATTTGTTGGTTGATGCTTTTTGTATTTCTGCCTATTTGGCTGTTACAGATATAATTTCAGTGGAGTTTCATGAAATGTTTAAAAATTTTAAATGTTTGAATATGTTTAATGATTGAAAGCCATTTTGAGGTTTCCTTGGTTTCAATGTCACATAAATGTAACATTAATTATATTACTTAAGTAGTTGTATTGAACCATTTTGCTTCTTTTCAGTTTCTTGTTTTGTTCATTGAGAGTGTTTTCCATTTTTCATTATTTGGATTTTGAGTTTTAGTTTATTCAGTTTTTTTAAACATTGAGAGTGTTTTCTATATGTCAAATTACAAAAAAAAACAGCAACCAATTTTTGATCATAAATGGACTTGGATTTTTCTGAGTGTTTAGTATAAAATTGTCTTAGATTTTGTGTGTTACTTTGTGTGCTTTTAGGAGCATGTTTGTTTCGTTATGGAATACGCGTGTGGTGGAGATCTAATGATGCACATCCACAGCGATGTGTTCAGTGAACAGAGGAGCATCTTTTACGCCGCCTGCGTTGTTCTTGGACTTCAGTACCTGCATGAAAATAAGATTGTTTACAGGTGTGCAGTTTCAAACTGTGCTAAATGAAAACTTGTTGGAGATATGGCTGCAAAAGGCATATATATGCACCTTATGAAGTATCAAGTGAATTAATGCTTGGACCTAACATGATGATTGTGATTTCCAAGGTCTAAATTTCATCCTTTTAAAATTTTGTCTTAATCTATAAGAACAGTTAAATATTATTGTGCAGTAGCTTCATACAATAGAATTGATTGTCTTAGATATTGTAAGACAGACAATGTAAGACCTAAATAAAATCTGGGTTATTTGGTACTGTCGCTGAACAAAACCAAAAACAGAGGAGCATTTGAGGAACGTTATTATTTGTTTGTAGGTGAAGGAATTTTTACTCTAGAAATGCTAAGCATTGAAATTGCCTGGTTTAATGAAAAGCTAGCCATTAAGTTTAGAAGGAAAAACAGATTTTAGCCTCTGCCATAGTTTTTTCTTGGTCACAGTGACCCTTTAAAATTTCTTATCTGTAGTGTAATGTGTTGAATGCATTTTTATAGTGCCTCCTACTTATAATAGCATAGAAGCATATCTGCTGCAGTTATTGTGAATTTGGGGGTTTATTACTTCAGTCATTTAGAGGATGACAATATATGAATTTTGTCTTTTACTCTTTGTTTATGATGTGAGATTTTTCCGCTTGGTGTGTCCAAACCATTTTAATCTGTTTCTTCACACAGCGTCTGCGATATCTTCTGTTCCAAGCTGTTTCCTCAGGACACTGCTGGCTGTTCTCTCAGACTAGAAATGAGTCTTCTTACCATTCTGTCTGCATTGTCTTTCAATCTCTGCATAAAACTTTTTCACTTTTGCGCATATTTATTTTGTCATTGAACATGGTCTTGTTATGCGCATCATGTTTCTGAGAGAAAGGAATGGATTTGTCTCTTGTTGGCTCATTAGTTAGTTAGTTAGTTATAGGCTGATTTATATAGCGCTATTTTCCTAGCGGGCTAGAGTCAAGAGTGCTTTACATTTTATTAAAGGAGTGTCCGAACAAGTGCATTTTTAGTCTCTTAGTGAATGTTTCCAGGTTGGTAGTGTTGGTGACAGTCAGGTGACGCGTTCCAGAGAACTGGGTTCCCTCGAGTAACGGAACGCTCTCCTAGTTTGGCTGTTCTCGAGGGAGGAGGTACCGTCAGTCGGGTCCGTCTTAATCCAGCTTGCAGTTGGACTTCACTTGGGGAAAGTGTGTCTAATAAAAAACCAGAAACAGGAGTACTGATGGCAGGAGGTCAAAGTGACTTTGTTGGCAGTGAGACACTTTGGAATGAAAACATTAATGGACAACGTGTTTCTGGGACAACTTCTTGTTTGGAAAGAGAGAAATTGTTGAATTTGCTGTGACTTTGGACCTGAACTTAGGTAGTACCTTGTAGGAGTTGAAAGAACTGGCCTTAATACCTATAATGCTGTGATGAACACTGAATGGCAGATGACCAGGTTGACAAATGGTAGATACACGCTTTATTAATGTTTTATAACTGAAGAGTGCGTGCTCAGTTGTCCTCATTCATGAACATAATTGCGATGGAATATATTTCTGTTTTCTTTAAACAGAGACCTGAAGCTCGACAATCTGCTTCTGGATAGAGACGGTTTTGTAAAAATTGCTGACTTTGGCTTGTGTAAGGAGGGAATGGGTCACGGTGATCGAACGTCAACATTCTGTGGCACACCTGAGTTTCTGGCACCAGAAGTTCTTACCGAGACCTCGTATACCCGGACAGTTGACTGGTGGGGACTTGGGGTTCTCATCTTTGAAATGCTGGTTGGAGAGGTACAACTTTTACTATGAAATTGGCAACAGCTGCACTTCATACACACTTGTACGCGCGCACACACACACACACACACACACACACACACACACACACACACACACACAGATACATGCACAGATTTACTGAATAATCTAAAGTCAAGCAATTAATTGACTTCATAGCCAAAGATAAATATTAAGAAAAAGTTCTGTCTCTCACTCAACACTGGAGCATTGTATCAGACCATTTGCTTTTATTGTCTCATTGTCATTTTTGCTTTTCTTTCAGTCGCCATTTCCTGGAGATGATGAAGAAGAAGTTTTCGACAGTATTGTAAATGAAGATGTACGATATCCGCGGTTTTTATCGAGCGAAGCAGTGACTGTAATACGGCGGGTCGGTATTTGTGGATGAATTAATTCACTGAAATGACTCCGACTTTTTTTCTCTTTGCGGATTGTTAAACTTTTTGATCATCATCCTTTTCTTTTAAATTCATTTCTTGCTTTGTTTAGTATGTTATTTTTTGTGATATGACTAAGGCAGATTATAAAAGTTGGTGATTGATTGGCAGATTTAAGATAAAGTTGCATATAGAAAATTAATGAGAGACTTTCAGAAGTTTGTGCCAAAGATTCGTTTTAAATTAGACTTATTACTAAGTTTTAGAAAGATATTCTAGCATGTAGGAGGAACTTAGTTGCTATAAAAGTATATTTCAGGATGTCAATGTATTTCAAAGCATTTGTAGCTTGAGTACCAATTCTAATGAAAAAATAAATGAGAGTTATCACAGAGTTAAAGCAGAAGATCTTGATTTTTTGGGACTCTTTATTTTAATAACAAACACAATTTATGTTATCGAATTGCTCTGTTATTGCTAATTGTCAAATTCCTTCGATAGTGCTAATTTTTACTCGGTGAAGAAACAAAAATAAAAATTTTGTAAGTTTGATACAGGCTTAAGAATCTAACAGAAATTTGTTGGAAAATGTATTTGAATATAATTAAATTTCAGTATTTTATCTGTTAGTTGTTAAGGAAGAATCCTGAAAAACGTCTCGGTTCAAGCGAAAGAGACGCAGAAGATGTCAAACGGCAGAGTTTCTTTGCGGTGTGTATTATTTATCTTGACTTTTTGAAGCTGGATTTTAGTATTTTGATTGCAGTGCCTTTATTATTTTGCTGATCTGTGGTTTTTCTAGATTATCAGTTTTTAAATTAATAAATTCAAGTAAATTCAATTATTATTGCATGCTTTTCATTATTTTGCTTTTAGATTAATTTATTTTGATTCAATGTCTGCTTGCAGTTGAGAAATTGCTACAGATTAGAATTTTTAAAAATTATATATAATTTTATTGCTGATATATTAAATCGTTAGTGTTTTACTAATTCAGAATGGAGTCTATGACAAAAATTATTGCAACTGGTGTTAGTTTTCAGGAAAGCCTGTGCATGTGCAACATTTGGCAATTTCTATCTTGTGTTTTTCTGCTTTGAAATTTTTCAGAGTGTGAATTGGGTTGATCTTCTTGCCAGACATGTAAAACCTCCATTTGTACCAACAGTTGTAAGTTTTTCATGCATTCTGCAGTGCTTGCAGATTAATTTTATTGCAAATTTTTTAAGTCACTTGAATGTGAAATGCGTTTTGTATGCTGTAAAATGTGTCTTTTTCTGAGTGTTGTGTCATTTGCATCTTGCCCTGAAAATTGATGTCATCTTTCGAGGTCATAGTTAGAGTTGGTATCAACTAGGGTATCTAGTTGAAAATTTAGCTATGAAAGTTCCGTCTGCTGACCTGAATTTTATACCAAAAGAAACAATACTAATGTTTGTTGAACCTCAACATCAGTAAAATGCTGGGTGTATGTGTTTAATGGGTGGTAAGTTAGAAGAGTGGTAACAACGCCGGACGTTGGAGCAGAAGGTTGCGGGTTCAATTCCCGCAGCAGACCTAAGGTCGACTCAGCCTTACTCGCTAGAGGGCGGTGGTAAACTGAGGAGCAGTGTTAAGCTGCGAGGTAAAACGTGGGTCTGGGGAAAGTAATGACTACCTAACCCAGATTAATGTCTTATATGACCTACATTGACCTATGTTGCTATGACCTACGTTGCTGATTGCCCAGGCCGGAGATAAGCGCCGGAACCCAACGCTCGGACTTGAGTACGGGACCTACCTTTACCTTTTTTATATATGTTTAATGCTTGCTTGTGCTTTTATGTGTGTGATTTTGTGGTGCCTCAGCCGTAAGCCATGGACTTATACAACTACCGCGCACATTTGAATGAAACTCGTGTGACTAGCCTGATCTAAACTTTACAAAGCAACACTGTTGACCAGTTTTTACGCATATTATTTTTTGCTGATCTCGTCCTAATTCCAGAATTGCAATATGTCATAAAGCAATTAAGCTGCAATTCAGACAAGAAAGTTATCTTAACAAATTTAACATAGTAAAACAGCAACTCAAATCCACTGAAGAGCTTGGAATAATTGGCTGGAAAGAATGGAAAACTTCCTCGCACCCTTACCTAGATTTCTAGCTCAACTTGCTATTGTGTCTCAGCTGCTCCTTTTCACATTGCAATGTGACTTTTTTGCATTATGGCTGCACTTTATGCATTGCAATTCAGCAAATGTTAAAAAAGCCAAAAATAGAACAATTACACTTTGCACAGACCTCACAATTTCTGTAACTAAGCCCAATAATTAATTTATTCCAAGAGTAACAATAACAATGTTCTACACATACAAAGAAGGCAAACGAGGAAGAGGAAGACCTAGAAAAAAGTGGATAGATAACATCAAAGAAGACTTTGAAAGATATCAAATGACAATAATAGATGGAATGAGATTAACAACGGAAAAAGATAAATGGAAAAGTTTTGTATCTAGCAGCTATTGCCACTAATGAGCTGGCAGAAAGCAACTATGATGATGATGATGATGATGAACAATGATAGCTGTAATAGTTTCAAGTCGGTTATGGTTAAATTTCTGGAATCAAAGGGACAGTTGAATTATCACTTTCGTGGCACTAATGATGCTATTTAGACTGGATGGTGTGATGCATGATATGCTTATGCTTCGTAGAAAAACATGGAAGATGTAAGCAATTTTGACGCGGAGTTCACTTCCGAAAAGCCGATTCTTACACCGCCAAAGGATCGAAATCCACTGACTGACTCTGAGCAGCTGCTGTTCAAAGACTTTGACTTCGTTGCTAATTAGCGTGTGAGCCACGGAAAACAAAGATCGTGGACAGCGAAGCGTTCAGTCGCATTGATGAATATATTATGTATTCGTTATACGTTGCTTTCATTGAAGTGTAAGACTACATATTTGCACGTGAACACGTTGTCCTTTGCATATTATTTGAAGTGTGTGTGTGTTATATAGTGATTGAGGTTTTATAAGACAGTGCATCATGTAGTCAGATGACACTGTGTCCAATTACTGAACTACTTCTGTTGCAAACGTGTACTTGAGTTTAATGTTTTTGTCTTTTGTATCGTGAACGTCGATGGATTGTTTTTACTTTATTTCTTATTGAATTTGTATTGATGTATTGATCTTAACAAGGAGCAGGAGACTTTTGGGACTTAGTATGACTTGTTTTGTGAACTCCGAATCATAGTGTACTATATCATTGCATGATTTTTTCAGTTAATTAAACAATGCTTGATTTGCAGTCGACTGGCATGTAAAAATTTTCACCTTCTAAGATGAGATTTGCTTTATCTTTGTTGAGCAAAGCTTGTGCGTGTCAATGACCGTTTTGTGAATTGCCTGGAAATATTCATTTGATGCTTTAATTATTTGGTGATTTTCAAGTGCATTGTTTCACTTACAAATGTGTTGGAGTTAAGGGAGGATGTATTGAGATTGCTTGATGAAATCATTTGTTCACCATAAATTGCTATATCTTTTACTGTTTATTTTTTTATTATTGAATAACTTGGTGCAAATTTTGTAATGTGTGGAAATTACTGTAAACAAAGTACTGCAAATGCATTTTAATTATGCACAACTATTTTTGGAAATTGAGCAATATGAGAAAGTCCTGATTAACTTTTTAGAGAGTTGATGAGTTTTTGGCTATTTATTTTAAGAAATTATTTTAGAATAAAAATGTTGAGTAAACAGCTTTTGTGTTAGGAAACTTTATCGTGACTTGAATTTCTATCCTGTTTTTTATTGATTACGTAAGAGCTAAATTTAGAAAACATTTTGTGTGTGTGTGTGTGTGTGTATATATATATATATATATATATATATATATATATATATATATATATATATAATTATAATTATATATTTGTTCCTTCATCATAAATTAAACCAGACTTTAAGGAATTGTTTCGCAAATGTTTGGTTCAAGCTCTATGCCCACTAGGCTTGACATTTTGCTATTTTGGTTTGAGTTTTTTATGCATTGCTTTTCTACAAAGAGTTTTTCTTGATTCAGAATGATCCCTGATAGGCTGTGCTTTACATTCAGCTTTACTCAAAATGAATGACTGGGTCCATAATAAACGACAGCTGTTTCAGTATTTGTGGGAACAGCTTACTCTAGGTTTTCATTAATTAATTATCAAATATGTTTTTGTTAGGTAAGGCTTAGGTTCGTTGTGGTTGTGGTTGCTGCAGAGATTTCTGTTCTGTTGAATGTTGTGCCATTGTATGTCAATGTTAGAACATTGGATGCTGTGTTGTTAAGACTTGCATTCTTGTTGTGTCATTGCATCCGTGCCTTTGTGTTATAATTATTTTGATCTTAAGTTTTACATTTGAAATTATCATTTGGTGATTTGTCTTAGAAGTTCTTTGAAATTGAAGCTGTTACAGATGATTGTTAGCAGCAGTTTTTAGCACTTTGAGGATTGAAAATCTCTGTCTTTTGCTGTTTCTTCCAAAGCCATTTGGTGTTTTCCATCAGTTTTTCCGTTGAGATTCAGCCCTGCCATGTGCAGATCCTCTTCCAATCCATCCACCCATCGTCTTTTCGGTCTTCCTTTAGATCTTTTCCCATCTGGTTTGTAGTTGAAAATTCGTTTTGGGTTTCTTATTTCTTCCATTCTGAGTATGTGTCCATCCATTTCATTCTTCTCTTTCTGATGACTACCATGATGCTCGGTTGCAATGTTCTCTCTCTCTTACTTCTTCATTTGTCATATGTTCTTTGTATCCAATTTTTAGTATTCTTCTGAGCCATTTATTTTCTGTTACTATTATTTTTTTCTCCAATTCTTGTTTATGTTGTCCAAGATTCACATCCATATACTAGTATTGGTATTACACAAGTGTTGAGAATTCTTATTTTTGTTTTCATCCCAATGTCATGCTTATTATTGCAGATAGTATTCTACTACTGTGACTGCTGTTTGTGCATTACTTCTATCTCACAGCTTAAAACACCCAGTTATAGCAGATGAAATCTGAATGTCCCCTGTGGCGTAGCCATGGTTCTGTGGTGGGTGTACAGCAACATTTTCGGGTAAAAGTCTCTGACAAGCAAAAAAATCAACAAGTAGTAGTTCTACCCACTTTCATGTAGTATTCTCTTTGATCATTCTACCTACCCCTTGAAACATTTTTCAACGGTTTTGCACAAATACCGCGACTGGTCCCGGCCGAAATAGGGGGCCTCTGGCCCTCCTGTGGCTACGCCAATGCATGTCCCATTCGAGTGCCTATGCGAATGTACAGGAAAACATGGGTGAAATTAACTCTCTTCAGACAGAGCTTCTTTTCTACCAGGCTGTTTATAAGGTTCCCATGACTACCGATGAAATTAGTTATTAAGATAGGGTGCTAACTTGGTGATGCCAAGCTCACTTGCTTCAATTAGGTGAGTTGTTGGGAATTTTTTAGGAGCTGGTTAGGTTGAGGTGGGCAGCTGCAAATGATGCTGCAAATCGGGCAATAACTTTTTGAACTAATGAGTGACATATTTTTTGTATTAGCAATTCTTGAATAGATAATCATCCAATACACCAATAACTGTACCTCACTATTACGCAACATTACAGGCAGTGGCGTAACGTGGGGGGGCACTTTGTTGACAGCCCCCCGGGGCCCGGGTTGGGGGGCCCCGAAGAGGGGTCTAAGCTAGGGTTAGGTTAGGGATAACCCTAACTTCTTAACCCTAACCCTAGAAATGATGTGCTGACGACCTTTTTTTTTGCTCGTCAGGATGAAATAGGGGAGGTGATGACTTTTTTTTTTTTTTTTGCTCGTCAGCTCGAGACTCTGGGGCCCCCATGACAAAGATGCCTCCGGGCCCCCAAAAGTCACGCTACGCCACTGATTACAGGACGGAGTACAGTAGCAATGTTCTAAGTGGACAATTAATTTACTGTGCTGTGTTCAACGCAGTCCATTTTGGATGAGTCATCACATGAATCTAGAGATAATGATGTGGACTTGGATAACGTGGACCCTTGATTATCATGTTCCATTTTATTTTAGCAGACGAGGTTAATAGATTTCTTCGTATTCTATTGACACAGACTTTCATTTAACGTAGATGCTATTTCCCAGTCCCCTGAAGTGCATTTTAACAAGATCTTATTGTACTTCACTAGTTTCCTTTAAGTTGATTTTAATGGTATTCTGCTTTAGTCTTGTTTGAAATCTTGCCTTAAGTGGAATTTGAGCTCCCATTTATGTCTTACACAATGTTGCAAAGTTACAATAATCAAAGTGATTGTGTGGTTAAATTGTTTACTTTAACTCCTTTTTGTGAAGAAAAATTCACCACTACTGAAGTTGATGTGGCATTACAATTTAATCACAGTTTTGGTGTAAAGACATGATATCAGTTCTTATGTAGCAACCACCATTTAGAAATAGCTAGAACCTATTGTGAGCAGTATTTTTGCATTTGAAACTTTTGTCAAGTAGACTTACAATGAGCTTTTAGCAAATACCTTTTTATGTTATTAGTTTTGATGTTTAGTAATTGGTTAGTATTCTATTTGGATAGTACCAGCAGAAAGGTTTGTTGATTATAGTTGCAGTTTATAATTTTACTGGCTCTTGGTAGCAAAGAAATTTTTAATCAACTCTCATTGTACACAAATTGTTTTTTAATTGCTGGTAAATAGAACCTGGGTCTAGCTTCATTACACATTATGTCAATAACAGTGAAAAAGCAAGAGGTGGAAACAAATGTCTGGTTGTTTTACTATGTAATTGATGTATCATGTATGTGTATGTTAGCTACTGCTTGTGGATATGTAGTGATTAAATACTAAACTGTGAATGTCTATGTTCTTGTTTTTAGCATGTATAACGGTTTTTAATGTTTAGTTGAGTTAATGTTGAATATTGTATATACAGTATGTGTCAATGTGATTGATTCTCTTTCTTAATTCAGACAGTTCATTGCAGTTTAGTTTTAAAATGATCAAGATGATTTTGGCAAACAGCATTGGGTATGATTTGAAATCAACTGATTTGAAATCACAATTTGAAATAAAATTTATGATTTGTGAATTTGATTTCAAATCATTTCATGGGTGTAGATTTTATTTTCAAATAAATTTTAGTGTGATTTTGATCATGTTAATACTAATTCAAATCAAAATCATTTTATGAGACACGATGTCTGTCTACAATCACTTCAGTCTTATCTTCTTTCTCTGTATAATTGTTGTTAATAGATTTACTTAATTAATTGTGCGTACCCTGAGTGCGATGTGATGGGTTTTTAAGCATAACCTGGCTCTTTATTATAAACATGGTGGCTGAACCTGCACATGTATTTCACATCCTGCAGTTTCTTCATTAGTTTATCTAACATTTCAGTGTGCCTGTGTCATCCGTCCTGATGCAGTTAAGGCATTTATCTTGACGCAGAATCAGTAACCTTAGTATGAAGATCGAGACCAATGCAAGGGAGATACATGATGGAAACAGCTGGGGCAGCATGGATGCTGTAAAGCATTGTATTATTTTTAAACAAATAGCTTACTATGCTGCTTAGCAGGAGGTAAGATAAATTATAGCAAAAGTGCACATTTCCTGAGTAAACAAAGCCAACTGCAAAGCCTCTTTTTTCACTTGCAACATTTCGTATTAATCATTTTTGGGCAATGATGACTAACAAATTTAATGTAATATTGCAAAAAGTGCCAAAAATGATTTGAATTTTGAATGATTTTGATTTTGAAAATCATTGTAAAAATTATTTTGATTTGAAACTTTGATTTTGATTTGATATCATTTTTTGACAGATGATTTTGATTTTATTTTAAATTTGTTTTAGAAATCATTTTATCCAACACTGATGGCCAACCTGCGGGCCACATGCGGCCCACCGGCTGCTAATTGGCGGCCCGCAGATATCTTTCTAAAAGAAATTTTATTTGTCCTATTTATGCATACACTATTCACTTGTAGGACTTTTTAGTTCCTGTGTGTAATTTAGTAAAATAGTAAATTTCTTTTGAGTTACTGTTTAATTGTAACTGTAATTGTAACTGTTGCCAGTAATTGCCATTACGTGACTGCAGTGATTGTCACTACTGTTAAAAACAGTATACAAAAAGGAAACAAAAAATGTGGCCCTCTGATTGTTGATCAAAATTATAATAGTTCCCTTGTAACAAAAGGTCTACCATCCCTGTTGTTGGTGAATATGATTATGACAAATGGTGCTTATTAATTTAAGGATTTGTAGAATTGATTTGATTATCTAAATTTGTTTTACAAATTATTTGTGAAATTGCAGCCATTTCATATTGGCAGAAATTTTATATTTTGCCTATATATAAATAAATAAATATATATATAATGTATTTACGATATTTCTTAATGTTTGCTATTTTTTAAAATAAGGAAACATGTAAATTGAGGAGTTACGGTAAACTTCAATGAAGCCAGACTATAGATTTGTTAGTACTCTTTATTGTCATATAATTCAGTGGCTAATAATAATATGCATATCATAATACACTGTAATAATAATGTAACATTGCTGAATGCCTATTCTTGTCATCCATCGAATGCTTAATCTAAGTCAGTGCTGCAGCACAGGTTATCTTGATATTATCAGGTCATCTTGAAATTGCAGTAATACTAAAACAGCATATTTTCAGATTGTTACAAATTACCGAGTCTTGTCGACTGTTGTGCTAGCAATAAGTATTCTTTACACGTATGTTATTTGGCACTTGTGCAGGGCCGTCGGAAGGAATTTTGGTCAGGGGGTGCAGATTTTTCCGAAATTAAATTATTTTTCTCTTTCAAATCCTTGTCAAGCAAAAAAAGCCATCAACGCTCAATTTTACCTCAAAAAAGCTTGACAAGCATAAAAAGGTCGTCAATGCTCGATTTTACCTTAAAAATAGCTTGACAAGCAAAAAAAGTTCCTCTGCACCCCTGTATTCCAGGATACAGGGGGTGCAGACCATCATCTTTCCAGGGGGTACATTGCACCCCCTACATTTTCCCAGGGGGTGCAGCTGCACCCCCACTTCGGGCGGGCCTGCATTTGTGACTCTAATCATACGAATCATGGGCATTGCGTACTCCACTAAAACGCTTGCCATATTAGTCATGGCACGTATGAACTGCATCAGCAGATTTTGTAAACTATGATGTCATATATGTTTTATAAATGTTTGTTAAGCTTTTGAAGATGCCATTGCTTGTGCAAATATAGTAAATGCACAAAGTCATTGTTCTGAATTTTAAACCAAATGCTTTTGAGCCAGGATGTTTGATTGGAATAATTTTTGATGAAACTGAGCATTTTAATTAGACTTGTAGCATGACTGCTTTACTAAGGACTGTCAGAAAAGATTGATTAATTTAAGTTTATTTTTCATAAAAGTAACTTCATGTAACATCATTAGCTAATCTTTTATTTGAAAGCCCTTGCAGTAAGCGATAAAAGGTGACACTAACAAAGATTATATATTTACAAAATATAATAATTACAATTCAGTCATTTACAATGCCCATTGTTTTATAATTGATGTTCATATTGTATATGAAATAATAAAATGTGTGATTCACTCCACAAACTGTTAGAGCAGCACCAGAGTGTAAAACAAGACATCATCTATAGTCATTAACACATTATTATCTGCAACTTTGATGCACATCAATCTAATTTACCAATTAACATCTTGACTCAACTCAGACTATTTCCTGAAAAATTGTGAATTTAGGCTCAGAAGCAACAGAATTACCAAAAGCAAATCCCTGTTCATACACGTCAGAATAAATAAAAGAGTTTTCACTGCTCAAAGTACAGTAGAACTGAGTTATAACAGACTCGGGATTATAAATTACCAAATTGTATGGTCCTGTGTGATGCACTACCATATTGGATGGTAACATACCTCAGATATAACATATTCAATTCTACAGACCTCCTAGGTACGTTTAATGAAGTTGTACTGTACATTAAGAGCAAATATCAGATAAAAATATGTTATGATTACTCACAATTCAAAATACTTAAAACGGCAAAATAATGAATTCAACTGCCATTCTTCTCTATTCCATGTAAGTCCACATGATCAAAATTATAAAATGATAATAAATCCAGGCAAAAACAATTGTCAATACATTATAATCATCCTGTTAAAAGCAAACAACCTTTTACAATTACAACAAATTACAGCCAATTACAACTAATGGATCACTTTCTATCAACTAAGGCAACTATAAATCTATGATTTGAAAAATGGTCATAATTCTGACCTTGTCATGTTACTGGCATTTGCACTTAATTTATTAAAAATCACTACTAGCGAAAAAAACAATGATATTGATTCCAGTAAATAATGTGTACAATATATGTAGGTCAATGGTTACCAGTATGTAAAAACTATAATAACTCCTTAGTAACCTTACACAATCAAATTGCATAACTTACTGTTAAGAAAGGATGCAATAAGTGTTGTCATTTCAAAAACCATTCAAGTGATCATTCAGATATACAGTCACAATGTTCCATATATCTTGAGCCATTTCAATGAGGTCATCACACAAAATACGATAAATCAACTCAAGTCAATACAATATCTGTGGTAGAGTCAGACCGAAGCTGCAATTTACAATTTCGGCCAAAACACTGGTGCCGAAAACTGCAGTCCTACATTCGGCCGAAGCTAAGCCAAAACTGTCTGTAATAGATGAAGCCGAAGCTATTGATATGCAGTCCTAAAAGTTAGTAAAGAGCGACGTTTTATGTTGGAGCTGAAAAATACACATATGATTAAAGTAAAGTAAGTAAAGTAAAATCTCGTGGATTTCTATAGCACCTTGGAAAGCAGCACAACAGTAGCTGCTTATTCTTAGGTGCTCAGCCTCTTAAAATAGCTATGGGGAAGGTATGTGATCAGCCAGGCAATAGTCAACATCCAAAGGGCAGTGAGGCTAGGTTGTTACAGCTATGGAGGATATGATTTTAGAAAAAGGAATGATTTAAGCTTAGACCTGAAGACTTGAGGAGATAATGCAGGAATTATAGGAAATGAGGATTCAGATTTTATTGTTTGAAAGTGTCCAAGTCTGCGAAGGGAAGCTGGGATCGAGTTCCAAAGTTCAGGTGAGGCGTATGAGAAGGCACGGTTGCAAATTTTCAGGGATGACTGATTGAATGGGCGTGACAGTGATGTAAGATGATGAACGTGTGGGTCGAGGAGGCTGAGGGGTTAATAGTGATCTAAGGTATACAGGTTTTGATGACTGAAGTGAGCTATATATATTAATATATTAATATAAAATATAAGCAGAAGTTACTTTCTCACCTGCTAACTTACACTTTGCCTTACTGGATCAGACTCAATTTAGTAAAAAAATCCAAATTGCATTTTTTGGCGACATTTCTACTGTCAAGTATTACCGGTACCTCTCACGATGACTGCAACTGAAATGTAATGCTATCGTTCAACATGGCCTATGACGGCTATTAGTTAATCAAATGAAGGGTTCTATTCGGGGGCATCGTGAGCCCCTTGGTTCTATTGATCCAAACACAGTAGTTTGTATAACAAAGCAATAAAGTCACAACTCCTTTGAAACATAAAACCGTCATCATCAGTTCGCAAAGCCGGTTGTGGCCGTTGCAACCAACCCCATCGTTTTTGATCTTGTGCAGCTTCAAATGACTATAATATAAGATGTTAATCCGCAGTAACAAGGTATTTGCTTAAGACCATTGAAACTAAATGATTCAAAGCATTGGAATCGGGAATCAAAATTGATGAATGAGGTTATACATAGTCACTTGCTTTGAACCATCCGCTGTAAACCCACCCCTTAATCCCCTTATTGCCTCCAATAACATTTATGATCTATGCAAACTCGCAAAGCAAATGCTGTAATGGCTCTATTGTTCCTTATTTGTTAGGCTACTTAGTCTTCCAACCTTCGAAGCAGAATTCCAGAGAATTCCATATCATAATCAATATTCATTACTTGATAACAACGAATGACTTTTACAGTCATCAATTATATGACAGAAAGTTTTGGTTTATGGCCGAAACTCATACTTAGTTAAGGCCGAAGCCGAATATTATGAAAGCGATTAGGCCGTAGCCGAATGTTGGCCGAATCTGGCGGATTCCTTAGATTCAGTGCCGAAGCCAAAGCCAAAATTCGGTCTCTCTCTAATCTGTGGATTGTAGACAACTTGTTTTGGTGAAACCTCTGTAACCTCCATCTGCAACTTAATTGCCAAATGTGAACCAGAATTTAATTAGGTGATATCAGATTGAAGCAGCAAGAATAATAGCAAAATGCAAGGTCACTTGTCTCGATGCGTCATTGTGTTTCGAAATTTTCCGACTGACTGAGTTTCAAAAGCGTCTTTTTCACACGAAGAGATGAAAGCCGAGCTGGCGGCGAATGATGCCAACATTCTTTCATGACGTGTGACACTGTGCGGAGAGCCTATAAAAAGAAAACATTAAACAGACCAAAATTCCTTTATGTATGAAAATACATTCTGCTGTGCCAAAAGGATTACTTTGATTAATTTCAAATTTCGACAAATAAAAATCGACCAACTGAAGCAAAGAAAACAGATGAATTAAAACATGCCTCAATGCTCTGCCATTTATTTGCAATATTTGGTCGTCTTTTCTCCAACGCAACAACTTTTCGCATTTCTTCGTGTGTAGGATCAGGTGGAACCACATCATAATACGGCAGCTGATATTCTTCACAACGACCTGTGGAACAAGTTTTACAAAAGGAAATTCACCTAAAGTGGAAGTTCCAGTGGAAAGGATTTTCACAACAAAACAGTATGGCAAAACTAGAGGACATAACATGAAGCTGTTTAAAAAACAGGTTGGCAGATACAAACGGCATTTTTTAAAAGCAAGATTTGTAAATAGATGGAATGAATTGAATGAGAAGATAGTAATGCTACTAGCAGGGGCAGTTCCACGTTGGGGATGCATCCCCCCACTGAGCTTTTTTTTGCTTGTCAGAGTTCCAGAGTTTATCAGGTCCGAGCCGCTATCCTTGTGTGTAAAACAGAGCTGATGACCTTTTTTTTGCTTGTCAGCCTTATTCGGGATTTCATTGCATCCCCTCCACCAACTTCCTAGAAATTCATTGCATTCCTCCACCAAGAATTCTTGGAACTGCCACTGGCTACTGGTGTAAATGATTTTAAAATAAACCTTAGTACTCTAGCTTACTAGATTGGATTGGGAGTAGTGGTTCTCTCACAGGGCACACCCTCCTGAACCACTTCAAACCTTATTATTATTACTATTATTATTATTATTATTATTATTATTATTATTATTATTATCATCATCATCATCATCATCATCATCATCATTATTATTATAGCTGACATCAATCATCTAGTAATAGCAGAAAGTCTTTAACCTAATCCCCATCGGTGTCATTGCAACCCACTAGGATCTTTTAAAATTTAACCATAAGTTACTCTGTCTAGAATATAGGAATTACCTTTAATAGCTGTCCTGCGAACTATTTCCCAAAATACAAGTCCAAGGGCATAGATATCAGCTCTCTTGAACGACTCAAACTGCTTGGAGTCAAATGAGTCATCGAGGATCTCTGGGGCCATGTAGCGCCGGGTACCAGTGCGACTGTTCTCCGCTTTTTCTACTGAATTTTCGTCTTGCTTGTGCTTAACTGCTAAACCTGAAAGAACACAAGAGCACACAGCGCATAAATGGTATTACCTGAAAAGAAACAGAGGAGACAATATGGCAGAATTTCTTACATGAAATGTTTCAAGTTCATGCCTGATATAATGACTCATTCTTCAACAGACATCAATCAATAAATGAAATCAGTTTAATAGTATCTGATGACACATATCATAGAAAAATTAAAGCTACAAAATCCAAAGAGCAATTATAGAAGCCTATGTTATTGAGTGCATGCACAGTTAGAGACTGACAGTAATGTCGAGAAACTAACTGGAGAAGCAGGAGAAATGAATTATTTCTCTGCAAATAAATCTGCCTTCTAAAATTATAATAAATAAATTTTGTTCAAGCAAAAACGACACATTGAGATTAGCATAATGTACTATTCTATATATTACAATAATTTATATATGTATGATAGTAGCATGTAAATAAGTTTTGGGGTGAATATGCATGAGATAGTCTGGTATTAGGGGTTGGGCATTTAATAAACTGAATGTACAGATTTTCCTTCTTGTGGCAGGTTCTTCCATCTTATAAAGTCCCAATCCTTCTTGGAGATGCTCCCATGGTCGCCCAAGGATCCGATGGATTGATCAACTCCGCTGGGACAACAACATCACTCCTGCCACACTGTGGCATCACGCTATCCTCTGTGGCCCTGGTTCTGAGGCAACGCAATGGCCCTCCAAGATGATGAAAGTGAAAGCAGTGAGAAGGTGAAGAAAGATAGAGCAATGGCTGAACGTACCCAAATCAGCAATACAGCAAGTTCTGTTTGATTTGACCAAGATATTCTTGCTTTTTATGTCTTGATGTGCAATTCCTGGTTTACCTGTAGTACGGTAATCAAAGATGATTCAGCCATTAAGAAATACAAAGTATGAGAAACATATTATAAAGTAAAATCAGAAAATATGCTTTTGATTTCATTTAGTAAATATCCAGAATGAAGCTAAAGTACATTACTCACATAAAATTAATTAAAACCATTAAACTGAATCAGGGTCTTGAGCATTGGGTAGGAACAGGAAAAGGGGAGGGAAAAGAGCAAGAGAAAGGCAGAGAAACACCTAAGTAGACTGTCTATGAGAAGGAATTGGCGAATGAAGAATAACATCAAATTAATAAGAGTATGTCGAGATCAAACAAAGGGGAAATCCATGGTCGCTAGCATAAAAATACACAGCACCTAAAGAAGAGGAAGAAACTGAATCTGAAACTGGACAAGAAGGTAGTAATGGCTACAAGTGTGAATGATTTCAAAATAAACCTCAGTACTATAGGATACTAGATTGGAGGGGTACAACAGTGGTTCTCACACATACACACAGGGCAGACCCTACTGAACCACTTTAAACCTTGCTATTATTATTATTATTATTTATAATATTAAGATTCTTGCTCTGTTTGTCCAGTTTGTCTGTTGCCTTCAAGCGTTCTGATTGGTCACCAATCGACGTTGCGAAGTCGAATGCGTAACCTCTGTCCTGGGCTGTGAACGAGGCTGTTGCCATTGACAACCATTGTCTATTGTTTAATCAAAACTGTGTAACAATCGAATTGCGTAACCTCTGTCCTGGGCTGTGCACGAGGCTGTTGCCATTGACAACCATTGTCTATTATTTTCTAATCAACGGAGCGTTCGAAGCGTCTTAATTGCAGCTCAAACCCCCGTTCCCTTTCCTCTCCCGTCAGAGCCCATCCCTCTCTCAAACAAACCCCTCCCCCCCACCCCCTTCCCCTCCCCACCCTCTTTCCACCCCTCCTCTCCCAACCCCTTCCTCCCCTCCCAACCCCCAAACCCTCTCCCCTTCCCTTCCAACCCCCAAACCCTCTCCCAACCCCTTCCTCCCCACCCTCTTCTCAACCCCCTTCCCTTCCTCCCAACCTCCCCAACCCCTTCCCTCCACCCCTTCTCCCCATCTCTCTTCCACCCCTCTTCCCATCCATCTCCCAACCAACCATCCCTTTGGTTGAGCTTGGCTGTGTGCCTCAGTATAACCCCCTCCTCTCCCGAAATCTACCGCAATTTGACGCAAATGTGCAACGTCATGCCCTATAGATTAGCATTATGAGATTTTTGCAAGCTACGAAATCTACCGCAATCTGACGCAAATGTGCAACGTCATGCCCTATAGATTAGCATTATGAGATTTTTGCATAGCTACGAAATCTACACGCAATCTGACGCAAATGTGCAACGTCATGCCCTATAGATTAGCATTATGAGATTTTTGCATAGCTACGGAAATCTACCACAATCTGACGCAAATGTGCAACGTCATGCCCTATAGATTACCATTTTGAGCTTTTTGCATAGCTACGAAATCTACCGCAATCTGACGCAAAATGTGCAACGTCATGCCCTATAGATTAGCATTATGAGATTTTTGCATAGCTACGAAATCTACCGCAATCTGACGCAAATGTGCAACGTCATGCCCTATAGATTAGCATTATGAGATTTTTGCATAGCTACGGAAATCTACCAATCTGACGCAAATGTGCAACGTCATGCCCTATAGATTAGCATTATGAGATTTTTGCATAGCTACGGAAATCTACCGCAAATCTGACGCAAATGTGCAACGTCATGCCCTATAGATTAGCATTATGAGATTTTTGCATAGCTAGAATCTGACGCAAATGTGCAACGTCATGCCCTATAGATTAACATTATGAGATTTTTGCATAGCTAAAAATCTACGCAATCTGACGCAAATGTGCAACGTCATGCCCTATAGATTAACATTATGAGATTTTTGCATAGCTAAAAATCTACCGCAATCTGAAAATGTGCAACGCGTCATGCCCTATAGATTAGCATTATGAGTTTCAAATGTTCCGTTTAGTACTTTAAACTTTAAAGGTCCTTTTTATAATTCCTTACGTTTCTATCGATTCCTGAAATTTTTATCCCGGGTTTCTTGCAAAGGAATTAATTATTCATCGATTATTAGTTAAATTAAATGCATGTTTGTGCAGCGCCGAATGGTGAATAGGAGCTCTATATCTCAGCGGTTATAAACGTTAGAAAGACGCGTTACGCCGCTTAAGGCTAATTTTATAGAGCACATTTAGGCCCGATTTGTGTAAGCAGTTTATGTTTAATTTGTTTGTTGGAATATTCGTTTTGCTCGAACTCGAGCCTGCACTGAGCCTGCAGAGAGAAGAGAGAAAAGCGAGCTTGGCCAACGAGCATTTTTGTATAATAAATCCTTGCTCTGTATGTCTGTTACCTTCAAGCGTTCTGATTGGTTGGCTGTGTGAGCGTTCTGATTGGTTGGCTGTGTGACGTTCTCATTCGTTACCTTCAAGCGTTCTGATTGGTCGTTCTGGAATCTTAGAATGCACACACACGACACACACACAACGGCGACGCTGGGCGAACAGATGCCCCGCCACGGCGTTTGACGGCGTGCGTTGCAGCGTCATAGTGTGTAGGCACAACGCCACGCCGGGCGCGTTGTGGCGTCGTTGTTGCAGCGTCAGAGTTTGGCTACGTGGGCGTATGTACCTCATTGAAACGTTGTTCAGCAGCATGAATTCAATGATTGGGTTTTAGTATTATCCTGCACTGCGGCGAAGCGAAAGCGAGCGGATTTCTAGTTATTATTATTATTATTATTATTATTATTATTATTATCAGTGTTGTAAAGTATTTAAATACTTTAGTATTTAAATACTATTTCAACACTTTGTCCAGTATTTAAGAAAGTATTGAAATACCCATCAAAAATTAAGTATTTACCGGTAAATAGTTTTTAAATACCATAGAGTATTTGGATGTATTTAAGAAATTTAAATACTTTTGATTTATTGCAATTTTCACATGCAAAACTTTCTACTATTTCGTCAGTCGTCACAAAATACAAATATAAACAGCCCGGCCTGTTTGACGCATTAGGTAGGCCTACATTGACTTTGTTAGAAATAATTTTAACTAACATTTCTTTGCACAAAAATATGGTTGTTGCGAATCATGTGTCAAATACATTATCAAGTATTTAAAACTTATTTGCCAGTATTTAAATACTTACCCTGGTAGTTGGGTATTTAAATACTATTTAAATACTACCTGAGAACCAAGTATTTATGAAAGTATTTCAATATTTCAGCGAAGTATTTATTACAACACTGATTATTATTATTATTATTATTATTATTATTAGCAAAGTCATTGTCAAATGCCATCTAAGAAGACGATCCTACCCATTGCACCATCAATGTCGATGTGAAGATGAACCAAACCACTGGCAATTGACAGAGTCATCTTAACCATTGTTAAAACATCAACCGTATTCTGACTCAGAAAATCAAACAGACTGCCTTGAGGATGATACTCGGTCACAAGCCACAGCTGCGTCCACATCCCAGTGTCTGCAATTCAAACGCACCTCATGAAAGCACTCGCAAATCAATTTGCCCTCAGCTGAAAATGATCAAATGAAAAGAAGTCATATCCTAACCTATCCTATAAACACCATGCCTAATGAACAACTTTATTTGCACATGGCATAGATAAACATCAAAATAAAACTAAAGTAAAACAAAATAATAAATATAAAATACATGTTCAACTAACATAACATTCAATACAACATATCCATGACTTCAGACCTCAAACACACATTTACTATACAATCAGAGAAAAACTGAGATTTCTTTTTAAACTTTGGTAGAAAGGATTGTTGTCAGTATTTCACTGCATCAAGTGTTAGTTGCAAACCAAGCATATCCCTATACACTCAATAATATCTTTACAATAAACATTAAATATTTTACAAACAGCCTGCAGAATTAGTTTATCTAAAGCAGTTAACGTGCTTTTGTTAGGATACATTGCTTCAGTATCATACAAGATCACAGACAGACAATAGGACTTGACTAGATTAACACAGATCAGTTCAGAATATGCTGATTTAGAATGATGATATATGTATGCTGTTAAAATTTTTATAGAATTTCAATTTAACTTCTGAAATGGAAGTTCTGAAGTAACACCCTGACTTCAGCACAACACCCAAGTATCCAATCTCATGTACATATGGCAAATATCATCATCATGTTAATCTGCTGTCTGCCAACTATTTAGCAGCAATAGCTCCAGCTCCAGGGTTTTGCCATAAGCAGGTCATTTCAGCCACTAGCAGTCTATGTTCATCTTTCCTATGTTCATGTTTCTTCCAAGTTCCTTGTTTCTGCACCATATGTTATTTGTGGGACTACAATGATGTTGTATATTTCAACCTTGGTGTCATGTTTATGACCTTGCTGCTCCAGATTTTTCATTATCTTCCCATCGCTTGCAATCCTTTGGTGATTTTCTGCTTAATATCCTCTTGATAGCTCCCATTGCTTAATATAATTTATTCTAATAGCTATATAATTTTACATGTTTATTCACTAGAAATACCTAAGGCCCAAGGGTTATTAACAAAAACACTGTTGAAATTCTAAATTAATATTCAAATTACAAGTACAGATATTAGAAGTTGGCGATATGTGCCACAGAATCATTCACAAACAACAACAAATAACAATAACAAATAACAATAGCTACATTGTGAAAACGTTAAGTCAGTTATGCAACAACATTCACTCTACAAATTGTGTAATTAGGATCAACTGATTATATATCAGAATGAATCAGTGAAATGTTACATGCCTAGCTGTATAATAAAATGCACACATATAAATGAGAAGGCAAATTAATAATAAATAATTTTTCATTCAAAATAATTCAAATGCTTAAGGAAATCGCTAAAACAGAACAGTTATCACAGATTGAAATAAAATCACTGATTTCACTCTTTACAATACTTGTATTAAATTTCTATGTTAACCTTTGTTGTCAGCGGCAATGAATCCAAGGATGTTCTCATGACGAAGCATCACAGTCTGGTAAATCTCGACCTCCCGAAACCACGAGCGTTCATCCCGTGACGGAAAAATTTTTACGGCCACATGTTCCCCATTCCAAGATGCTCTCCACACCTCGCCAAATCTTCCTTTGCCAACAACAACTTCCAGGCAAATCTGTCTTGCAATTGTTCGCTGAATCAAGATGCCAACGCCTTTAGGACAGTTACATGCGTTTTAGAATGGTCAGAAATTTACACCGGCTCAAAGAAGCTGCTAAGAATTCAGAACTTAAACATTGTATAGATTTATATTGCCAAATTAATCATATTATTTATTGCATTTATTTTTAGAAAAGAGCAGAGAAATCAAAATGCTCTAAAGTTTGTAAATTGTCAGCTCTCCACTTGAAGATGGCAGAGTGGGTTACGTGCTGGAGCGTCAGGCTGACGGAGCAGGTTCAAGCCCTGTTAGTACTCCTACTGGCTTTCACACAGGCAGTAATGCCTCCTAAGCCACTTTAAATCATGCTAAGAAGCTATTCCAGTGAGCAAAAATGCTGCACACTTCAACACATCAAATTATATGTAACATTGTGAATGTGTGTGGAAACGCCAAACGCATAATATCTAATCATACAAAACATCTCTCAGGTAACATTAATGTCTGACAGCCAACCTGGACCAGAACCAGAACTTGATTCCATGACTTCGCGCAACTGGTGACATTCCCGTTTCGAGCTGCAACAGCTTCTGCTCACCTGGGAATGGACCGGTTGACAGGGCTAAAACCTGCCGCCGGTGATGATAGCAGACAAATATTGCAGCTACCAAAATGAAAATGACTGTAGGTGGTATGACAACCAACAGCACCAGCCACAGTGAGTTGATGTGTGCTGGATCAGGCATTGGAGCTGAGCTGTTGATTTCATCCGCTAAACAGAGAATTAAAATGTAGATATCACTTGAAAACATGCAACATAAGCAATAGAAGAAACACAGGATATCACTACAAACATCTGTAGAAAGAAAATCAGACCAATCAATAATGCAATGTGATGCAATGTAATGAGGGACTAGTAAAACGTCTCTTCCAAGTCAAATCAAACATCATCCAAGATCCAGGTCAAATTCAGAATATCAGGCCAGACAATCAGATGACGAACTATGGTGGATACTGGTAAGCCAAGTCAAAAATATGGGTTTTTATTCTTGTTCTAAAAATCGGTAGTGAATTTGCAGTGAGCACGTGCAAAATATTCAAATAATTTCCTATAAACCTCTAAAACTAATTCAATTAATTAAAACATTATCTCTTCATTTGTGTTTGAACTTTTAAAAAGATCGAGACAATGTATTTGCATAAAACCTAACCAACCATCAAAGACCAGAGTGAGATTCTGATTACACAATGAACCGTTGTTACAGCACGAGATGACCAAGGCGTTGTCAGAGTGCTCCTCTTCATGACACCAAACCGGATTCTGACGAGGAAAGAGACCCTGCTGCTCAAAACACCTAATAGGAAATCACAAAACAGAAAGGAATCAACAATCATCACCTGTTGCTGTCTCATATGGAATCATCATCCAGAATATCTCTTTGGTGTTATAATTATCTTCATGGCTTCACAAATTTATTAATTATCATTCCATCGATTGTGACTTTGTGCTGATTAAAACTCCAATGATCTCATCACATCCAATCTATTGATTACTCAATGCTCTAAAAGCTATCTCACATTTAGAGATAACTTTTGCAGAGAAACAACACTTGGCAGCAGTTTAAAACACTTGGCAGCAGTTTTTTGAGTACACATTCTAACAAGAAAAATCCCATTCATTGCGATAAACACAGGCTTATGAACTTCTACCTGTAAATCTCTTGGCATCTGTAACATTCACAGATCTGTCAACAATAATTAAGCCTACAGGTTGTCAAGTAAAAAATGAAGTTACTGAGGGTGACAATTTGATGGCATGCATTATATTCATGAAAATCGACTTCACATTTTGACCTGCACCCTGTTGAAACATGCACAATTTAAGCACTCTTGACTCTAGCCTGCTAGGACAATAGCGCTATAAAAATCAGCCTATAACTAACTAACAATGCACATTAGACTCCTTTCAACATCCTTTGACATTATCATCGAGATTTTATGGTAATATAAATATTCAACACACAAAACATGAATGCATACACACTCTATACACATGTGTGTGTGTGTGTGTGTGTGTGTGTGTGTGTGTGTGAGAGAGAGACGAAACTTGGTAAAAGTGTAGCTGTCAAAAGAACCTCCAATGTGCCTATGTTCAGCTTGTTGTAACATGCTTTATTTATAATTTACTACTGAATGCCACTAAACAAGATAGTAGGTAAAATCTCGTTAATTTTTATAGCGCTTTCAAAAGTAGAACAGTAGTAGCTTATTCTTAGGTGCCTAATATAAATTGAAATAGCTATAGCTAAAAGATGGGGTTCAGTCGAGCAGGGTCACTTTGTCCAAATCGTGGTTGAAACATTACGGCTATGGAGGAATATGTGCTAGTATACTATTGTAAGCAGCAATCATAGCATACAGTGTTTCTTTTTCTGCCTGAAAACAACTAGGCCTCTGTGAGAGGATTCAAAATGGTTTTTAAAATCTGTTTTGCTCACTGTAATTTCTGTAATTTATTATTTGCCAGATAGTGCTTCTGCCTTTCAACAGAATGAAAGCATAAGCCACATAAATATTGTCCATAATCAGAGACAGGGATTTTAAGCTGAAAATTGTTTGTCAAGTAAGGCACAAACTATATCATTTGCTATTTCGGCATCTTCACTCAATATGAGTATGATACTAATGATCAGGTGAATGAGAGGCTCAATTATGATATTTATAAACAATATTTAGCCCTTTCTGTTTTAAAAATATCAAATCTTTATCACTAAACAAAAAGAAAGAAATATTCAAAAGTCTGAAGACATCAGAGGCTAAACAGAGGAAATAAATAGAGCAACAGAATGTCTGCATCAAGATTTACTCAAGAGACTCAAAGGCAAAGTACTGGGCAGTATACAGGCAGCATCTTAATAATGTCAACAGCATCAAAAATTATTCAGTAACACAAAATTCACATTTAATTTAAAGAGTAGTATAAATACTATGAAGACAAACACCTACAATTGCAATGAAAATGAGGAAAACAAACAAAAGAAGTGAGAAGTGCATCTATTCAAAAATATCAAAAGCTTCATTCAAATTTATTATAGACTAGTAACTTTCATATAATAAACATAATTGCTCAGAAGGCTCTGTAGAGAGTAATGTTATTGACTATCTCTGTGGTCATCAGAAACTACAGGTATATGTGCAATTTTGTGCATGACTAGACAAAAATAAAAATTGTTTACTTTTAAAGCTATCATAAAAATTACACATTTAAAATAAAGGAAACACTTTAATGTAATGATGGGGTAAGAACTTAGAATTATGGAGACAAATACAGTGAATGATATACAAATACAGTGGCTAGGGCAAAATCTGGTAGCAGTTGGTTGAAAATGTGAATGCCACATACATATAAACAACACACACAATCACATTCACACACACACTCACACACACACACACACACAAACACATACATAAGCATACATATATTCTCAGCTTCTAATACTAGATCCTCATATTATAATAAATATGCCAATGTCTGATAATCACTGAAAAAGCAAATTCTACATTTGTTTCTTATGAAGAAGCCTGCATCTCCAATAGGCAAATAAATTATGCTCTAAATTCAATGAAGACAAAATATAATGAAAGTGATGAAAATTGTAGCTGAAAGATGCAACTTTTGACAGATAAAAATTTCAAGGCCTTGAGCAGCAAATGCAACAATAGCAAAAATACATGACAAATTATGGAAAACATAGAAATCTTCAACAAATGACAAGACTCATATATTCTATGATTTGGTGATTTACACCCAACTCCACTATCCAAAAGTGCAGATTTTCCATGACCCATGTTCACATAAAAATTGTTATCATAAACCCTTTTGCTGTCTAGTCACCAGACCTCCTGCCTTGAAAATATGGAGCCAACTTTTAAACACATCAAGGTAAAGGTAAAGTTCGTCCGTAGGCGCTGTGCCCGTAGGTGCCGGTGCTGATCTCCGGTTTCATGACCATCAGCCCATAGGTGGCTAAGCCATTTATCAGCGGATGGTGGCCAGTCATTCTGCCAATCCTGTGGTTACCTTAGCAACGTTGCCATTGCTCCTCATTTTACCATCACGAAAAAGGCTGAGTCGACCTTTAGGGCTCCTGCGGGACTCAAACCCGCAACCTTCTGCTCCATCATCCAACATTGTTACCACTCTGCTAACTTCCCGCCCTAAACACATATCCTACTACAATTTCCACGATGAGACAATTTAACCACAATTTTAGGCAAAATAACCACAATTTTAGGCAAAACAGCACTTTCTAACAGTTTTAAACAATAGAATTGGCCATTCTAGCGCTATAATGATAACTGGAATAAACTGACAAACCCATAGCTGCGTAGCAGGGAACCATTGGTCATCTTCTCAAGAGATGCAAAGCATTTGCCATCTGTTGCACATGTATCGTCTTCAGCTATGCAAGGCCCCACAGTGCAGTGACACAGTAGACCTGAAAATCATGTTGAGAAACTATACAAACACATTGCTTCTTCATACAAAAATACAAAATTCAAGTATCATATAAAAATGCATGCCACATCAACTCACTTGGCAGAAACTGAGATGAGCTGTCACAATCTGGGTTCAATCCTGGATGTGGCGATTGTGATTCACGGGTACTTACATTTCCACCAGTGTTAGAACACATTTTAATATTGGCAATATAACAATGCAGAATGATGACAAGTCCATCTTTATTAGCTACTTATCATTTCACCAAATTCCCATACAGTTGCATACAGATTGGCACAGAACTCAGACAATGTTATATTTGAATTGCTTAGTTAAGTTAACTGTAAATGCTGTATGTCCTTGATTAATTGCTTAATAATAAACAATGAAGATTAATAAAAAAAGTAACTGGTCAACCAGACCATTCATGATACCATCTCTTTGTTGGACACAAGTATAAACCCAACAGCATATGCTAAACTTTGATATGCTATATAAAAAGCATATTATTGTATCTTTTCAATGATACGAAAATTCGGCAAGAGGGCAATTTGGCATGATGATACCTGCATGACTGTTTTAATCATATCAAAAATATAAATTGATCCACATTTTACACAGTAATAGTAATCACAGATTTAAAGTATATAGGCCTAACAAAAAATTCATTTATGAACCATCAGGTCATACCAGTGTGAACACGAGGCCTGGGCCTGGGGAGGCATACTTCTTCAAAATACCCAGCCAAAACTTTAAGCAAGACCCTGTTCAGCTTATCAGCAGCATGCTAAACAGTTGCCGCCCATGTTCTAAGTCCCTGGTGCTCTGCGCTCTCCAAGCACGGCGATACAGAAGTTTCTCGCGATCATATCGCAGCACTGATCGTTTAAATGCGAAAATCAACATTAAAAGTCAGATTTCGTCTAAAAACAAGTTCAAAGGCAGGGTCGGGGTCTGTCTCAAGGCTGAACAATTACCCGACGTCCTCATAAATAGGACGCCTGACCAGACGGCGGCCGAGAATGCCGCCAGGACCCCCGTCGACGCCCCACGCGGCGAGAAATTCCGCCGACGAAGACGACGACGATGAAGAAGAGACATCTCCGCAGAACTATTTCACGGGGAGAAGATCAGAAGAGACGGTCCTCCACCACGTCCTTCCTCCAGCCGCCGTCTACAATCATGGAAGACGAAGACCAACACAAGACAGACATTCTTCCTTCGCAGAATGAAAACAAGCGCTTCGTAATACGCAGCTACGCTATGCTACCAATAAAGCGCTATACAAATTATCGGGATTTAACTTACTTGTTGCCTACCTACATACTTACCTACATACCCTACTTAAGCAGGCCTATGGGGAGGGCCGGGCGCTGTAAGTGGCGTAGCGAGGGGCAGAGGGCAAATGCCCCGGTCGCCGAGGATAAAGGGCGCCAAAAAATTTCATAGGAATGATAGGGGGTCGTCCATAAATTACGCAACGCGGTTAGGGGTCTGGCCACTTGTTACGAAGTGTGACGACAGGGGTAATCCGTAAATGACCTTTTTTGCTTGTCAGAGATTTTGGAGAGGAAAAATACAAGGATGACCTTTTATGCTTGTCAAGACTTTTCGGAAGACGAAAATGGGGGGGGTCGGCCCGTTTTCACGTCGTATTTTAGGGGTCTGACGTTTTGTTACGTCGCGTTACGTAGAGGGGGGTCAAAAAGTGCCAAAATCGCGTTACGTAATTTATGGACAACCCCTACTACCCTAGGGCCAGTGGCGGCTCCAGGATTTGGCAAGTGGGAGGGCCGTTGGGGTGGCAACTTCTAATCATGGGGGCCAACCATTTGTTGTTAGATATGTAGTATTAAGTACAGTAGCGTCATTTCACACTTTTATTGGGGGCGAGAAAATTTTTTGCCAAATTTTAGGCAATTTGTGCAAATTTTAGCCAATTTTTTGTAAATTTTAGCTTGACCTCTTCTTTCTGGAATAATTTGTGCCCTGAACGACCTCTTTCTCGAAACAATCCCACTGGTTCCTTGCCATGTTCTTCAAACAACTACCACACAAAAAGTAGGTTTTAGGCATATAGGCCTATTCCTTTCGACGACAATTTGTTTATCAACTGAAGCGATTGGTTTCTGCATCTATAAACACGAACCTTCTCTGGCCACCTAGGCTATATGTATTAGGGGTCGTCCAGAAATGACGTAACGCGATTTTGGCACTTTTTACCCTCTGCCTCCCTACGTAACGCGCAGTGGCGGCTCTAAGATTTGGCAAGTGGTGGGGGGGCGTTGGGGTGGCAACTTCTAATCATGGGGGCCCATTGGGGACCAACCATTTGTTGTTTAATGTATATAGCATTAAGTATAGGGTCCCAACTGGGGGCCACTGGGGGGGCCAGGCAGTCAATATGAGGGCATGGACCCCCTGCCCCCCGGTGGAGCCGCCACTGGTAACGTGACGTAACAAAAAGTCAGACCCCCTAAAATATGACGTAACAACGGGCCGACCCCTTTTCGTCTTCCGAAAAGTATGGACAAGCAAAAAAGGCTATTCATATTATTTTATCCTTCTATTTTTCCCCTCTCCAAACATAATGACAAGCAAAAAGGTCATTGTATTTTTCCTCTCTAAATACCCTGACAAGCATAAAAAGAAAACTGGTCGTCACTAAAAAATTTTGTGTTGCGTTACGTCACATTTACGGAACCCCCTCGTCACACTTCGTAACAAATGTCAGGACCCCCTATCCCTAGGCGCTTTACGTAATTTGTGGACGAGCCCTTTAAAAAATCCAACAAAATTAGCATGAACATTTCAACTTCAAAGCTTAAGGGTTCGTCCATAAGTCATGATAAATGACGTAACGCGCCTAGAGGAAGGTCCGGACATTTGTTACGAAGTGTGACGATGGGGGGAGGGGGTTCCGTAAATGTGACGTAACGCAACACAACATTTTAAGTGACGACTTTTTTGCTTGTCAGGGTATTTGGAGAAGGAAAAATACAAGGATGACCTTTTTTGCTTGTCAGTATGTTTGGAGAGGAAAAAATTAAATAATAGAAAAATGAATTACCTTTTTTGCTTGTCAAGACTTTCCGGAAGACGAAAATGGGGGGGTCGGCCCATTGTTACGTCATATTTTAGGGGTCTGACTTTTGTTACGTCGCGTTACGTAGGGGGAGGGGGTCCAAAAAGTGCAAAAATTGCGTTACATCATTTATGGACGACCCCTTAACTTGGCACGTGGTGAGTCCGTCTCACCTTTGTGGATGAGAATAGACCTACTGTAGGCCTAGATTCTTGACTGACTGGCTGACTGAGCTCTCAATGTAGGCCTATATATTTATTGTTTTCTATCTCCGAAGGTGTACCCCTATGTCGGGGCGACGGGGCGCCTAAACTGAATGTAGGCCTAGAGCTGCTAAGGGCTAATGAACTAGAGCTTCAAGGGCTAATGAACTGTCGCCGACATCGGCTTCCTGTGCAGCACCGTCTATTTCTGCTCACTAATGCCATGGGCACTTTATCTAAGAGATCAAAAAAAGTTGAAAGCAATAAAAGATGATTTTTTTTTCATTTTTCGACTTTAAAAACCAAAAACCTAACAAACCTAAATGTTGATTTTGTTGCGGTTTATTAGGCTTTAGGAAAACATAGGCTTTTGAAAACTACATTTTCCAGCCCTGCCTCAGATCTCTCCGTAAATTCCGAGACCGAGACTGTGCTCTTGAAGTCTAACATAATTGTCTTCGGAGAAATCATTGTGCGTCATGTGTCTGACCCTCTTTGTGATCGTTCGTGTTTGATGCTTGAGCGTCTTCGCGCTTTTTCTCTCCTGATCAAAGAAAAAGTTTTATGGGGAAATTTCTTTTTCAAATTTTTAAAATTTCTTTTAGATTTAAATAAGAGTTTGCCCAGCTGATGCTTTTATGAGAATTAGTAGTTCGCAATTGATCGATCGTTTGTTAAAAGAAGAAGTAACTATTTTATTAGTTTTGGCTCATTTTGAATTATTAAGTGTATTCGTTCAATCGTGTTGGTTCTAACGTAGAGTCTGTATGGGTTTGCTCGGCGGTCACAGTCTCATAGAGGAGCTGTGTTGCTGTCTCCCCGGGTTCGCTCATGGAAATTAGATCTAGATTTTGTTTCATGACATTGCTGCGTCCGCAGCGGTGGTGGTTGACTTTTTGTGATTTGAAAAGAAATGAAACCTAGGTTTTTAAAATCACATTTTCCAACCCAGCGTATTAGGCCGCTGAGCTCGAGCCCCATACTTTTTGAGAGGCTAGGCTAGAGAGGGTACAGAGGCTATAGCAGTGTTTATTATAGCCACCTAGACATTGTGGGGGGACAAAGTTTGTCTTGTTTGACATGCAAAAAGGTCATCTTTATATTTTTCCTCTCGAAATATCTGACAAGCAAAAAGGGTTATCATTGTATTTTTCCCTTTCGAAATGCCTGACAAACACAAAAAGGTCATCCTTATATTTTCCCTCTCCAAGTGGAAAACACCCCCGTCGTCAAATTTTTTGGGGGAAACTTTACCCCCTAGCCAAAATATCAAAATTTGGGTGAAAAATTCTATCTGGGGGGAATTCCCCCTGAGAAGGCCTAGAATAAACACTGGGCTATAGTTTTGACGTGCCTTCAGTTCGACACCAGTTCAGTTCAACTTTGGACAATTCTGACAAGCCAGAAAAGGTCAACTATTCTTTTGCGCTTGATTAAGTGGTGAATTATATATAGGTATTAGAATAATAATACAATAATATGCAATACACAAATTTTGGTGGGACAACCAAGGGGGGGTTTAAACCTTTTAAACCCCCCCTTGGCTATGCCACTGCCATGGATACACAAAAATCTTATAGTAGATCAGTAAGATAAAATTTGATGGATGTAATATTAAATTAGTTCTTCAATATTGACAGAAGCAAACTACCGGTACTGGCTTTTAGACTTGTAAACAGTAGCGTATTTAGAATTTTGGTAAGGGGGGGCCAGCCCATGGCGAGTGCGAAGCGCGAGCCTATAATTGGGGTCTGGGGACAGGCTAGGCCAAGACCAAAGGGGGGGGCCATGGCCCAATGGTAAATATGCCACTGCCTGTAAACATTGGATTTTCAATGCATTTCATCACAGCCATCTCATTAACCATTTAACCAAACTTCTGTAGTTAGTGACATTTGAATTTGATTTCTATTGCTTGGATTTTTAGTAAGCTTCTGTGCTATTTAAAATTAGCCTATAACGTTGATGGTTTCATCATCATCGTCGTCGTCTTGCTTGCTGCCAACTCTAACGGCAATAGCTAGATGTTGATAGTTTACTGACTACTATAAATTTGGTTTATGTATTATCTCAAGGAACTTTAAATTTTTGAATTCCAGTCAGCTGCATAAATTGAATTATTTGGTGCATATTAGATATTGAAACTTCCCTTAGCAGCCAGGGTTGCGCTAGAGGGGTGGGTCCGCGGGTCCGCGGGTCCGGACCCACCTAGTCTCGGGCAGGGACACCCGAGCAAATCGTGCAAATTTGCAGAGAAATTTTGATTTGGGGGTGAGGGGTGATGGGGAGGGGTAGTCTGAGCCGGGTCCTGGTTGTGTAGATTGCATTAGACCCACCCAGCCAACAAAACCCAGAGCCGCCCCTGTTAGCAGCAACAATCATGGGGTTGGTGATCTCCACATCTCTTCAAGCATCCATGACTTCAAAAATCTACAGATTCTTTACACAAGTCTAAAACTCTTATAGATATCATTATCTCCACAGCTTTTCAATCTCTCCACAATTGTTTGAAAACCTCCACCACATTTCGCATCTTTGTAACTCTTCTCTTCAATGGAGTCTACAAATAGTATGATTGAAAGACCAAACTGCCAAGAAATACAAAGTGGATG
Organism: Metaphire vulgaris; assembly: GCA_018105865.1. Classification (NCBI taxonomy): domain Eukaryota; kingdom Metazoa; phylum Annelida; class Clitellata; order Crassiclitellata; family Megascolecidae; genus Metaphire; species Metaphire vulgaris. Next base: position 6,510,714 of record CM030852.1, read on the forward strand.
ATGACTGGTTACCATGAAATACTGCATTGATCAGAGCAAATCAATCCTTAAGTTAATCTTCTTACACAGACTGATAATGACTGAGTAATAATTTTCACAATTATGAGATGGTGCATTGGCAGAGCTTTTTTGGGCCGGAACGAGGCGGAACGGCATTCCGGAAAATATGAACGGCATTCCGGAAAATCGGAAGACGTATTTTTTAAAAAAATAGCTGTGGCGACTAAAAAAGGTCATCACCTGTAAAATGGAGTGTTTTATAGGGATTTAGGGATTTGAAAACTTCTGTGATGACTAAAAAAGGCCATCACCGAAATTTAGAGGCACAAATAGAAATCTTGCCATCTTGCCCCGTTCCGGAAAATACCCCATTCCAAAAAATATTTTTTTTTACAAAAAAAGCCTTGTGCATTGGAGATAATGAGCAGATTTCATTGTAATGATATACTTGTAATAAGAACTTTGTCAATATTTGAATATTAATTTAACAATGTTTTATGGTTGAAGATTATGTCTACCGGTAATGATCTGTGGCATATTCACAGAGCTGAAGACATTGAAGAATGTATGTTCATGCCTGTAGAAGAAAAAGAATATCACCAGTGCTGTGAAGAACCGCCTGAAGAGCTCGATGCAGAGGCTGAGCAGAATTTTGGCACGTTGGACATATCACCATTTAATGGTTTAGCTTTAAATACATCAGAAGGACTTCAAGAACAGAGCAATGATGACATGATAAGTGCAGTCACTTCAGGTCAGGAGAGTGTTGAAATAACATCAGATCTGTGCACAGAAGAAACTCAAAATGGCTCCGCTGATAAGACCGTTAGAGATGATTATGAGATCATGGACACTAGAGATGATTATGATATCATGTGCACTGCAACTGATACAACTGCTGGAAAAGGCAAGGAACTGTCTTCCTCTACAGAATCTGCCTTTACAAATCCTAATACTGCAATAGGTGCTGCTGATGAAGCAGTCACCTACAGCCAAATCAGCAAGGAGTCAACAGCTAATTACACAGCATTAAACAAATTGGACAAAGATAAACAAAATTGTGGCAGTGAAATGCCTGAAGCAAAAAGCAAAGCATCTTACAAAGAATCAAGACAGTACAAACTGCCAGAAAATAGGCCTTGTCCAAAAAGTAAGAAAAAAGAAAGAAAAGCTGAATCTGACATGAAACACCTCTTGGAATATCAGGCCAAGTTGGCACAAAAAATAAATGCCCGTCGTTTTGAACATCAGCTCAAGGAAACGCAAATGATGGCAGATGGGGGGTCATATGAAATTCCCGAAAGCCCACTTGACAAGCGTCTGAGAAGAATTGACAAAGAAATAGCTTTAATCAAAGGTCTTATGGACTTGGTGAAAAGTCTAACCGAAGGAGAAGAGGATCACAATATGTCCTTGTCAGCAATTGAAACAATTGAAGCACTTAAGAGAAACTTCACTCCATCAATTTTGCTGAAATATCCACTTGTGGTTATATTTCACTCCATACGAAGATATGCAAACAACGAGAAGATACGCAGCAAAGGAGAATATATTTATTCACTCTTTGATGCAATGTTTCCAAAAGATGGCTTTGAGGATTTTGTATATGCTTTTGAAAGAGCAATGAAAATTTATCGAGAGCGTTTTGTGAAGGAGGAGCAATTTTCTAGAAAAATCATTAATAAGATGTGTGCTTCTGTAGGTAAGAATGGTCGATCTGCATATACTGTAGAAAGTTGGAATGCTTTGCAGGCTGAGCGCTACAGCAACTGGAACAAGTTTTTTCAGGCATATGACAAACCAAAGGAAAGCACTGTGAAGCAGGGTGAGAAAAAGAAGTCAGTGAAGGCAGATGTTAAGAAAGTTGAAGAGGATTTTGATGATGTTAAGAACAATGACCTTCCAAAAGGAAGACTTCAGGGACGAAAGAGAGGACGACCTACGAGCACAAAAGAGGACTTGTGTAAGGTTGAGCCCAAAGTTGAAGAAATGAAATTCAAAATATTAAAAGAGGAAGATACAAAGCCAGATGTTAAGTCAGTTGCTGAGTTATCTGAACTGAAACAATCACCTGATCTAAGTTTGGTCAAGATAAAGGAAGAAATGTTAGAAAATGATGAAATATCAGTTGTCAAAACAGAGGTTCTTTCTGATAACATAAACGTGAGAGATGTCAAAGGAAAAGGAAGAAAGCAACCAGACAGAAAAGCCAAATATCGCTTCAGAAATTCTGCTAAAAACTGAAGAATGTGCATTTCTCATGTTGTATAAATGCACCATAGACAAGAACAATAATTTAGAAGTTTAAAAACCAAAGCTTTATGCTTTTTTATCTATAATATTTAAGGTTTGTTTAGCAAATTTTTAATTGTCAACAGTTCAAAGTTCAATTTAAGGAATAACATTCAGAACAAAGCAGTTGTGACTTGAGACATCTGAAGGGATTCCTGTTTTATTTTAGCCGTTTTTATTTAAAAAAATTTATGTTGCTGTTTGGAGACACTAGAACGATATATTTGAAACTGCTTAAAGTTGAGTAGATCCTTGAATGGTCTTCAGTTAAATTGCCTTCCTTAATTGTGACATTGCAGAGTGCATAAGTTTGTTTTTTGTCAGCTTTGCAAATTTAGTTTAACAATCTGTTTCCTGCAGCTTTTTAGATTTATATTAATCAGTTAAAATCACTTGAAAACTTGATTCTCTGTATTAAAATTTAATATCACAACAGCTTACTAATTATAATGCCAGTTCTGATGTCTGAATTTAAGGTATCAGTCAATGGTACTTATTTCAAAAAGACCTAGTCAATGTCAGGAATATCATTGAGAAAAGCAAGGCAAACCATGAAGACAAAAAGACTGTACAAGGATGTGCATTTTAGTCTAGATTTAAAAGTATGTAGTGATTTGGAAAAATGAAATGGGAAGAATCTGGTTCTAGGACGATTGACCACAGGTTTGAGGAAGCAGCAATGCAGACTAGAGCTATTCAAATTTGAATTGTTTGATTTTAGGTTAAATTTGAAAATTTTGCAACAGCACTGGAGACATTTATAATCTTAATTACTAATGTTAACTTTATATTCAGGTTATCTATAGTGCTAGACTGCGTCATTGCTTCCTCATACCTGTAGCCAATCGCCCGCATACCAAGAATTTTGGGGTCAACAAAATGCTGCACCAAATTAAGTTTATTAATAAAATTGTCAGTCATTTGAATGTCAAATTGTCAAGTGGTTTCTGCTTTGTTATACTCAATTGTAATTGTCAAATGTAAAAACTTTCACAAGCTTATTCAGATTTATGTACACCAGACAATATATTACATAATATCAGTTCAAATTGTTCAACATTTGGCATCCTGCACAAGGGAAGTACAAGCACTATTCCACATTTTGGTTTGATCAATTAGGAATAAATACCTGTTAACAAATTTACCGGTAAATATGAATTTCAGCACAGTAATACTTCATGGCATCAAAACAAATATTGGCTCTGCTTTTATCAAATAAATTGATAAACAGCCTCAAAATCTGGTCAAGATATTAAGTACAATGTATCTGAATTTTTGTAACATTTCTTGAAAATAACTTGATATAAAAATTTTTCACAAACAATGCACCAAGTATAATGGAGTCAGTCATAAGTAATGTCTTGCTGCTTTGTAACAACTTTTCACAAACAATTTTCACAGACAATGCACCAAACAATGCTGTCGGTCACAAGTAATGTCTCGTTGCTTTATAATAATAAGATCTTAAGTGGTTTAGGAGGCTAAGTAAACCCGTGCGAAAACCACTTGTAATAACTCTCCACGAGTCCACGTTCATTAAGTTGACAATAACCTAGTTTTCCAAGATAGCCTTTGAATTCGCTTATTGCTTCAACTGTCACTTTCACCTCGTCCAAATGCCTTAGTATTTGTTATAGTTATCTGATGTTCTGAACATGTGTGTTTGCTTTTCTTCTATTATTTCCTTCATAGCTGTGACAACATAGCCTCACTGCCCTTCGGATATTGACTGTTGTCTGACTGATCTTTTACCTTTTGGGGCGGAAGATGGCAGAGAGGGTTACGTCACCGTTACGTGCTGGAGCGTCAGGCTGACGGAGCAGGTTCAAGCCCCGTTAGTGCCCCTAAAAATAGGAAATTTCATGGAATACTACTTATTACAATGGGGCTGTCCATTAATTACGTCAAAATGGTCATTTAGAAAGGAGGGGTTTTGAAAAAGTTTGACAGTTGTTGACAGGGTAAAATTGGGACATCAAGAGAAGTTGACGTCAACAATTTCACTTTTTACAAATAATCAAAAAATAGGAAATTTCATGGAATACTACTTATTACAATGGAAAAAAGCATGGCAAAAAAGGTCATCGCCACCACATTTTGACACTCGATGAGCAAAATATGGAAAAAATGGTCATCACCGCGAAAAATATTAACCTTGTTATTGGGACCTGTCATTGATCTTAGGGGGGTCAAAAGTTTTTGACGTAATTATGGGGGGAGGGTAACTGCAAGTTGACAGTTGTTGACAAGGAGGAGGGGTCAAAAATTGCCCAAAAAATGTTGACATATAATTAATGAACAGCCCCTAGTGGCTTTCACACAGGCATTAATGCCTCCTAAGCCACTTTAAAGCATGCTAACACTCTATCCTTAATCAACTCTCTCAAATCAATCTTTAAGTTTAATTGAGTGTATATAAATCCACACTGATTTTAGTTTCCATATATATATATATACACGTATATACGTATATACGTATATAGTATATACGTATATATGAGGAGCCGCCACTGATTAAGTTGCTATTGTTCGACATTTGTGTTTGAAAAATAGCAAATGGACAGTATATTGGATGACATCAATCGTGTTTTCAATAAGGCTGTCCATGAATTATGTCAACAATTTTTGGACAATTTTTGACCACCTCCCAGTGATATTTTAACCCTCTTAACACCCCAACCCCCAACACCTCACAATTTGAGGTCGACACCCCCCAAAATTTGGTAATGTGACAATGCAAAATGAATAGTAATTTTTCTAGCTCTGAAGACCCCCATCCAATGGAGGACACCCCCCCCAGTGGCAAAACTTTTATTGTCAGATGACCTTTTTGTCAGCCTTTTCGGGGAGACTTAAAAATTCCCCAGGACCCCCATGAGGAGCCGCCACTGACACCATTTGTGTTTGAAAAATAGCTTCCTCCAATTTTGATTTTCTCGACACCTCAATGTGTATAGGCACTCTCCTCTCAAAGACCTCTGGGAATTTGAGGTCAACAAAGGGGGGCCACTGGGGCCACTCTGAGTCACACTCCCCAGGACCAACATTCCCCTCATGATTTTTCTTCCAAAAAAAAATCAAGTTTTTGAAAATTTTTCAATAAGGCTGTCCATGAAATGTGAATTCAAAATCATAGAAATAACACTGCCCCTTCCCCCGATTGTCATCAACTGTCAACTTTCAGTTACCCCCCCTTTCCCAATAATTATGTCAAAACTCCCCAGATGAATGACAGGTCTCAATAACAAAGTTATTATTTATTTAAAAAATTTAATAGGGAATGATATAACTCTGACTTAATACTTCTGTATTCGTCCGATTCAACCACAATGGCCGCTAACAATAGAGGTGCTATTTTTAGCCTACGCGCTACTGGCGTCACGCAGCCTGGTTAGAAATGACGTAATGCCGTCTCCTCTAATAATAACTCCATGGTTCAACCATACACCACCAAATATATACTTTCATTTATATAGAAAAATCCAGTTACAGCAGACTTAGCATTCATTTACTATCAATAATTTAATTTAATTTGGTTATCAAGAATTGCCATGTGGAAAGAAACCTTTACGAACAGAAGAGAATTACTGAGAAGGAATTTTAACCGAAATCTGAAAAAACGATTGGTCAAAAGTCAAAACACTGATCTGGCCAGTGACACTCTAAAGATCAGAAACTCGAACGCTCAGAAAGGAAGACATAAAGAGATTAGAAGCATTCGAAATGTGGATCTGGCGAAGAATGGAAAAAATCAGCTGGACGGAAAAAATAACAAACGAAGCAAGTCCGGGAGAGGATAGAAGAGAAGAAAAGCCTAATTAACACTATTCGTACAAGACAAAATAGAAGTGGATAGGCCATGTTCTGAGAGAAGAATCAAACCTACTAAGAGAAGTACTAGAAGGAAAGAAGAATGGGAAAGCACAGAAAGGGCGACCAAGGACAAAGATGCTGGAGTGGATGTTCAACACTACGGAAAAACCAATTAAATATTCAGCTCTGAAGATAAAAGCTCAATTGAGATAGAGAGGAGTGGGGACGGTGGAGTATGGAACCTGTCCTTAGACAGAGCACCTGAAGAAGAAGAAAATCAATAATTTATACAGGTCTCATGAACTCAGTAATAATAAATTATTATATTATAAATAATAAAACAGTTGTTAAATGAAATCGAACTGCTTTTCAACTTTAGCTAAATATTTTTATTGTAGAGAACCAGATAAAACAGGAAGTTGGTTTTAGTCTCGCATTGAATTGTGGGTAGCGGTTAACTTTGATTTTTTATTCTTAAATTTGTTTTCGAGACTTTTTCCGTGGAAATTCTTTCATCTTGTTCCGAATTTCACCGAGTACATTGTTCTTAAAATCTATTTATGCGATGATCATGAGTTGATTTGTCTTAATGACATGATTTTGCGTATTGTATTCGTGATGACTTAGTCCTACTGGACTATTCATAGTATTTCGATTTCTATAGCGTCTAATTAAAAGAGTTTGTGGTATTGTTTTATGGCAACGAATTTAATGGACAGATTTAGTGGTTTATTCTGTCGATTTAACAGTTGACACTGTTTATATATAATTGGGGTTTTTAAATATGTTACTTCTGATTACCTCGTGTGAAAGGACAGCTATTCTGCCTATGAAATATCGCTTTATATTATTAGGGCTAAATGGATAATGTTTGCTATGTTACTTAATTTAACTATACGCATGCATATACAGGCGGATAAGTTCGAACTTGCAGTATTGGAGTAGATATAACTGAGTGATATGACTATTTGTTTTATCATTATTCCTGGACACTTGTATTATTTGCTTATATTGGCTCGCATTTGTTCAGTACTCTTACCATTCATAATTTTAATAGGCTATTGATCTGACTTTTTAAAGAGACTTTATATGATCACTTGTTAGATTCTGAGCTAGTTGCAGCTTCTTCCAATACACCTTCTTGTACTTTGCAGTATGGGGCTTCCATTAATTATGTCAACAATTTTGGGGCAATTTTGACCCCTCTCCTTGTCAAAAAATGTTAGACTTTCAGCTAACCCTCTATATTTATGTCAAACCTTTTGACCTCCGGACCTGAGATGAGTGACGGGTCCCGCTAAAACGTTTAGAAGGTTATTATTTTTTGCAGTGATGAGACCTTTTTTGCTCATTAAGTGTCAAAATGTGGTGCTGATGACCTTTTATTGTTTGTCAGGCTTTATTAGTTAACTGTATTCCATAAAATTTCCTATTTTTTGATTATTTGTAAAAAATGAAATTGTTGACTGACATCTTGACCCCCCCCTGTCAGCAACTGTCAAACTTTTTTGAACCCCTCCCCTATTTTGTTGACATAATTAATCGACAGCCCCTATTTATTAATATTTTCAGCAATGGCATAGTATGGAAGAAAGGAGAAACTTTTCAACAGATATCAGCGACGCACCCAAAGTGACTTGGATAATAAGTTTCCACTGTTTATTCGCTCATTTATTTAATTGATTAGGTAATTCTACTTTTTGAATAATAATAATAATAAATAATAATAATAATAATAATAATAATAATACAGTAGTAATAATGATACAAGTTTAAATCAGGTTACATTTTGTCAGTTCCAACTGCTGTGTTAAATTTTTCTTTTTTTAAACGAACTCACAAATGATTTGACCATTCAATTGAATCAAGTAATCGTAGTTTTGTTTACTTTTTTCTTTCTCCATTTTGGATTGATTTATGGATGGTGTACGACTGCTTTATAGAGGCAGTTCTGAAATTGCAGCGTTCTCAAGACTAATGAGATTTCAATTTTCTGTACTGGTTGTTGCAGGCAAATATTTATTGTTTGCAGAGGATTTTCTAATTATTCCTTTTGAAGGTCATTGAAGATTTAGAAGATTCACTGGCGCTTTTGAAAGAACTTCTCAAATGGATAAACACTACAGAAGGTAAAACAACAAATTCAATTTTACAGATGGGACCAAACTGCCCATTGTCATCGCTTTTTCGTTAATTATAATAGCCCAGCATCTGATTGCAGTTTGCATGATACTGATGTGAGCTTGCTCTAATTTTGAGCAGAACTGATTTTTAATTGTGTTCTAGGAAGGTGATGTACAGTGAACTGGCATCAAATTCACACAAGTATAACATCAGGAAGATGGAAGACGATTCAAGTGACGAACAATTGACGCAGGATAGTAATGACACAAACGATGACACAGCACCTTCTCTTGGTAGGCACATTCAGAATTTCTGTTGTATTTTAGATGTAATGTAACAAAACATTTGTATAGCGCCTCTTCTGAAGAATCACTCAGAAGTGCTCCCACAGCAAATTACTGTATATTGACAAAGAGATCAGTTTTAAGTCATTTCAAAAAGAGAGCCATAGAATTAGGAGTTGCTAAGCCACGCATACTGGCATCAAGAGCATTCCAAAGGATAGGGCCAACTGATTCAAAACCTCGCTTCAGGAACAAGGAGGTTTGTGCTTGGGGCACACTAAGAAGACCATTGGTTGTGGACCATGCATTTTTTGTTTGCATGTCATTCTTTGGTTCTAAGCAACTGGATAATCATGAAATCTTGATGACCATTGTGTTCTTTCTTAGCAACTGTTTCACTTGATACAGATGTCATACTTTCTGTTTGTCTGCTTGTTTGCATATGCATACACGCACGCGCGTGCGCACACAGTGCTCAGCATTTCCAATGTTTTTGATTTATATTTTGAAATCATTGGTATTCAGTTGTGTGTCCTTGTTGCTGGCTTCAGGCATTGGGGGCCAGTCATTTCATATTGTCTCGCAAGATGACAATGGTGAGGAACCGGGCATTCGCACGATTACAATGAGCAACGTATCATCATCCAGTGGCTTACCTTCATCTGGTCCTACCATTATTCAGTATGCTCAGGGACCCGATGGACAGTACTTCATTCCAGGTAACAAGACCTCGTTTCAGGCTACTTTCAGCTAATAAGGCACTAATGAGAGTATTTTCCAGTCTTTTATTTGTACAAATAATACAAATGTTCAAGTTACTGGTGTTGTTTGCTCCTAATTTAAAGGCAATTCTGAATATTTATTGATTAAATAGAGAGAACTAATGGCATAGTTAATGGTAAAGTGCAGTGATGAGGTTAACCTTGGCTGTAAATAAGTTGTATTATTGTATTACTGAATCAAAATTATCAGTGTTAATATCTTTTCTGTATTTTATTTTGTTAAATTATGTTTCTGGAATGAATTTACAAAAGGTGTTTGCAGAGTTAATCTGTCAAATGAAGGGCATTAGAGTCCTTTCAAACAACAATAATATAGTTGAAGATGATAAGCAGGTTTTGTGCCTTTTATATGGTATTTTAAAGTCTTTTTATTATGTAATGATTTGCAGTGCATCAATTAAGTCCCTCAGATGTGGTGTCACTGTCGTCTCAAGGTCTTGTAGTCGCTGCAGGTGCCGGTGGCGTTGGGTTGGATTCAACAACACAGATGGTCGAAGAAGCTTCACGGAAACGAGAACTTCGTCTTCTCAAAAACAAGTATTTGCCATTCTGGCTTGATTTACTTTTCATGGTTTATCTGAAGTGGTGATTGATCAGAAAAATTAATTCCTTTGAATGCTTTTCTGTTGTTTTTGCCTCGGTTGTTTCAATGCAGTTGACTCTGCTGAGAATGAGTGCATTCGGTGTTTGCTCGATGGAAAGAAAGGCAGCGAGAGAACGGCTGACTATTATCCTCAATGATGTCATTTTAAAAATTCATCCTATTAACCCTTCAGTTCCCAAATAGGCTTTGAGGGTTAAGGTTAGGGTTAGGGTTCAACTGACATGCCGTGCCACACAACTGTGCCACAGCAACGGTAGTGTGCGGTGGCAAAATATTGGAAAATAGTAAAATAATAATGGTGCCATATTAATTGTTAATTATAAGTTTATTTATATATCTTCAATGAAGTTAGGCATGAAATATTGATACAGATTGCAAAGAAAATGTGTACTTGAAGAACAGTAGTCAATACAATATTACTCGGGGCAATCCAGAACTGTGGAATTCACTACCGGACTTTGTCACAAACTCTGACTCTTTTGGAATTTTTCTACGTAATCTTAAAACTTACTTATTCACCATCGGGTATACGTAGTTTTGTAAAGCACTCTTGTCTTTGGCCACTTTTGCCATGCTTATTGCGCTATAGAGGCCTATACAATGCATGATGTAAAAATGAAATGTGTGCATTTTGGATGCAGTGTGCCATTGACTGTATGGCTGGAAAAAGTTTGGAAAGCACTGCATTAGAGCGACCTTTGCCCTATGCCTTAGATGTCTTTCTGGATTCTAATGCAGGAAACCCATATTAATGCAGACTTAATGGTACTGAAAACAGAAACACTACTGTGACCCCAGTAATGAAGATGCTGTTTGACAGGAAGTTCCTAATGGCTCAGCATGTATATAACCAATACAGTATATTTGTTTTAATATAAGAGCTAATAAGCAGTAAAATTAATACCGTATTATCTCAGGTACAATATGCAGCCATGCATAATAGACAAGATTTATCATAATGCAAAAAATCTTTAAACCTATGTATAATATGCACGTGAAATTTCGGCTGAGAAGTGTACCCTTTAAATCCCAAATCACCAAAACCCACCCATGCTGTTTAAACCCCCCAACCGGCCAAGCCCGCCCATGTGCAGTAACTTAGTTTCTAACAGCTTATCTCGCTTAACATAGCGTCTATGGAGTTGAGGTCAGAGGTCAACACGTAGGAGGGTTAGAACTCAAGATTCTGAAAGTTACCTGGCCCCAAAAATTTGAATTTATGCAAAAAATCTTCCCTTTAAAGCTGGGTATTTAAATTTGCCGCACATGTAAATAACAAGTAAAATGAAAGTATTTAAAACGATCTTTTAACCCCTTCACCGGGTGCGACGTCTGGGATGCGTCAGTGGCGATCTTTCGCTATTCAGGCACGACGGATGGGAGACGTCAAGTCACTTTCGTAGCGGTTCAACGGTCGGGCGCGTCGTATCCGATCCGTCTTATGCTATAAATCGCTTTAGTATCTATCCATTCGCTAGATGACACCTGTTTTTAGCTAATTCAGCTCTATTGTGCTAGGGAATAGACATTCTTTGGACCGAGAGGTCAAACCTTGACCTGTGCTGTGTATGAAATCGCTTCAATAAAAAGACTTGCTGGGTTAGAATGGATGTATCTTCACAAAATGTGGACCGATTTTCAAACTTAATGATTTATTTTGTTCCACTGACACCCCCCCTACAACTTTGCCGCTTACCCGATTGGGGTTACCAGCGAAAAATTTTTGCTATGGAGCTTTGAAAATTTGTTGGGAGGGATGCTATTTTAGGCCGTAGAGTGGACCCTACCCCAAATTTATTTGTTTTGCATGGACGGTTAGAAAGAGGAGTAAAAAGGCTAAACAATTGTGTATACCTCATCTTCTTAGCTCATATATACCCCGAGATATCACAAATTCCAAAAAAATTAGTGTTCATTTTGGAAGAACGTTTTTTCCTAAAATAATTCCCCAGTACAGTGGGGGCGTCTAAAAATTTAATCCCCAGTAAAGGGGTTAAGGCAAATGTACTGTCTATGTGGACTCAGCGTCCATGATATTGGAGTGATTTTGTGATTTATTGTGATTTTGATTTTAAGTTGACGCTTTTTATTCGGTTAGGGAGGCGGCTAAGGAGTGTCGGCGGAAGAAGAAGGAATATGTAAAATGTTTGGAGAATCGTGTGGCTGTTCTGGAAAATCAGAACAAGACCTTAATCGAGGAACTGAAGTCTTTGAAAGAACTTTACTGCCAGAAGGACTCGCATAGTTAGCCTGTAGGCATATTAGATTGTGTGTGTGCTTGCGTGTGTGCGTGCTTGCTGATGGATTGTTTACGACTTTTATGGTGTAATGTATAGACAGAGTGTGCAAGTGGTCATTTTAGCTGTCTGTGATTGGACAAATTAGAGCGAACAATTTCCTCTATGCCTTAACATGTGGTGGATTGCACTTGGCTTTTGTGTGATTATCGGCCTGCAGGCAGTTGATGAGGTGCAGTGATCCAAAGCCTGTTGCGGTGCTGCCGCCACTGACTGAACAATTTGCAATGTACATAGATGGCATTTGACTGAATTCATTTGCATATTTTAAGATTGTTTTTGGTTTATTGGATTATAAAGTTTAATTTTAACCTTTACTTCTGGCAGCTGTTCAAATGCTATTTTTGCAGCCTTCTTGAAGGTCAAAAGTTTGGCATGAGAATATTTAAAATTAAGTGCTTTGCACAACTTGCATGTAAATGGAGTTTGTGTTTTTCTAAAGTTAAGTAACAGAATTATTAACGCATGAAATATATATATAAAATGTTTAAAGTGATATTGTACATTTTATGTGACTGTAATGGTGTGCATAAGTAGAAATTTTTTGTTATTTTGTACTTTGGAGACTGCTGTGTCAGTCGTTTTGAAAAAGAAAAAGTCCGAAAACTAACGGCAGGCACTTTACCTGCGGGCAACTAGTACAGCGCCCCTAGCGAAAGCAAAACATTGATCTGAATGGGTTTATGTTCTGTAGAACTGTGAAACATATTATTTGTAATCGACACAGATTATTCCAAATTTAGTGTTTATCGCATTGGTTGGTAAAGAACATTTCAGTATATTTGAACTTTAATGTAGCATTTTATCTTATCTTATTTTGGATTTGATTTTGAGGCATGACCAAGTTATATAACTACAATAGATATAAGTGAATTGTGCTTTAGACTTTTGTGGTCTCACCATTCAGCTTCCATTAGCAGAATGCATATAATGACAAAGATTTAATGTAACGCCTTCAGTTTTCAAAGTATCCTATTGAAGCCTAAAACAGAACTGCCAGAACATAGTCTGGCTTAATTTGCACAATTAAATTAGCAGAACATGTGTCAAGTTACATTCAAGACCCAAATGGAGATAATTAGGCTGCTGTCTGTGTTAGATATGATTCATGATAGCATGGGAGAATTTTGAAATTAGATATTTACTGACACATAACACTGATGATAACAGTGCCTACAAGTTGTAAACTTGCCAAAGCTAGTCTGTGTCTGTATATTAAGACAATGGGAGTGTATATTTTAATGTGCCTTATTTGTTTTTGCTGTGTTCATTTGATTCAGTTGAAACTATGTAATAGATATCATCAATGCTAGATTTGGTCAAAATTTGTGCTGTCCAGATAAATGTGAGGATTATAAATTCCATAGTGCTTTTTGTGAGAACAGTTCATGCAGTTTTAATTTAGAATTTTACAAACCTTTGCAAAAATTCAAAGCATCCATGGCATCAATAGTGTCCAACTAGTAACTGTTTAAGTACGTAACTTACAAAGACAGTCAGGAATACAGTAGATGGAAAGGACATGAAAATCTACTTGGAAATTTACTGGAAACAGCATCAGTTAGAATAAATGGAAAAAAGGGAAAATGGGTTAAATTACAAAAGGGGTCAAGACGGGTGTGGGCTATCACCAGAATTCTTTAATGCATATGGAGGAAATTATGGAAAGCATAGAACATTTAGAAGGAATTATAATAGGAGGACAAAATATAGACAATCTGAGATTGTAGATGATGCAGCAATAATACATATTCACAGCAGAAGTTAGTACTGTAGATGAAGTAACTTAAGAAGGAGAAAGCAAAGGATTGAAAATAAACACAAAGAAAACATACTGCATGGTAATTTCAAAGAAAAAAGTAAGCCCCAAAATGTCAATTATACATAAAAGGTTGACTGATACATCAAGTAAATGCATTCAAGTATCTAGGAAGTTGGATTACGAGCGATTGGAAAAGTGACAAAGATATAACAACAAGAATAGCCATGGCCAAATCAGCTTTTGCAGAGCTAAAGCACATATTAACTAATAGGTGAATCTCAATGGATACTAAAATACGAGTCTTGGAAACATAATGTCTGGTCAGTCTTGTTATACATAGCTGAGTCATGAACCATTTCTAAACAAATGAAGAAAAAATTGGAAGCGGTAAAAATGTGGTTCTTGAGGATGCTGAAGATACCTTGGACAGAGAAAAACTAACCAAGAAATTCTGATGATGGCAAATGCAAGACGAAAGCTGATATAAACCATAAAGAACAGGCAACTCAAATTTTTTGGATACATCATGAAAAAAGTCTGGAAAACCTCATAACAACTGGAAAGGTGGAGTGAAAAAGAGCAAGAAGCAAGAGGGAAGTAAAGAATGACTTTTATCAATAGCTTGCTATGTGACATGAAAGATTTAACATCAGCAGTGGAGCTAATACAATATACAAACGACAAGGCAGTATGGAGGTCCATGGTCACCAACATAGTGAACAGGGCACCTAAAGAAGAAGAAGACAAAGACAATATTATTTTCATGCCACAAATTATCACACAGATCCTGAAATGGTCAAAAATAGTACATTGTTGCACTGCAGTAGGACCATAGCAACAGTCTCATTTCCACCATGAGATTTTAGATGCCTAATTTCAGACCAGGATCTTGCATTTCCCCAATTGACCATCAGGTTCACCATCTTGTTTCCTTTCAGCTTCTCTCAATTAGCTTTCCCTTGAGCTTCTGTCCTCAATCCTTTCCTAGTTGTCTAGCGTTTCCATCTTAAGTTTTTCCATTCAATTGTTCTTGATTTTCTCGAGAATTTTCACCTTTGAGGCACTTGACTAATATGTTGATCCAACACTGTACATTAGTCTAGTCTACATCTAGAACCTAGATAACTAATATAATTGGAGTGGCAATATAAAAGTCCTCTTTCTGAGTTTGTTCTCAGGATAGGAGATTTTGTGTTTTGATTGGGAATTCATATAATTATACAGCCTACTGGGCAAAGTTGACGATAGGCCTAACATGGTCAGCATTTAACATTTAGATAATGCCTGGTCCTATCATATCAAAGTTCCATACTGTGTCACGCGATAGTAGGCGTATATGGGGTGTCATTAGACGTGCCAAAATGATGAAGGATTTTTGGCTACAGGTCCACTTTGAAATGCTAAGAGGCAGAATCAGAATGCAAATACTGTGCTTGATTATAAATATTAGAACGCTAGAATTAGTCTCTAAAGTCTAGAACTCAACAGTTGACAGATCTAGCACCCTAAAAGATGGAGGGAGAAAATCAGACGTTTGAAATGTGGTGCTATTATGCTATAGACAACTACTAAAAAATCAGTTGGTAAGACAAATTATCAAATGATACAGTGTTACAGAAATAATAATATATAATATAACAAGGTTATATTATATATTATTATTTGTGATGGTTCAGTACGAATCAGTGGGGCCTCACGACTACGATTATTCCCTGAAGCGACCATCGACTGGTGCACATGTACTACTACAATGGCGCTAACGAAGTCTACTACTACTACTACTACTACTACTACTACTACTACTACTACTACTACTACTACTACTACTACTACTACTACTACTACTACTACTACTACTACTAATACTAATAATAATAATAATAATAATAATAATAATAATAATAATACTAATACTGCCTGCCCTGTGTGAGAACCACTGACGATGATGATCATGCCTAGCAGTAAAAAATTTGGATCAGTAAAGGAATCGCGAATCTAAACCGAGTTACAAAGGAGTCCGTTGTCTGAAAAGTTGTTAAAACGCTGTTATAAGAAACTACAGTTCTGACTCTCGAGAGACTGAGTCCAAGTTGTATTTATTTATCAGTATGCGATGAGTCTGATGACGTAATTCCCGATGGCTGGCCCCTTAATCATTCGTGCTCGTCCTGCATCTCCCCCTTCTCCACTTGCTCTTCTTTCGCCGTTGTTGTCGTTGTTGATTGTTGAGAGAACAACGACGAGCGTTGATTGGATTTTTGCCTGAGTTTTCGTTGAATTCGATCGACGGAGTCGTTGTTCAGTCGTTGAAATGCCGTTCCACACGTGCGGTCCCAACGAGGCTATGGTCGTTTCGGGTGAATATGCTGCTGCGACGCTGGGGTCGCCTCCGTCGACCTCCCCGGCCCCTGGAGGGGTCTGCTGTGGCCCCAGTCTACGGCTTTTTCAGCTCAAACCTGTTTGGTTTAGTTTTAGTTAAGGAAATAAAGAATTTTGTGACTGCAAATCCCATAGGGTTTTATTTGGACTGAATATGAATTTGAAAGTTTGTTGTAGGCCCTACCGTTTGTGGTTAATTTTAAGAAAAACGACACCATAAAATTACTTAACATTACTTATTTATATTTTTCATTATTATTATTATTTTAGTTATTTTTGAGTGTATGAAATTATTTAAAATACACAGATGACATTGTGACAGTAGGCTTGCCTTATTGAATGAACTATCTAGGCTTGCCTTATTGAATGAACTATCTAGGCCAGGGTGTCAAACATACGGCCCGCGGGATCATTTAATCCAAAAAGCCAGTGGTTGGGACGTTACAGCTATGGAGGAAATGATTTTTTGAAGAAGAGAAATGATTTGAGTTTAGAAATATCATACAGTATATATTCTATCATATATATCATTACATATATGAAACTCAAATTTTGTTGAATAAAATAAAAAAGAAATAAAAATTTTTGTTTTGTGTAATAGGCCTACTGTAGTTCATGTTAATGTTATGTAAAAATCAGGCCCATGACAACCACAAAGACTTTCATAGCCAAATTGACTGGGTGTGCACCTTGGGCAGACAAAAAAAGAAATGTGGTTGCCAATCTTTCCCTTACCACCTTTCCTTCTACTATGTAAGCACCCAACCACCTTTGTTCAGCTGACACCATGAAACAATTGAAACAATAATCCTTCAGTTCTCCTGCAAACTATATATCAGTGGGGCAAAACTTTACCTCCACTGTTATTGTTTTTCAAGGGAAATGGATGAAGATGTTTTGATTTGATACATTAAAAGGTTTTGATAAATATTTGTATTTTTAAACACTTTTGTAGGTCCATTTGTGTATAACACAAATGAGTATACAAAAGGCTTCTTAGGTGTATTTATTGAATTTTTTGTTAAAATTTTGAATCTTCAAAATGAAATGTCATCATCTGTCTTCCAGTTGAAGTAGTTGTTTCTCAGTGTGCGCCCCTAAGCTCTGGAATTCACTACCAACATCACTTCGCATAACTAATAACTTATCATCTTTCAGATCTGGCCTTAAAACATATCTGTTTGACTTGGCTTACCCCCTTAGACTGCTCTCCCGCCATTTCAGACTGATCTTCTGGCTTGACCTGGCTCTAATGCTGTTTGGATTTGGTGCGCCATCGGCTGATGCCCTGGGCATTATGATGATGGCGCTATAGAAGTTGATTGATTGATTGACTGATTCCATACAATCTTAGCCATTTAAAAAAAATCACATGCAGCCATGGTAAGCATTCAAAACAAATATTGTAGCAGAGTTTCAAATAAAGTTTGCACACCCATAATCTTGCAGTTATTGTAACAAAGTGAGAAAATAACACGTTGGCCAAGCTGCATAGTATTGCACATAGATTGACATGCATGAACACTTGGCAACGTACATGAGCAAAAAGTGCAGCAGTTGCATTCAGTTTTTGCATTATTTGGTCTTGTGGAAAATTTAGGATTCAATAATCAGATCAGTCTATTGGTTGCAGAGATGAACTGTCTAAGATAAATAGTGGGAATAAGCAAATATCAAAAATTGAGAAATGAAGACATCAGGCAACAGATAGGAGCCACAAGCAATCATCGATAAAGTATGAAAAAGGAGATTAACTTGGTTTGGACATGCTAAAGGAATGGACAACAATAGATGGGCCTACAAAGCACTACATACACACAAAGTAGAAGGAGATGGAGGGTGAGGAAGATAAAGAAAAATGGATGGATGACATCAAGGAGGATCTGGAGTCAGAGAGCATGGCAGTCGTGGAAGGATACGGATTGATGCAAGATAGAGCAAAGTGGAAATGTTTCGTATCTAACTATTGCGCCATGCAGGCAGAAAGTGAAGATGATGATGATGATGATGAAACAGATCTAGAGCCATCCACTCATCGGGAACAAGATATAGGACTTTGCTGCTAATGCTGGTAGTTTTGTGATTCTGTTATAGGTTGTTGTCTGAAGAAACCACAGCTTATCCCTGGTGGAAGAGTCTTTGTCTGGCCTGGGTTGCAGAAACTTCAAAGGTATGAGGCTGATTAGTTTAAGTAATTTCACCATGTTTCTGCTGGAAGCATATTTACGATTTAGAGAAATTACATGAAATATTTTATTTATGGCCAAATGTTTATAATATGTGCATAATGGCTGATCTTAAAAAGCAGTGAAATCAGACTAATTATGTTCCAGTATTTTTTACCTCTTGTGTGGGTCTGACAGGAAAAAATAGAATTTCTACCTCAACTAGGGAGATTTGTCTCAACCTGTGGGTCTTTGGTCTCCCAACCATCTCAGTAAATCATAGATAAATTTGTGTTATATACATATATAGGCTGTTTATTTTTTATGTTAACGATTTTTTTATTGATTCTGCAGTTCATTGCAAATTTAGTTGTAGGAGAATAAGTTTGGTTGAAGTGAGAGGCATATGCACCAAAATATTATTAAATTTTTCAGTTGTCTCTTTTTTCATTATCTGTTGCTGCATATTTGTTTATTTTGTTCATTTATTGCTTACTATTTTAAAATATGTTTAGAATTTCTTTGAACACAATGACACTTCAAATCCAGAGTGACCGAGTGTATACTCAACTGGGTGTTGCGATCACAGTCACTGGAATTGCACAGGTCAGTATTACTGAGTACCTTCTATTAAAAATAAGAGAAAATAAATGGTTGATAATAATTTATTTAGATGGTTGTTATTTGAACCTCATTGACCTGTTCTAATTTAGCATAACTTATAAATAATCACTTTTGATTTAATTTATTTTCTTCCATGATTTCACGACAGGTGAAGATCCAGGGACAGAATGTAGAGATGCTGCAGGCTGCATGTCAGCAGTTTCTTGGCAAAACAGAGAAAGACATTCAGAGGATTGCTCAAGAGACTCTTGAAGGACATCAGAGAGCGATTATGGGAAATATGACTGTTGAGGTAGACTAGAATTGTTGCTTTCATTGGCATAGCCACGGGGGCTGGGAGCCAGACCCCCTGTTCTGCTGG
This sequence comes from Metaphire vulgaris, assembly GCA_018105865.1. Taxonomy (NCBI): domain Eukaryota; kingdom Metazoa; phylum Annelida; class Clitellata; order Crassiclitellata; family Megascolecidae; genus Metaphire; species Metaphire vulgaris. The sequence continues at coordinate 6,530,201 of CM030852.1, forward strand.
GACCAGTTGTGGGATTTGTGCAAAACTGTTGAGAATATTTTTGGGAGGCTAGGTAGCGTGATCAAAGAGAATATGTTACTGAATGCGTGACAACCTTTTTTGCTCATCAGGGACTTTTGCTGCCCGTTGTTTTTGCCCCCTTCCCCTGTTGCTGGAACCATGGCTATGCCACTGGCTGCATTTGTGCATTTATTTAGTTGAAAAATGAATTGTACTATGCATTCACTCTCAATACGTTGATGGATTGATTTGCATGCTGTTAGTTTTAGCTTGGGTGACTGGCATACTTTCAGAAAAGTTAGGTGATTACACTATTCATTATATATTGCCTTATAGCTTGGCTTGTTTTATTGTTTTTTTAAAGGAAATTTATAAAGACCGAAAGAAATTTTCAAAGGCTGTGTTTGAAGTGGCTTCATCAGATCTGGTTAACATGGGAATCAGTGTTGTCAGTTACACTATCAAGGATGTCAAAGATGACGAAGTACATGAAACATTCGTGTTTTTATTTTAAATATTTTCAAGTCATTCTTTTGAGTTTCATTAAAGGCTGAGCCTATGCATTGATGTAATAGTAAAGGTTATTGTTGAAATTAATCTTTAATTTTGCTGCATTTTAATTAAGGTTGATAACGGTTAACCAGTTAACTGGTCCTAATAGCAAGGACCGGTCCTTTTAACCTTGACTGGTTAACAGTAATTTCAATTTGAAAACATCTAAATGCTTTGATGTAGGTTGCAGGGCGCCGCCAGGCTGCCGTTAATCAAAATGCTTTGATTAACTGGTCTTTTTGGCTGAACGACCGTTAACGGTCTTTTTGAAACCAGCGATTTTGAAACCAGCTTTAAATTTTAATGCAGTGAAACTTTGCATATATGATATCTTTATATTCGTTCTGTCATCAGCCATGAACCTCTTTTAATGGTAGTTACTGTTGTGGAATATATGTAATGTAATACCAGCATTTGTTGGTGAGTGTGACTGTATGAAGGGCTTTTTATCATCAGGGCTATCTGCATGCATTGGGAATGACAAGAACAGCTCAAGTCAAGCGCGATGCACGCATTGGTGAAGCAGAGGCCAGACGAGATGCCGGCATTAAGGTATCTGGTGCTTCTGCATCGCACAATCATACAATGTTTGTGTGTGTGTGTGTGTGTGTGTGTGTGTGTGCGTGTGTGTGTGTAGGCACACCCACTTTTTGCATGACCCTATTGTCTTTTTTTAATCAAATTATCAAGTTTTGAAATTGTTATTTGTTATTGTATTCCTGTTTATTTCAACATTGGTATTTGTCAGATATATTTTGTGCATTTAGTTTTAGGTCACATATAATCAGATCTTGGTTTAGTGCATCTGCCTTCTACCTTCTATTGTCGTTCTGTGTGCACTTTCAATAGGAATTTCCTTTTTGAATGGTTTTTACAGAAATGTGAGGCATTAATGAAGCAATAACTAAAATAAAAGATGACTTTGAATTGTTTTTGTGCATCTTAAATTTTTCTGAATCCTTTTGATTAAAATTCCTTTATGATTATTGTTATTATTATTTAAATTATTATTATTTCAGACAATTTATTGTGATTATAAATCAAGAGTGCTTCACAACAAAGGTTAGCAAAACGACGCATTGAACAAGCGTGTCTTCAGATTCTTAACGAACTGTTTGTCGGTTGTTGAGTTAGTGACGGTCTGGAGGGGCTATAGGCAATTCAATAAATTAGAATGCATTTGGTCAATGCTGTTGTTAATTTTTTATCATGTTTTGGATTTAGTATCAAGATTTGAATGTTTTTAATATGTAGGAATCGTTGGCTGAAGAACAGCGCATGGCTTCGCGTTACAGCAACGACATTCAAATTGCGCTGGCTCAGCGGGATTTTGAGCTGAAACAGGCAGCTTTCGATCAAGAAGTTCAAACAAAAAAGGCTCAGTCAGAGTTAGCTTATGCATTACAGGTCAGAAATGTTTCTTTTTGTGTTTTGGTGTTTTCCTTTTCTTATAATGCTTTGTACTTTCCATCTTTATCACATGACAGTTTAAAATGTATAAACGTATATTTAAAAAGCCACTTTTGTTACATTATTTTAACCAACTGACTGATTATTATAATGGATATCTATAAGAGTGGCATTTATAAGTTTCGATGTTTGGATGTTGAAGAATGTCAGCATGATCCAAATGCAGACATAATGAAATAGAGTGATTTCATTGCTCACAGCATTCAAGTAATATAATAAATTTTACATTTTGCAAAAGTGTATTGTAATTCCTCACGCCATCTCTGATTAAAGGCAGATAAAATGATAAAATGGTTGCCTTGATTTCAAATGCTGTAGAGATATTTTGAAATTATTATTATTATTATTATTATTATTATTATTATTATTATTGCTATTATTATTATCATCATCATCAGGCAGCAAAGACCAAGCAGGCAATCAAAGAGGAGCAGATGCAGATTGCGGTGATTGAGCGAGCCCAGGAGATTCAGGTTCAGGAGCAGGAGATCGTCAGGAGGGAACGTGAGCTGGATGCCACGATACGGAAACCGGCAGAAGCTGAAAAATACCGCCTTGAGAAACTGGCAGAAGCGAATCGGTAAGACTCTCAACGGCACACACTATGATGTCATTTCAGTCACTGTTGGAGTACAGAACCAGTACTGTGGCATTCTTCTGTCCATTAATTTGGCATTGCTTGGTTTTTAGTGGCATCCAATTAGCCATTGATTATTTAGGTCAATGATTAATAAATATTCATACCAGGAAAAGTAGTATTTATAATGTCCTTAAGTTTTATTTAGTGTTAGCCTGATGATCTTTCTTCTTGCTTTAGTTCTTTGAGTTGGGTTATTCGGGTTAATATACTTTGACAATGTTGGTATATTAGAGACTTTGTCAGTCTTTTCAAACTCTGACTGTTCCAGATGAGCTGAAGGGCTACATTTTTTTATTTCTGAGAGCTCTTTCAAACCCCTGTTTATTTCATGAAAATAGACAATGTGTCTGGATATACGTCTTTGTAGACATTTTGCAACCTTCTTTCTGCCACACTGCATGCCCCAGGATCTCAGTTTGAGAGCCACTGTAATGTAGAAAATATAGAGTTGATTATAAGAAGAATGCTAGCAAGTAGCGTCCCAGATGATTGGAGTTGTAGGTACCGTCTATACTCGCGTTAAAGTTGAATAATTTAATTTACCAATTCACAGGCTTTATATCCTGACTTATGCGCAAGGCACTAATTGTTGGATAAAGTTTCCATACATAGGATGTAGAAAATAATTAATTTAGCTAAAACTTTGTGTAATTAATTAGTGTACTTTCAACATATGCTACGGCATCTAAATAAAAGTTGGTTTCAGCGATTTTAAGATTTGTAATTCATAGGCACCACATAAATATTATTTGTAATTATTGGCATTACATAAATATTAAAATAATTTTTTAAGATTAATTAAATTGTTCATGTTGTCAAGAATGAGCAAATAGTAGGCTTAAAGTTTTCTTAATCGTCAGGAATCAATCTGTGAATGTCAAAATCGTTCAGTTTCTCGATATTTCAAAGCTAAAACGCAGTTTTTCAATCAACACAATAGCGCCACGTGCCCCGCTCATGTCCTCCATTGTTCCAACTCTCATGATCGCCTCAAGAGGGTGCTCTGCAGTGACGTCACTTCGACTTATACCCGGATCAATGATTTTAGACACCTTCAAATCCAAAAAATTTATTGGTCAACTTATACTTGGATCAACTTTATCACGAGTATACACGATATTTACTGTAGCATGCACAGCTACAAAATGATGCTGGTGAATCATTTAATCGCAGACAATGAAGTGATTTGTATGTTGTGAAAATACTGGCATTCTTTGATCAGTTGATAACCAGAAAACATTCGACCAATATCATCTCACTGAATGTGAGCTGTTGAGAATTGCTTAACTGGTGATGTTACATAGCAGTTCGTAATGTTTTATAAGTGAATTATTTTCTGGACTGTTGCTTAATGTAGGAATAATTTGAAACAGTTATATAAGGCGTCACGAGTTGTGTTTTGCAGTTTTACTTGGAGACAGAAGACACCAAATGTGTTTTGCAGTTTTACTTGATGTATGTGATGAGTGTGTGAACATATTGTTATACAATGAGGTTGTCTTCATTATCTTTCTAGTAATCGTACTGTGTATGAAGCCCAAGCTAAAGCCCAAGCAGTTCAGGTAAATTTCAAGACAAGAATGTTTTCTGTGTCTGGATTATCTGATGATGATTTCTGTTTGTTGGAAAATGTTCTTGTTGTGATGATGGTGTTCTGTCTGTGCCTTTTCATTTGCAAGAAATAATCACAGAAATGTAACTGAGCTTCAACCAAAAGCAGATAAACTAACAAATATTTTTATTTTAGCTTTAACATTCTTTGACACTACAGTGGTAACTCTTATGTATTGTCCAAGATGAAAGGAGAAGCGGAGGCTTTTGCGATAGAGGCCAAGGCCAAAGCAGAAGCTGAACAGATGGCGAAGAAGGCCGCTGCTTTTAAGGAATACCAGGATGCTGCTTTGGTCGACATGGTTCTCGAAATGCTTCCAAAGGTGAACCGACATGTTTCGAAACAGTATATATTGTGACAGTTGGAAAACAATGACAAAACAGTTGAAACTAAAACTGTGGTTTTGAATCTTAGGGTGAACAAAGTTAATATTTCATCAGACCTCAAGGCAAGTGAATGAAAACAGAACAGAAATAAGATTTTATGCATTCGATTAAATGCATCGCATTGATGCGATGCATTTAATCCAATGTTCTATTCTGTTTACTGTTTTCATGCACTTGATTTGAGGTCTGATGAAATATTAACTTTGTTCACTCTAAGATCCAAAACTACAGTTTTAGTTTCAACTGTTTTGTTGTCTTTTGGCATTTACAAATAACCAGGAATTTTTGTATCTATGGTTATTATCATATCTCACATATTTAATCTGTTCTGTGAGTAATTAGTTGACTTTGAGGTATCTAAAGGAAGACTGAAAAAACGAATGGATAGATTGGAGGAGAATTTGAGAATGGCAGGACTGAATCTCAGCGTAAAACCTGACGGAAGACACCGAATGACCTTGAAAGAAGTAGCAAAGGACAAACTTTGGAGAGATGTCATGGAGAAGTCAGTAGCTGGACACAGCTGGGAACGAAGACCTAACCTGATCTGAACTGGCTGGAGATTCAACTCCATGATTACTGAAACAGTTTCATGATGCCTTCAGAAGCACAGAATGCACAGCGTCAATTGGACAGCAATGGAGAATTAAAGGATGAATTTAGGCAAAGCCGCTGTAAAAAGCTTTAGCCACGAAGCATATCATTCCTTTGAGCTTATGCTGACTGTCACTGATTTGTGGCATTAAGTTAATAGCTAATTTTTGTGATGTTACAATTGATATTATGTATATTTGTATACTCACTTATGGGGGCACTGTGGTAGGATTCTTGCTATGCAGTTGGAGGATAGCAGGTTCAAATATGACCCAACCACTGAGAAGTGACCTGGGGAAAGTTGTTAACCCCAAATTCCAAAATGTCTGTGTGGAAGGCATCGGGAAACCACCATTCTCATCTCATCCCTACTGGGATATAGAAGCCAATTGGGCATGCCTTAGGGCAGAGTTATGTATACTTATTGTATTCAGTAATATGATATAAGACTGTCACTATATTTGTTGTGGCAATTCTTTTTTAGGTGGCTGCTGAAATTGCTGCTCCGTTGTCTCAAGCTAAGAAGATTACCATGGTTTCGGTTGGTAAGGGAGATGTTGGAGCGGCTAAACTGACGGGCGAAATCTTGGAGGTGATGGAACGCATGCCAAGCGTGGTGGAGGGCATCACAGGAGTAAATATCTCCAAAGTATGTATTATCACTTATCCATTTTGGTACATTTTGTCAAATTGGAAAATACTATAAAATTGACACATGGGCAGTTGTGAAACAAAGAAAAGCATTTTGTCCCTTATTAATTCTAAGTGTCATTCATGTGTAAGGATAAGTTACCACATAAATCTTAACTTTTAATAATAATGACAATAATAATAATAATAATAATAATAATAATAATAATAATAATGGCGCTGTTACTAAATTTGAGCAGTCCTTGTTGTTAAATGGACTGGACACATACTCAGAATGGATGAAATATGAAACCCAAAATGAATTTTCAACTACAAGCCAGATGTGAGAAGATCTAAAGGAGACTGAAAAGACAATGGGTGGACGGATTGGAAAAGGATCTGCGCATGGCAGGGCTGAATCTCAACAGAAAAACTGACGGAAGACATGCAATGACTTTGGAAGAAATAGCAAAGGACAGAGAAAGGACAAAGGACAGAGATGTCATGGAAAAGTCGATAGCTGGGACACAGCTGGAGGACAAAGACCTGACCTGAACTATTGTTAGATATTTGTCATAGTATAAGGGTAAGGAAGTTAATTAATAACTTTGATGGAGAAGATTGTGTAATTGGTTGAGCATGTGTTCTTGCAGGTTCTGGTTAATGGTTTGCCAATCTTGTCTGTGGTTCTTTAGCAGAAACTTTTGTGGCAGAGTTTAGCGTCAGGCTGATTCAAGCCCGTTAAGTCTTCACAGCAGGCAATAATGATTCAAAAATCATGCAAAAGTTTTTAATTGTGTTCTTGTTTCGTTTTTAGGCGATGAAGTCTTCACAGCGTCGAATCTGATTCAAATCATGCAATCGTCCAACCGTTTACAAATGCGAATTGAAGTTTTCTTTGATTAAACTGAACTTCCTAGTTTTCTGATTTTCTGTACCCATTATAATCAGCAGTTGTCTTTAAGCTTTAAGTTTTAGTGACTATTATTTTAAAGTAATTGTATGAACTAACTTGGTTTTAAAGAATTATGTTAACTGGAATTACTTTAAACAGGAACAGAAGCTGCTGAAATGAAACCAGAGAAACTCACATTACGACATTGGTGGTGACTTGTCTTAAGTTATCTCGGGCATACCCTCAGTTACTTTGCTGCTTATGCATTTTGAAAAAATAGAGATCTGCAGTATGAGTGTGTGTAATGTCTAATACATTGTAAGCTCAGTTGGTCTTCTTAAAGTACCTGTTTAAAATATAGTTAATTAGGCTTTCTTTGTATGGTTATTATCTATTAAATGGCATTGATTGATATCGTTTTTGGAAATTGTCGTTTGAGATCTGTTTGTCTAATTTTTTTGTTCAGTTTGACCTTTCACATTAGTTATTCATGGATTTTACCAACAATGTATGCCAATGTTTTATTGCTTATTACAGTGAACAGTGCATATTATGGAACAGTAAAGCAGCAATGTAATTAGTTTTGATTGCGTTCACTCATCCTACACAAAATGGTTGTCAGTGCTTGTCATCCGCGAGGCACTTTCATTTCTGTGGTGCTACAAAGACAAAACTGTTGTTTCGAAATGGTGCTAATGCTTTGCACCACATACGTAGAAATTAAGCAATCGCTTTGGTATTTGTAACTTTTACCTGACTGCAGCTGTTTTGTTGAAATTGCTGCATAATGGATTGTGCTAAGTGTAGTGTTAGTATTTCATTTGCTTTTCACCTGTAGTTTCTTTAGACTGCTTGTTAATGAAGATGAATTTACTTGTATTTTATTCTCAAATATGCCATGGGACCAGGTGCAACAAATGACAGGAGCAGCTTTGTTAAGAGCTACTAAGTGAGAATATTTAAGTTTTTGCTATTATGTGTTGCAGTTTTCAAATTGTACTGCCAAACAGATAATTGGATTGGACCACTAAGAAAAGAATGTTTTTTTTGTAATATTTTACTTGGAACAGAATTTTTGATTTAAAATGCAAATATTCATTATTCTGGTTGAATTATTCTCATTCTATGCCCATGTTTCACTTCCATGGATCATACTGCTTCTTAGCAAGGCTTTGCAACCTTTACATTTGCTCTCCTACAATTGCACAATGTGGAGTTGAAGCAGATCCTTTACTGCATGAGAGGATGATTTTAGTTTTACATTGCTCGAGTTCTCTCCACCACTAAAGATGCCTTTGTTTTACTAATATTTACCGGTACTCTTTAACTCCTCAGAATCTAGTTGGTTTTCTCTTATTTTCTGCAATTAATACAACATCTTCTGCATATGGCAGTTCCTCAATTTACTTGCTCAGAGAACATGTGTATATCTACCAATTAGATACATTGTATTGATGAACAAGAGAGCTTGGAACAGAACATTAGACCTTGAGATCTATTCTTGTGATGGTCTGAGCATCATCGTGCAATCTTTCTACTGCCGCTGTCCGTAATGCTGGTCATACTTTCTTGAAGTTCAGGAGTGCTTAATGTAGAGGCCATTTGTTAAGCACAAAATTTCTGTTGCATTGTATAACAAATATTGCATCTGTCATGCTCTTTTAGCACAGAATCCAAACTGCAATGTCGATCTTTATTTGCATTCATAGTCTGAGGAGCTCTCTTGATTACTTTAATGTCATATTCTGGCAATTTTGTTACTTTGTATGAGCAACTGTTTTAAGTATCTCTTTTCACTGATATTGGAATGATTCTTTCCAATCCTCTTGAATTCTCAATTTCATTTATGAAAATCACCTTCATGGCTTTGTGGTCTAGTGGATACTTTTATTATTGGCATCGCTATAAATCTCCAGTTGTTACTATTTTAATATAGATTTGTTGTTTATTAGACATTGTTTATTCTGAGATGTAGTATTTTGTTTTGGGGAAAAATGAAATTCAATTACTATTTGAAGCCACAGATCTTTATAGCTGATGAAGATAGGCATTAGTAATGCAGATATCAATCTCTATCATCTACAAGGGTCTGTGGTCTCGAGTAGTTATTGAATTTCATTTTAATGATGTAACCTTATTGCTTTGCCTTCCGAATTATGGACGCTGTGTGTTTTGCTATTATTTGCTTGATACTATAGTAAGGCCAAGAAACCAAGTATATATTGTTAAAGGATTTTTAGTATAGTAATCAGTTTTTTATGGATCCTTTATCATTTACTTTGGTAATTTCAAACTTACAAAATGTACAATGTGTTGTGTGAACTTTGGGATGTTTGCTTTCAGTTATAACCAAGTATCAACTATTGCCAATTACATCACATAATGGTTTGTTGAAATGCTTCTACAAAGTCTATTCATTTGGAAATCTCTGCATATTTGGATGAGAATTAATGTCAAAGGTTTAGCATTTGATGGTACGGTCTTGCACGATCACCTTTTTCTGGCAACGTGCCATTCTCAGAGGACACAGTATTGAGGCAACTCAATGGGCCACTGGCCAACTGCTGGCCATGCGAACTAAATAACTGAACCCAGCGTCTCACCACTGGGTCCTCTCTTGCACTTGTTTGCAGCACCCATTCATTCCTCCTGACTAAACTACCCACAACTTTGCATCAATCCCTTGTAAAAATGTGCATCACATTCTCTGCTTAAAGCCTATTTTTTTCACCAGTAATACTAAGGACTTGCAGATTCACTTCTGAGTTGCCATAAGAGGTACTAACATGAATTTTAGCATTACATTATATTACAACATCTATGACTAAGTGATTTCATTGTGCAAGTCTTTCCCACCCAGAACTACCACAAATTCTGTATTCCACAGCATAATCTGCATTACACAAGGAACACTTTCTCAAGAGAACGAATCAAGAGAAAAAACACAAATTAGTATTTCCAAACCCATTACAAGTGTACAAACTATACAGTGATATTGATAAATGAAACATCCCTGACATAAGGATGTTGCCAGGTAAACATGCACACAATACCAAATCAAACCTATACCAAAGGCAGTTACTGCTAAATACAGCAAACCAAGCATCTAATCTTCTCCATATATCTATTACATGGGTCTTAATAGTTTGGTCTAAATGTTCTTAATATATGTTCATCTATGCCTGTCCACAATGCAAAAACATCAACCTGTGACTTTCCTTGCAATTCAGCCACAGCCTTCTGCAATCAACAGTAACTCTCAGCTGAAGAAAATTATCAAAGCCAAGCATATAACATTTTTACACTTACTACATTATCAAAGTCCGTGTAAAGAAAGCACAATGTGTCAAAGTGTTGCTGCCGGCAACTACAACAGAAAACTATTAAACACAGCAGATTACATACAATGCAATCGAAGGTCTCGTTGTGGGTTTTGTAACTATCTGATCAGTTAAAACAAATATTCTCGTTACAATACAATCACAATGCACACATCTGCATAGATGCACCTGTACTGCACTAATATTCAAACACCTATGCCTGCATGTGTTTGTGCATTAGGTGTACAGCTAAGTGTCTCCAGCACAGTACTGTAACAATTACAATATTATAGAATTATATTTTATCACAGTAATTATTAACACTAATAAAAATGAAAAATGGTTCTTCGTTTCACGAATTATAGCGAGTTTTAATAGCAACGAGTTGCAGAAACAAGCCAAGCCAATTAAAATGGTGCATGCCTTTCAAGTTTACAAATTCAAGAAAGCAAATTTCACAGAGAACCAAAATAATTATCTTCAGATTAATTCATTATTTAATCAACAACTCCTGATTTAATTACTTGATAAGATACAATTATTGAAGGTAGACAGACTTTTACTTTCAAATCCTGTAATTGTCAGTACAATAAAAAAATAACTAGGAACTACAACATGTGATAAATGGATGTATTACGAATAAGAACAAATGATATTTTCTGGAAATACAGTGATAAGCAGAATAATTTAATTTTTACAAGTCGGCACATATTTGCTAAAGATGACCTGTAAATGCATAAAAATGCTTTTAAAAAACATCAGCAATATCTGTTATGGTGAACACCCACGTCAGAATTAATAATGTAATGCAAAACATCACCAAATGGATTTGGAGCATAGAGCCTTCCATAAGATAATCCCCAGACTCAAGCTGTCTTCATTTTATACATACACAGAACTGCAAATTCTGGTACTCAAACAATTAACTTCTGTCTGGACGCATGCTAAATCTTCAATCTGAAAATGCTCTACGATTCCTTCTGTAATGAAGACGAGCTGAAGGAACTTTGGTCCAATGATGAGTTTTGTGTTAAGACGTCTTCAACACTTCTTCAGCTACTGAGCTGTTGGGCACTGTCCCTCCACAATAACACTACAGCCAGTAACAGTGAAATAAGGCAAGACACATGATTGACGACCTCAGTACTCGAACTCTCATGAAAGCCACAATGCAAAATTCAACCACACCAACAACTTCACTCAGTATGTCAACATATGCACTGCATCAACCAAATGCATCTTGGCAAAGAACATAAATGGTGCAAAAAATTAAAACCAATATTAATATGCTAAAAATTCCCACTTGCTCTTGGTATATAAATGCATGTAACTTTTCAAACAAAACCAAATACATAATTAGTTTCACATTGCATACTTGCACTGCGAATAAAGAGAAACTATTGCTGCTTTTTTTAGTTTCTTATAGCAGTAACTAAGTACTCACTTCATGAAATACAATTCAACCTAAAAAAAAAACAAATATTCAGAGGAGTAAACTCATCAAACCACTACTACTAAATATTAGACAATTGTAAACATATATCACTGTCATACTAATTAGCAGCACAAAATTAAACCAATGAAACCGTGCAACTTCACAGACGATGGCAGCCAATCAATGCCACTTGCAAACAACAGGATCAAAGTTAAGAATGGTCATGCAAACATCATTTCTATTTATTATTCTGTCAGTAAACAAGTTCTGCTTTAATTTTTGCTTCATTAGATGTAGTAGGCATATATCTTTATGCCAAGATCATTGTTCCTTGATGCATCATAAACACATAATCTTCCAAAGAAAGTGAATTGCCAACATATCATTTTTTGCTAACATATTTTTTCCACCCTTAACTATTCCTTTCTACTAATTTTGGCTTTCTTTGTCCTTAATATTGGTGGCTGGCGACTCCACTTTACCAGAATTTTGCAGACTGTCTCCCGCATCTTTTGTCTGGACATTTACTGCTTGCTTTACAGGTGGTTTATTCTGTGGATTGAGGAAGTTCTTCACTTGTTCTAAGGCTTTCTGTCGTTCACGTTCCTGCTGGTCCTTCACCGACTGGTCATCTGGTAACTGTTGCACTGACGGAGTAAACGATCCAGACTGGACTCCAGGAAATCCTGTTCCAAACCTCGAACTGCTTCCATAATTGGACCCTGGCTGGACAGTCGAGTGGTGTGTCGGCTGCTGACCGTTGCCAAGACGAGGTCCAGGAAGTCCAGTTGCTTGCAATCCACCCGACATTGATCCTCCGGAGGTTGGTTTAGCTGAATCTGTAAATAAAATAAGTATGTTTAACAACTGCCACAAATGCCGCAACAATATATAAGCAGAGCAATTCCTGAGTATTCAAGGCAAACCTCAAGGCTCATAGGAGCGGCACTGATCTCCATTTCCAAGGCCCTCAGCCAGGTGACTGGTGCAAGTTACATGATACAGGGCAAGTGTTCTCATGCAATGCGCCTGTTCACTCCGCAGATTAATCTGCCACTCAGTTGCCATCGCCATCTGGCGAGAGAAGGGTGAGTCGACCTTAGGGCTCATGCGGGTCTCGAACCCGCGACCTACTGCTCCCTCGCTTACAATGTTGTTACCACTCTGCTAACTTCCCGCAACAATATGTAATCCCCTATAAATTTAACACATTACCAATAGTTCATTTGTCACAAATGCTGTCATGGATTGAGCTCAAACAACCATTCTAGTGACAGGGTAAAAATAATCAAAGTTCTAATTAATTCAACTGCTTTCTCCTTAATACAGCAAAGTCAACTACTACTACTATTACTACTACTACTACTATTTTTTTAACAATGTAGTTTATTTAATAATATAATAAAATGTGAATAATTTTACAGAATTAAAGTTTTCAAAAATTTTCACATAGTCAAACTTACTGTCACAGAATGTACCAATGCCTAGTAATTCCATACATGCATCAAAATCTGAGCAATCCCCTGCACGTGACACCAATAGCGTATGATGGCATTCAAATTTCTCTTGGAATAAAGCACAACAGCAAAATGAATCCGTACCAAATCCTTTAATGGATGGCTGCCTACTCTCAGACATTGGCGCTGCAGCCGCCTTCTGCTGCCTGCTTTGCTCGTTTCCCGGTGCTCCGATTCCTCCCGCGGTTGATCCACCAACACTTCCAGTTCCTCCGACGTGCCACCCTGTGACTTGGGAACTGCGCCCGACTGCACCTGTAGCACCGGTGGCGCCAAGACTTGAACTTCCCGCCAGACGTGCCTGGATGTTCTGCTGCTGCAGCTGGAACTGCTGCTGCAGTTGTTGCTGCGGCACCTGTGAACTGCAGTACTGTTGCTGCTGCTGTGTCGGTTGCGGCAACTGGCCGACCGCCTGCAGCTGGATCTGGCTGGCGAGTGACTGCTGCTGCTGCTGCGTATAGCTCTGGAACTGGGATGGAGCTGATCCGTTTCCACGGCCATTACTGCCAGACAGGCTGGCACCATAGGCTGTCATCTGCAATGCATTGAGCTGCTGCTGCTGATGATGATGAAATGGTTGGCTGCCCAGCATCTGACTCGTGGCACTGCTCTGATTAACACTAGACATGCTGACATTGCTACCTTGGCTTATCTTCATCTGCTACAGACAAAAAATAACAATAAATCACCAAGTTTTCATACTGATATTAATCAACAAACTTTAGATATTGCTATCTAAGCTAAAATGCAAAAAGCAATTTCATAAACATATTTATTGTGCACTAATAAAACCAATAAGTCAAATCTACAACAGGAGATCACCTTTGCATTTTAAAAAACTGAATGAAATTTTGATGTTATATCAGAGATAACACCAACTGCATCCATTTTAGTTTGGGTTGAAATTAAAGCTACAGATGGTTTGAGAACAGAGGTACACTGATAATTAAATTAATCGGCAGATAATTGATATAGGTGTTCAACAATTGGCATTGGCCAATAATCAGCCGGGGACACAACTGGTGCACCTCTATTCGAGACACGTCGTTTCTGTTTTGTCACGTGCACAACAATAAATGCATCCCTACTAACCTCAGCTAACAACATCTAATAATCATACTCGTCACTTGATATATGTTTAGAGAATAATCTTGATATATAATGGCTGCAATGCTTATGGGCAAACTGAATATCAGCAACCGTTTCATTTATGTCCAAACAGAGCACAACCTATGTCAAAATGACGACCACACAAAGTTGTAAAATATGTACTCTCTTCACTTATATTTAATTGCACGCTCCAGGACTATTTACCAAACAGATATCTATAAGCTTCCATAATTTTAAAAAAATCTGTTTGTTATCATTTTAAGCAGACAAAGCAAAGCAAACGCACCTGCAAGTGACTTGTTGGCGATACAACTATGCGCTGTGATGCAGGTTTAAAAGGTGCAGCTGAATGCTTGAGCTGTGAAAGATTCGGCACAGTGATTGGCTGGATCTGTAGATTCAGTGCTGTAGCTGCCGGCTGAGGCTGCAAGCCAAATGCCGACAACGAATACTGTTGGTAGGAACCCTAAGCAAATAACGAAAACAGAACGATTTAAGTCTTCATTCAGTCCTCAGGGCTCTGTTCTCAACCCTTTCTTACTCTTTTCATTAATCCACTAGTTTATTGCCATCTAAACATCACACAGATGGATCAATAACAATATGTGAGGACAGAAACGCTTACTCACATATTTCTTGAACCTCAGTCCAGAATGGAGTTTCATAAACTACTTCTAAACGTAAATTTCTCATAACAGCCGCAAAGTCACAACTTAAGAAATCTGAATCCATAACCTGTTCTGGCTTCACCTTCTGGAATGAAATTGTTAATAAATGGTTTGAATTGGTGTCAAAATAGCATCCCAAAGTGCAGTCAAAGAAGTAAAAAATGACTGATAAGATCGATGAATCAGTAACAAGAAACTGACCGACAAAATTAGTCAAGCTGAGCAGACAGATAAGTGATACCTGCAATCCAGCTGCCGGCTGCTGAGTCTGATAACATCCGGTCTGTTGCATCTGATTTGCTGGAAAATAGTTTGAAGACTGAACCGCTTGGATTGCTCCACTGTTACAAATTTGCAACAAAATAAGAGAAAAACTTAAAGGACATGATCATGATATCTATAACATATAACAAACAAACAAAAGAGACCACAGGGTAATGACAGGAGATCTTCGCTCCGCTCGAGTCGTGGCGTTAAACTTCATGTTCCTCCTCCATCCAAGACCGCCAAGTTCGGAGAGAGATCCTTCACTAGGGGTAATCCTATCTTGTGGAACTCTCTTCCTGATGAGACCACCATGGCTGATACTCCCGAGCATTTCATCACAAGATTAAAAACGCATCTGTTTAGGTTGGGTTATAGTTGAGATGTTAAAGCGCTTTTGTTGTGGGCCTCAGCCTTGTTACAGCGCTATAGAAATTGTCTAGGAATGAATGAATGAATGAAACCATTAATCAAACACACTTTAAATCAAACTTCTTTACCAAAACTATTCCCGTCTCCATGTAAAATCCACTCAATGTTGAACTGTTGACGCTGAGCTGCTTACCGTTGCTGCATAAGATGCGATCCGATTATCTGAGAGTTGGCAGAGCCAAGCAAAGGGTCCGGCTGGGCAGCTGTCTGGCCCGCTTCATACGGCACACAGAAGGACGACAGCTGTGAATTGGCAATCAGCTGGCTAAAGGGAACAGCTGCAGCTGGCAGCTGGGTAGTCTTCTGGCTGTTGTTTGACACTACAATGTAAAGTAATGTTTTGAAAATTTCTAATATTAGAAAACAATAAATTTTTTAAAGGACTACTAGAATCCCAAAATTAGACAAACGTCAACAACATTGTTAAAACTACTGACTGAATGCACCCGAAAGTGAATTTTATTTTTAAAATGAATTTTATTGTTTATTCAGCAAAGCATAAAATGTAAAGCGCTCTTGACTGTGGCCTTCGCCATGCTACTGTGTTGTATAAATTGTTTTGAATAGACAGACAAAAACATAAAGATAGAATAAGAATTTGATTGCAAGTATCACTACTGTCAAAATTCCGACCATGGCCAAAACAAAGTCCTGTATTTTGAAAACACAGCTTTAACTGTCATAACTACTGTCACATATGATCAGAATTAAAAAGAAATTATAGCAAAGTAAAACTGCAATTAGAACTCACAAAACTGATGTGGTTTGATTGCGGCCGACATGAGTGATGAATTTGTAGATGAAACCATAATTGTGCTTTGCTGATTCAACCCAAATGGATTCCGATATGCTGCCTGCAGCTGACTGGCACTTCCATACAAGTCATTCTGGATGTTAGGCAGATTGGCTGTAGGTAGAAACAGGTTGGCTTGACTGCAAGTGGCTAGGCCCAGTGGCGCCAGAACAGGCGTCGTCTGTGCAGGCTGGCCCAGGTTATAGCCATACGTGTGTTGACCATATTGCTATAAATATAAAACAGCTTTACGCCTTCAGTAACCGAAATGGCACAAGATTCTGATTCTAGCAATACTAAAAAACCCACAATTGAACATCATAAAGCAGCATGAATGGATGTTGAAAATGCCTACCTGTAAATTTATTCCACAGTCTTGAGCAAGCAGCTGTGTGGAGTTGAGAGCAAATGGCATGTGAGAGCCCTGGCCAAGAGCAAACATCAGTGGTGCTCCAGGCGCATTAGGTGGACTGGCCACATCGGTCAAATGGCTCATAGACAACGGACTATTGGACGTCTGCAACTGAGGCCTCACCTATGGAAATAAAATCCATCTTAATCATGCAGATATTACACTAGGGTTATTTTCTAGAAATAGCAGCTCAAACAGAAACCTGAATATCACTTTTAAATGAGAATGAGCAGTCATTTAATCTTGGTATATGACATCCTTAAATATCACTGAAAAAATGTGTCAAATTCATTAATTATTAGGTTCGACTAGTTCATCTTCTAGGAAGATAACTAGCAGTCAAAATGTTAATAATAATGTGCAAGAGTAATCTTTCTTTATAGATCAGTGAAAATAATGTCTGTAAAATGTTGTATGCCAGACTTTTAAGTAGACAATTCATCAAAAGAAGCCAAAAGGACTAATGACTGAGAAGGCTGTTTTACATACAAACTGTTATCATTGACATCTCAGAACATCATATTAAACTAGCAGAAAAAATTAAATCAGTGGCTATTCTGATACAGCAATGTTGCATAGTGACCATCTTGTCTTTGTTTACCATCACTGGCATAGCCAGGTTCCAGAATGGAGGGGGCACCAATGAATGCATCTACAGACTGACATTTCTAGTTACAACTAGGGGACTTAGGGGTTCTTCATGAGCTCCCAAAGTGGGGCCTGGGCAGAACCCCAGCCATGGAAATTTTGAGCAATATCAGAGTTAGATGGTGAGCTCCAGTGCATATGAAAAATTGAGGGTAATAATATATTCAAATCTTAAGATTTAGAGCAGTGGTTCCCAACTTTTTTAGAATGTACCCCCAAGCAAAAAAGTGAACTTCGCACGTACCCCTGGGCACGTGACATACAACACTGAATAAATTTTTGTTTTACGTTAAGTCTTTCTTTGCACTGGCATTTAAAAACATTTGAGATCACTTCACGTTTTCTCGTGCCGCAACCTTTTTGCTTCTCCGCAATTTTGAACTCCTTTCACAGACCTGTTTTCTGTCAAATTCCCTCTTGATATGCATTGACTGTTACCCTTCCCACTCATCTCTAGATAATCTATCTCTTTTCTATTTTTCTATAATTTTTTTAAAATTCTTATTTCCTTTGTGTATCCCTTTGCAACAGCTCGCATACCCCTAGGGGTATGGGCATACCACCAGTTGGGAACTGCTGATTTAGAACATAATTCAGACAATATGACAATATATCAGCATTCAGACTACATATACAATTTTCTCATCTCTTCTGCACAAATTTCACAATCAATCTAGGTCATGACAGGGGCATGGCTCCCCTGTGTCCCTCTCATGGCAACACCAATGGTCATTAGCTCTTCTTGTGGGGCCTGGAGCAGAGCTGCTGAAGTTCTGAGCAAAATTAGAGCTAGTCTGTGATTTCTAGTGCATACTTTAGAAGATTTGAACTGCAATTTATCAATGAATTTTCAAAAGCATACAGCGAATAATATAAATTCTGTCGACAATCACCCACCACTCCCTAAAAAATTTTCATTGGTTCTGTGCAAATACCACGACTGGTCCCAGCTCAAATAAGGCATCAGCCTCCCTGTGGCTACACTAATGGCTACCATAGCAGGCTCACATTACACCCCAAGAACACTAATCACGCCAAAAGCCAAAAAACTTAATTATCAGACGATGTTCTATCAGAATAGGAGGTATCACGAAAAGGCATCGCAACAGCCGGGCATTCATAACACACAAGACATACCTTACATACGTTTGTCTGTTCACTCATGAAGCGCTTTGCGCTCACATCCTTAGCCACAGAATACGAATTGTCGTGATCGGTGTACACAAGAGAAGCCGACTGATTCAACATCTGTTGGGGTATTCCCATCGAAGATGAAGGGGCCGATGCGTTTATTCGCTCCTCCCGACAGTCCACTTCCTGCTGAATGTGGTGCTGGTGTAGGTCCCCGGACGCCATCGACAGCGCCACAGATTCCTCTGCCAAAGCGTAGTTTTTGAATCCTTGCTGCTGTGGTCCAGACACCTCTTCATTGATCGATGCATTTGCTATCATGGCAGACGGTTGCTGACTGGTGGCTCCAGAAACAATGCTACAAAACCACACATTTGAAAACATTTCAGCTTTAACACGTTGAGCGCTGGATATGTCATATGACGTCCTTATTTTGGTACTGCAGGACGCTGGGGGCGTCATATGATGTCCTCAACTCAATGCATCAGAAGACAAGGAGGTCGTATAGCGGCCGCACCTGGCAAAGAAAATGTGCCGCAGTCAACGTGTTAATATAAACTCCAATATATCACTTTGAGTTTTTCATGGAACATTCATTCACAAAACAGAAGACCTGAACCAATTATAACCTTTGCACTGTTAAGCTGTTTATAATGACTTCCAAGTAGGAATGGTCACCCCACCCTGAATCTATCTTAGCACAACCTCTGAAAAACAAATATTGTTATATGCCATTGGATTCTGCATTCAAAGCAATACAAAAACTGGTATTTCCAGTTGTAGTATTTGTTCATCTAGCACAAATTTTTATTTATCATCAAATATAACTACCCTAAGGAAATTCAACAATTTTCAGATTTTCACATTTAAGACTCGCTGACTAATAAAATTGTGTGGCCGTGGTTGTATGGCCAAAAAATGTATGTAAATTACAATAAATATATGCTTATTTACCATTATACTCATATTTCAAGCAACCAATGTCAGTTATATACTAATAAGTGTATTATAATATATGCCGCCAAATGACATGAATCACAGCCATGTCATCTTGCTTGACATAGAGAGTGCCAGTTAAGTCCATTGCAATTCCTTCATTCTTTCATATGTATACTTTGATGTAATGTATGCTTTGACTCTTTAACAACATTTACATAATAGTTTTACTTTATTTTCATGGTATTTGGCCTACATGTAAGCCTATTTAACATTTTACATTGACATATTAGATCTCAAAATTTAAGTTCCTGGTTCACATGGGGATAATAATTAAGAAAAATACTCAAAAGGGAAAATTATGGTGGCAGAAACCACCCATCTGGTACCTTTGGTCAAATGGATGTAGCAAACCCCATAGCAAAAACATTGCAGAATATGTGAAAATGTGTGTAAGTCAACATCTTTAAAATGTATCAATGCTCAAAGCAAACATGTAATGCAATTCTTTCAAATATCAACCTACAGCAAGCCCCAAAACTACTAGAATTGCATTCCAGGCTGAATACAGTCAAAATACCTCTGTTCAAAAACTGCGATTAATGCTTCACGTCGCTCCCAAACGTTCTTCACCGAAGCGATCTTCAGTCCAAGGTCTGCCGCAGGGGACTGAATTGAAAGTAGATCCACAGAACAGTGAGTACCCATCGAGCTGGTCGGCATGGCAATGGGCTGAGGTCCATCGATGTCCTTCACCTCGCTCTTCTCCTCAGTCAACTGTGCTAGTTCAGCACCAAATGTAAACTCCATTTTAATGTCAGAAGAATCTTCTCCCTACAAGAACAAGATGTAAACTGCCATCCTAACACTGCCAAATACAATTCATTGTCTGCATCCATCAGCAATCTTCTTTTCTATCCATCAGTGTCAAAAAGCACAACTCAGCCATACAGTTGTCCAGTTCAATGCAAATGAAAACAACAATTTGCTTTAGTTATTCGTTTAATTTTACCTTGTACTTAAACAAGCTGTTGGCCGAAGGGAGCTCAATTGGTTCAAAGGCACACGTTCTAGAAGGTCTCTGCACAATCTCTGGCTTTTTGATGGTCCTACTTTCATCCAAGTTCAACAAAGGTTTAACAGAGGATGCCACCATCTCCAGATTTTGATCAACCTATGATAAAAGCAAACAGATCGACCCTCAATAACAGCAAAGCAATCTTGACAAATTTTTCAAGTAATATAATCTATCACAAATTAAATAAGACCTTTTATTCACAAATGTACAAATAAGCATACAGGACAGATCTTAAACACTGACTTTCTTCTGAATTATCTGTGATCGTGAAGTTTCAGCAAAGGAACCAATTCCTCCAGTCAGGCTCTGTGACGCCACCTGCTGATTACCATGAAGCTGCTGCTGCTGCTGGATAACTGGTGGCTGCTGTACGGTCTGAACCTGCTGCTGCTGAGACTGCTGCAAAGCATCTCCCACGTGCTAAAGCATGAACAGAGGTAATTAAGTACAGCTCACAATAGCAAGATTGTTTTCTATATTAAAGACACAGATAAGTATTACAAGTAGCAATGAGTAAAATGTCTGCAACAAGAAATTAACATCAGATCAGGTCTAAAATTGTAACAGTCTCAATGAAGCTACTCAAAATATTTAATCAAACATTATGACCATTACAGCATCCTTGGAACTTAAAGGGTTAAAGCATCCTAGGCTGCCTGAAAATTAGATATGCTAACTAATGAACGCGAGTAATAAATACGACTATTCTATAAATCTATAAATAAATTGGGCCAAAATAATTTGGTCAGTGTCCAACTAAATACCAGACACATTGCAACAACCAACTAAACAAACCTTTGCTTCCTCCAATCTCAGCTTATTCTCGGCACTCGGTGAACTACGACTGCTTGATTCTGCAGAATTCAAGTTCTCACTGTTGTCAATTCCACTGTCATGCTGATCACCCTTGTCACCGAACTTCACGGTTACATCACGGACTGCAAGAGAAGCACTAGGCTCCGACATCATGGTCACCGTTGACTGAGGCGGTTGCCAGATGCTGACCCCTGATGAGGTCACGGAAGCAGCTGTAGGAAATATGGCACCTATTGACCGAGAGAAGCCATTATTCAGAGATATATTCAAATCTCAGGTTAGATGACAACAAAACACTTTATCACAAAAGTGCTACTGCATCAATATTTACAAATAACAATTGCAATGATCATAATGATATATCATTAGAATAATTCTCTGCTCTTTTTATTTAATTTTATTCTATGCTCTAAAATGTTTAATGTGAGCGATTGATTTACGTGTTATGTATGTATGTAACTAGTATGTTTTTGTTGTTGGAAATAAACCAGTGTTAATAAAATAAAGATGGACATGTCAACACAAACAAACACACACCATTTTACTGCTGTGAATGGACAGCAGCGACAAACTTTTATTTACATTTGTCTACATCAAAATTTTAATAGCAGCAGTAAACATAAACAAACAAGACCCTTGTAACAACATAAATAAAATCAGGTCACTTTCTCACTTCTTGAAGTCAGATGTTCCACAGAAGATGCTACACTGCTCTTTTCATTTTCCCAATTTTCAATACTGGGCTGAGTAAATGAATTGTAAGAACCTACAGAAAATGACAAAAATCCTCAACACAAAACAATTTCCACCTTTTACCCAATTACCGGGTACGTAAAGAAGTTGCACATCGCCTATATTAAGATATGCCTTAAAATATGTACAATTATACATTAGAAAGATCTCTACTGACATCAATATTGTATTAGATGATATTCTAACTGTCTAACACACAATCATGTCCATGAACCACAAATATTTTGAGGCAAAAACTATCAGGTTTGAAATCAATTAAAATATTCTCCAAAGGCCCAGTATTGGTAATACCATCGTTAATCATTGAAACAGCTAACTGATTGCTATTAAGACAATGAAACAGAACATGGTTTTGAATACTTCTTGGTGGCACTGAGTCAGCAACTGAACCAATTTTTGCTGCTTCGTTTTCCCATGTTTCAATCGGCTGAGATGAGAAATTGAAATTGTCTACAAAAGTACATGAACACATACACACAGTTAACCTGAAATAGAGTTAAACTCAAATAAAAGAAGCTTAGAAGCATACTGATTACAGATCACCTTTCTAGCAATTTTCTCCAACTCAGACAAATTTTACTGAATATATTCACAAACATCTAAGTCACATTTAATGAACTGCTCAGGATGCAACATTAATGCACTCCAATAAATGTCTAATATTAACACATTTAATATCGGATTTTATTGATAAATGTCTTATTGTTTATTGGAGAAATTGTCTAGAAATAATAATAATAATATTATTATTTGCTAATGCTAACAATAAAAACATTTCACTGCAGCACAGGATAAGAAAACAGATGCACAGCGTCCTGCAGACCTATGCAGAAATCAAAAAGAAGCAAGACGCAGAGAGGAATGGAAACATTGGAGCCCTGAACCTGTCCCAGGACAGAGAACATGATGATGATGAACAATAAAAACATTTCACTGCAGCACAGGATAAGAAACTATACCAAAATCATTTTAATTAATTCAAGCATAAACTAAGGTAACTGATAGGTGATGTCCATTAAACTCAAAGTCAACATTTTAAAAGAAGAATAAAATGGTGGACCATTCCTCAGTAACACAGCAGCATTCTTCTGTCACGAGCCCTACATACAGACACAGCTTCAAAATATCTCACTTCGAGGAGGTCTTGGCTCAGTCACAGATGCATTTGCAGACACTGACGGAATGTTGTTCGCCATTTCGTTATCCCAGTTTTCAATGACCGGCAGTATATCAGAGCAGGACTCTTGGGTCGGAGGAACAGATCTCGGCTTTTTGTCCTTCTGACGTGCAAGTCTAGGAGGCAGTTTGGCAGCTCTCTTTACGTCAGTTATCACAGGAACAGCACGAGATCTACCATTCTGAATCAATAAAACAGTCTTATTTACATCTAGCAATACAATGATGATGATGATGATGATGATGATGATGATGCAATAATTCATGTAATAATAATAATAATAATAATAATAATGGCAATAATAGTAATAATGTCTTCTGGGCTTGCAATAATATTTGTAACAGTCTTTGGCAATTCAAGAATTTACAAGTGCCAAGAGCCTTTAATTAAACGTTCAGTTTTATTACTGGACATAAAAACTGATTTATTAATTTTTCTTATATTAGATTAATTATGAGACACTCCAAAATTCTTATAATCCTCAAATTCAAAAATATTCCACTGCAACAATCAACAATTTCAGACCAACACAAAGACATTAGACTGAATTTTTATTATTTGCGCATCAACAAATTCTCAGGTCAAACTATAAATGTGAATTATATTGGTCAAGTAGCAAGCAAATGAAAATATAAAAGGGCTCATCCATACAGTATGTCCGCAAAAAAGGCATATTTTCAACCAGCCCCCGTTTGCACACCGTACATATGCAAAATCTCCTAAATCCTCCCCCCTCAGTGTGTACGTACTACGTGGATGGACCCAAACTACAAAGCAAGCCATATATTTGTAACTTAGATATTGATCACAAATTTGGCATAAGGCCTTCAAACTGATAATCAAAATAATACCTTAGAGTCTTTCTCTCCTTTCTTAGCCTGCACAGCAGCAGCAGCAGCAGCTGCTGCAGCCTGTTGCATCTGTTGCTCCTGGATCTTCTTGTTTGCCTCTTCCTGAGCAGCTTTCTGCTTGCTCTTCTGGGTCTTACGCGACGTAACTTCTTGAAAACCTTCATTCGACTCGAACAAGAAAGCTGGATCATCTATCGACACTTCTGGCTGGTCGTCAATGACAACAACGCCTGTAGAACAAAGAATAAAAAATGACAGCTAAAAAATGACAGCTATGGTTACAGCAAGAGAATTTCCCATTGATAATATAGAAGAAATAATAACACAATGTCACATTGCAATAAATTACAAAAACAATGTATCCATTTATAGCACACAACTCTATATCTCATTTAGTTGAATGCCAAAGATCAACGTGAAGCCCAACTGCTGACAGCCATGAATCAGTGATAGAAATTGTTTGTTTTATGTAATTTAACAGCTTGAATTTCTCCAAAGAGATACACATTCAGTAACAATATTCACAATGAAAACCTGAGATAAAGAGAAACCAAATGATTGCTGACAATAAACATACTCGCGTAGTTGTTAATATCGATGTTAGCAAGTGCGACCTTCTTATCCTTTTCTGCTTTAACTGCTTTAGATGCTTCAGTATTTGTCTCTGGCTTCTTCATCTTTGTCCTGCAACAACCAAACTCATCTTCATCAACATCTAACTAATACCAGTACATGCGTCCAACCTGCGTGAAAAAGTTCAGCATTACTCAAGATACCTCAATAATTGAAAGCTTTGCATTCAGTCGAGTAATAATTACAAAATCAACATTGCTGCTTCAAATTATTTTGCAAAAGTCTACGCATAATGCCAGTCTACACATAATGCCAGTCTACACATGTGTAGATGAACACAAGCAGGATAAACAGGATACACAAGGATATACAGATATCATGCATGTATGTATACAGTAAAGGCTGCTGAGCATCACTGTGAGATCTGATAATACATTACTCCAACAACACTGAAAACAACTTCTTGTATATGCTACATACTTTAAAACATTTGAAAACCATGAATTTATCTTACTTATTTTGTGAACTGGAAGAAAATCCTGGTGATAACTCTGCTCCGGCAGAGGTATCTCCTTTTTCACGGTACACGTTTCCCTGCCATGGCCCACGGCTGCCGCTACTTCCACCACCTCGACCAGAAATGCCGCCGTGCTTTCTAGGGTTCAAATCCTCTGATCCGATTCCATAACTTCCAAAATTTCCAGGTCGGTTCTGCCTTTCAACTCCTGGACGCTGGCTGGAAAAGTTCTTCTTGGTTTCCTTCCGGTAGTCGCTTCCTACCGTGTCCCTAGTTGTTCCACTGTCTTCCTCTGCTTTGGAGTCTCTGTACACAAGTACGTCGCTGCTCTCTGAAGCCGTCTCCCACTCTTCATTGCCAAGATCAGAAGAGTTCTGCTCCATAAGCGGAGGAATAATCTTTGAATGACGCATAGATGATCTGCTGACCGCTCGGCCACTGCGACGAAATCCTCCCCCCTCACCATCGACTCCTTGTGGTCTACCTCCAGGGCACGCCTGCAAACCTCCGTCTTCCAGCCGACCGTACCTACATTTGCCAACAGAGAATAACTGCAGTATGCTGTCAACTATCTACATCATATAAAAATTTTCAGACTTCTTTATTATGCCATTCATTGTGTAAAGGCAACGCAAAAGCTGCCGCTTAGCCTTGAATGGCAACTCTATTACCTAAACACGAGATCTTCAAAAGCAAGCAGTGCTGCACAGTTGAAATATGAGGATACAAATGTTCAATCTCAAAATACACAGGTTGCTTAATTGATTTCAGTTTTAGGACATTTTGCAAGAAATAAAAATCCACAAAACATGCATACGTCACCCATGGCTCAAATCAAATGCATTTCACTTGCAGCATTGAAGCCACTAATAAAACTACACTGCAAACTCAAAATAAAATAGACACAAACAGAAGAAGAACAGAGCAAAAAAGAAATACAACTAATGACAAAATAATTTCAATGAGATAATCCCATACCTGCGTCTGTTAGGTCTTCGTCGAGCGGTCTCTCGCCCAGAAGAACGCTGTTGTGATCCATCGGCGGTTGCAGGAGCTTCAGAATTTTCAGCAGGCAAGTGATAGCTTTCATCTTCATGGCGCCGGCGCCGATTGCCTTTTAGAAATGCATATGCACAATGAAAAGCATCAGCTGAATGGATGGGTGGAATAAAGAGTTAAATGCAGTTACCACCTTAACCCCTTAACTGGGTGCCCCGAGTAATGCTCGTCCATTTTACATTGAGTTACAAATAGTTGCCCAGTTAAGGGGTTAATGGTGAGGTTGTCAATTGAAGGGCCCAGAGGAATAAGGACGTAAATGCAGTTACCCCTTAGTGGTGAAAACATCAGTTGAAGGGTCCGGTTAAATAAGGAAGTAAATGCAGTTACCCCTCTTATTGTTATTGATACTCAAACCATTGGGGGATTGGATACAGTTACCTCCTTATTCCACCCAACCATTCAACTGTCACTGTTGGCCCAATCTTCCCCTATCTCATCATAATTAAAATGCTTGCAAAGGAAGTCCAAATGTGAGAAATTTCAATTTCCTCAGTAAAAATAAACCAATTAACTTGCAAAATAGTAAATACTACCCCAGTAGTTCTAGACAAATGACAACTTCCAGGCAGAAAAAGGATAATATAAATAACTGCAAACAAGACAACAGTTAACAAGACAAAGTGCTTCACCAACCTCCTCTTCCTCGCCCTCTTGGTTCACCACGACTCGAATACATAGATGATGGATTTCTAGCGTCTCTGTGTCTTCTTCGTTCTCCATCATTTCTTTCTCCCCGATATTGTCTTTCGGAATTTGACAACACGTCCGTGCTGCCTTCTGGCCAAGCGCCATCGCCGTCCTGTATCGCATCAGAACCGCCTTGCCAGGACCGAGGTTCTCTCCTAACTCTGTTCGTTCCTCGGCTGCTTCTAAATTCATTTCTCATTCTGTTGCTACCTTGACGACCAGATCCCATTTCAGATGCTCGCTTCCTTTCATTATTACACGAAGAATCATCGGGCTTTGCCTTGTCTTCATAATTTCCTTCACTTGGCCTGTTACCGTTCCGCGGCTGAAATCTCTCGCCCGATTCTGTATCGTCTTTATGCTTAACAAAATCTGTGAGATCGTCTCTTGAGAAATGAGTCTGCTTACTTATACCAAAGTCACCGTCAGTAACAGAACCGGGGGGTTCACTGCTTCTATCCCACCGATTTCCATCTCTGTCATATTGACTGCCGTTATGAGGTCTCTGTTGGGTCCAGCTCGAGATGGCGTCTCTCGTCTGACGCTTTGATTGTGAGTCAGGTTTTCTACGCTCGTAATCCCTGTTTCTTCGGCTACCCACAGTGTCTCGGCTGTCCTGTCGTCCAAATCCAGAACATTCCTGGCGTTGTGAACCGCTTCTGTTGAACTCTTTCATTTGACCGTCATCTTGGAAACCGCTATTAAGCGAATCTTCCGCATTCTTTTTCTGCATCTCTGCACTTCTCCTCAACCAGACATTAACCGGCTCTTCTGCATTTGCCGACTGCTCAGCGCTGCTGCTATTCTGCCACTCCCTGGCATCAGCTGAAGAACTTGCTCTAATTTTCACATCATCTGATGCATTCGGTGGATCCTTCCAATCTTTCATAATAATCAGCTCTTTCGGTTTCTCTACAACTGCTGAAGCAGCAGTGTCAACTGCTGAAGCAGCAGTGTCAACTGCTGAAGCAGCAGTGTCGACAAACGACTGAGAAGTATTGTCAGACCACCTGGCCTCGCCCATTTCAGGCTCTTTACCCTGGTAACATCACGTCCAGACCAAGTGGCTTGTTTTTCATTGCTTGGCAAGTCTTTTTTTCTGCTATGCCAAATGCTGTTCTGAGATGTTTTCTCCTTCTTAGCATCCAAGTTGCTATTGTGCCAAATTCCAAATGAACCCCTGCTCGATGCTTCTAAACAATCAGAATTTTGCCAAATGAGCGATTGGTTGCTTTTTTCTGGTTTCTGCGCAGAAGGCCATGGATTCTGCCTGTCCCTTTTTACATCTTTTTCTGTCATATTTCTCTTTGATTCTTTCTCAGTATTTGAGTTGCTTCTTTCGGTGTTGGGTCTTTCTCGCACTTGAAAGTTATCTCTGCCTTCACGAGGGTTGTTCTTTGAACGCCCCTCCTTTCCACCTGGTCCACCTCGGTAGTACTCATTTTTTCCGTGGCCTCGGTTATTTCTAGATCTACCAGCAAGATCTTCTCTTCTTCCCATGTAGGAATTGTTCTCATCCTTGAGCTTTTTTGCCGGCGGTCTGTCATCCAAGAAGCCCAGATCAGCACTAAGCAGGCTTGGTATAGCTTTTGGTAAGTCTGCAGTTGCACTTTGTTCCCTAGAATTTTCTCTTTGCTTGTCTTTCCTTGGATGCCATACTGACACCACTTCTTTAATTTCCTCTTTCCTCTCTTCTACCATCTCTTCCTTCTCTATGCTGTCCTCCATAACATCTCCCCAGGCAGTCTTCTCACTTGGTTTCCGATCTTCAAAGAACGGGTCTTTTTCACCACTTGACAGATAATCATCTTCTGGTGGCAGATCCTAAATTGCACAATTAATAACAACCCACGTATGCACAATGAAATAACCATGAAGAGTGCAACTACTGCACAGCTTTTATACATAAAACTCAACATCAAAAAATGAACACACAAGTGAATGTCATTAAGTTGCAATTAACCTTCAGAAATTTTCATATCAGCAATGCATCGCCAGACGAAGCTTAAGTTATAAGCAGAAACATAGAATGTGAAACCCTGCATGCATAAAATATGCAGACATGCATGCATATAATACCATGATTTGTGGGCATGTGCATATACTGTAGAGACATGATGTCGACACTTAGGGGCTGTCCAAAATGCATGACATGTACAATACAAATACAGTAGTTGTGCACAGAAGTTCTTTCCATCTGTGGTGATCCAATTTTAAAATCAGTAAATCCTAATGTTAACATGCAAGGACAGTGCTCAAAAAATTACTAGCATTGTAATTGTAATCATCATCATCATAGTTGCTTTCTGCCAACTCATTAGCGGCAATAGCTAGACACAAAACTTTTTCCATTTATCTTTTTCCGTTGTTAATCTTATTCCATCTGTTATTGTCATTTGATATCTTTCAAAGTCTTCTTTGATGTTATCTATCCACTTTTTCCTGGGTCTTCCTCTTCCTCTTTTGCCTTCTTTGTATGTGTAGAGTGCTTTATATGGGAGTCTGTTGCTTTTCATTGTAATTGTAATAATTAGATGCAAAAGTATCGAAAGACTCTCTGCTCAAGTTGATCGAATCTAACTCCTATGCAAGAGAAAAATTAGTAAATACTGAATGCTATGCTTTGCAGCTTTGCATCAGTGAAATGCATTAACAAAGTTATTAGATTACAATAGACCTTTGAAATGCTTGATTTCTCGTTGGGATGGAAGCTGCCTGTCAGAGAATCTTCTGGTGTGTTGGTCTTGCTGGCAGGAGAATTCATCCTCTGATCAGAGTTCGTCTTACTCCCGCCGAGACCCGTGAGGTTTGGGCGATTTCGTTTGAGAGAAATGTACCGACTGCTCGAAGGCACGTTCTGCCTCGACTGCTCCAGTGGAATTGGGGGTGGACATGCATGTCGAGAATCATATCGTTCTAACAAACAGATAACCACCCAATGAGTGATTCACTCCAACTCAAAACCTAAACGTCGTCACATTCTACTACAAATGCAGTTTCCCTAAAAAAACTCTCAGCTTTTTTCTTCTTGTTATGCTGCTTTACAGAATATCCCAACAAAATGTTTACATGATGTAGATGTGTAACTGCCCATCATAAACTAATATATGGATTCAAACTACATAGAAAATTCAGTCCCAAACAGGCCTAAGTGAAGGGGAAAGATAGAAGGCCTGGATGGATAGGGTTGTCCCAAAATTTCTCATCATGAAAGCTTGACACACTTTTTTCTTTTTTGCAATGAGTCAGCCTTGATTACATGTTAAAATGATTATTCTTGATTTTTTATAGCGCGCAAAACATGAATAAAAAAAGACAACCCACAAATTTTTAAGCTGGATGGTAAAAGGTCTCCGGCGACCCCTCGCAAATCTGATCTCTCGTCCGGTTCTTCCATGAGCGCCCGCTTCTCGAAGTGTCCATTGTTATTGGTTGAGGATGGCGCTGCTTGCTAAAAAACTCTCAGTTTTTTTTCTTGTTATGCTGATCTTCTTCCGCCGCCACAGAATATCCCAACAAAATGTTTACATGATGTAGATGGCTGGTAACTGCCCAAAAAACGCAAAATAATATATGGATTCAAACTACATAGAAAATTCAGTATTTAACTTCTGTATTGAACTAAGTGAAGGGGTAAGATAGAAGGCCTGGATGGATAGGGTTGTCCCATTCAAGATAGGGGCACAATCATCATGAAAGCTTGACACACTAGTGTGTGATCTAGGGGTTGAACATCTTCGCTTAGACAATGAGGGTCCGTAACGTTGATCTACTATGGTCACAATCTTGGGTTCCTCCCATTCTTTTGCAATTGTTGAAGGTAAGCCATTGCCGATCTGTTGCACCCAGGTGCGGCGAAGGCAACTAGGTCTTTTCCGCCCTGAGGGTGGATTCCTTTCTGATTTACGGTTGATGGCTGCCATTATTAGAGTGCCGTAAGCCGGAGTGTGGATGCTTAGGCGTGCCACGGACCAAAAAGTGCTTGTCGGCAATGACTGATGGTTTGTAGGATAGGCTCCAAGTTGTTCGCCTGAGTGACCTCAACATTTCAAATGAAGCCGAACCACCGGAGAAGGGGTGGTGGAAAAATGTCATCACATTGTTTCTGTCCAATTACAATTCAAGTGGTTTAAGATAAAAAGAAATCTTCATATAGAACACAATTCCTTAACAGTAACAATTATTTTCAAATATAAAGGCTTACTTTGTCGAGATTTCTCTTGGCTGCTACTACTGGTGCTTTGTTTGGGCAGATGGTTCTTGCTGCAAACGTTGGCATTTGACAACGAAGTAGTCCCAGAATCAGCTTCCAGAGCAGAAGGACCAACATCATCATCAGTTCCAGTATGAAAGTTCTCCCCCTTCAGCTCAAATTCTTCTTTCTCCAGTTCTCGTTTAGACTCTTTTGGTGTCGGCTTTGCTCCACATTCATCGACTCCATCAGAAGCAGCTTGTTTGGACAATCTGTAATAGAAAATTCATTCAAGTTAAATAAAGCAAACACGAAACCAAATGTTTCATTGGTCAATTCAGCTTTCCCCGTAACAGAAACAAATCAATACGAGACGAATAATTAATTTGAAGAGTTGTAGATAAACTGAAATGAAGCGATTGCAATAAACAGCAATGACTGGTTGGGGAAATGCCATGTAGTGTAACTGTAACATCATTTGTAACAACTTATTTCTGATCAGATCATAACTAAAATATCATTTCTTTTTAACCATAACTGGAATTCAACTCATATAAGATCTTACCTCAAATGGCTTTTGTCGTCAGTTTGTTCATCAGCATCAAAACGATCTTCCGTGTCCCACTCTCCTCGCTCTAAAGTCTTCAACCGAATCTCTCTTACTTCTTCTTTAACTTCAGCTTTATCTGGGTGATAAATGTGCACGGGGGAAACGGCCGCGTCCTCTCTTTTGGGATCTTCTTGCTCTTCATTTTCTTTCACAGACCTTGCTTCACTTCTATCAACGAAATCACTTTCCTTGTTGAAGTTTTCAAAATCTTGAAAATCCACCTCCTTTTGCATCTGTCGTTCAGAAGTGCTACAAAAAGCTCATATTGATGTATTCACGCATAGCAATGCTTATTTAGACTAAAATTCTAATTCATTACATTCTAAACTAAGTGAAATGAAAGGCATGTCAGCACATAACAAGCAATTTAGTAAAAAATATGATACTGAATATCTTAAGAGAGGAACCAATAACAGTCCTTACTGATCATCCAGAGGATGTGCAGGTCGTCGGTCAAATGGATGTGGATAGCCATAGAAATGTGGGGGCATGCCACCACCATGCAAGTGTTTCTCCCAACCTAAGAGAAATACATTTCAACATTCAACTGTACAAATCAGAAACTTCCAAATTCATTCACTAGTACATGCATGTTTCCCAAAGTTTTTTGCAAAGACAAGCCTTCCAAATTCTAATAAGAAGAATCTCTGTCACCAATCAATTAGAGAAGTGCATTCGATGCAAGCTGCATTTGATAAATAAAGGATTTATTCCCATTATGTGGGATGAAAAAGTAAAATTCTAAACAAAATTAAATTTAAAAATTAAATTAAATCTAAATTAAATTAAATTAAAAATTAGATTAAATTGTCAAAAATCGAGAAAATAAGCACCGTGTGGCAACATCCGGCCACCCATCCAGTCCATTCCAGCAGTTCTCATGAAAGATGGGGGCATGGGACCATTCCATCCATAGGCACCGGCCCATGCAGGAGGGTAAGGCCCACGAGTAGAGACAGCAGATTCAGGCATCAATGGTTGTCTGTTCTGACTTGAATCGTCCGGCTTCCTTGGTAACTGCTGATCCATTTCTGATCTTAAAGGCTTGGTTGATTCTCTTTCAGGAATCTTAACATGGATCAACAAAGCAAAAGAACATCAAATACCAGTGCACACTTATGAAGAGCATCAAAAATTGACAGAAGTAAAACTACAATTCTGAGCCTTGCAAAAAAAGAAAGGCCACTGCTGTCTATCAGATCCCTATAAGCATTGCCATACAGACATTTCTGACAATTTTGGAAAAGATCTTCAGATTATTCATGAGGTCAACTTAACGGATAATTCCACTTTAAATGAACCTGTCTAAAAATTTCCCAGTTAAATTTCCAGGTAAATTACTGGTCTACTTAAATAACCTGCTTCAATTTATAACAGTATATTAAGTCATTTTTACATAAGTGTGAAAAATAGCTACCAAGTTTTAGCTTATAATCGATCAAAGACTTTCTACACACAAACACGACACCTTATTCCATTAGAATACAAGTAAAATTAAAAGGATAGCACTGTGATCACATCTGTGATGGTCTTATCGCAAGTACCGTATACACAGTAAACTTAATATTGTTGCTAAATAGTAAAACACTGAACAAAATGACAACAGCAGTAGGTGCTTTTACTATCTACTGGTTTCTGAGGACCGTTTGCCATTAGCAGTTATAGTTCAACAGCAGCTGCAATTCAGCTTTTTCTTGCATTCATACTCTCACATCAATAACTGCAAGCATTTTACTTGGTCCTTCTGCAGCTCAACTCAACTGCATTCAATCACCACTGTAGCTATCAGCTCATCTTCTCTCACAATAATTTAGAACAAAACAATGTGCTTAACTAGCTCAAAACCTCACCACAGTTGCAGGTTTTGAACCATGGTTTCCATCAGGGTCAGTGCCTTCACTTGTGGAACGCTTCCTGTTTTCCACGGTAGAACTTTTCCTTGGCTGAAATTTCTACATGAATTACATATACCAAGTACCGTACACTGTGCATATTTTGTCAGACAAATTTACACATTTTATAAACTATCTAACAGGTCATAACAATTGCAATTTATTCTTTACATGTAAAAACAACTAGATTAGCAAGACAGGAAAGTCATTTTTTAAAACCATGAGCAAAGATGGAACTGAAATAAAAGCAATAATACACACCAACACCATTGATTTCATCATTACCTCTTCCTTTCTGCTGTACGAGACCGTGTGCTCGTCAGTTGCATCAGGCCATCTTGCCACATCCTCGTGCGCCTCACCGCCTGACATACGATTTCTACTCCTCCAATCCTCATCATTGTCACTCAACTGTCTGCTAACTGCAGCTCGATATCCAGACCTCTGTACAGTAAAAAAGCAATATAACAATATACAATACAACAAATAAACAAAATAATGTTGCATGTTTCAAAGCAACTTAACCTTCCTGACATTTATCCATACAAAACAGCAATCTGAATTCCATAATAGGAATTATACAAGTCCAATTAATTATAGAAATTATCAATTAATTATAGAAACTATCAATTAATGATTGAAATTATCGATTAATTATAGAAATTATCAATTAATTATAGAAATTATCAAAAAAATCAAAATCATGTTGGTCTCTTGGTTATCACATGCCAAGAATCTGGGGTTTTTAATTTTGAGAAAGTAGCTAACTCCAAGATACTATAAACAACTTTCACACCAGTAACACCCTCCACTTTTGGCCATGCCATAGCATCTTTACCTGTAATCACCCAAATCACTCACCAACATAAGTCTGCTAAACTTTTCAAAACCCATCCAGTATTTCAAATCATCTCCACATGGGGGCCTGATATCAACTTTGCTTCAACCTTGCATTTGTAAAATTTCAACCGTGATCATTTACTTGCTACAGCACTAAAATTTAAAGATTTTTTTCTTGAAGCTTTTGTAAAAGTTTTCAAAGCTCAATTTCAGATTTTCTGATAAATTTAGACAGGGTTTTTTTTAAAAAAATATTTTCTGGAACATAAAAGAATATTTTCCAGAACGCTATAGTCTGAAGTGAATTGTCAACATGACGTAGCGGCCGAACAGTTACTATAATAATTACAATTCAATACAACATTAAATTCATACATATAAAATTTAGAACTATATCAGTTCCAAATTTTCTATTTATAAATTTAATGATGCAAAAAAATACCAGTCTTCAGATTTTCCAAAACAAGGCACAAAAAAGCCATGAATTTAGATTGTGAACAACTTACTGCACAACTTGAATAATGTTACCTGGTTTGATGGTGGCCCTTTATTACTGGACATTCCATGATAACCACCTGGGGATTGTCTTCTATCAAGGATACCTCGTGGTGGATACTGCCTCTGCTTAACAAATGAAAGTACCAAAAATATTGCATTCCACCAAAACATGAAACATCACTTTACAAATGTTTTCAATGAAATTTTAGAGAATAGAGCATCAGACCACCCACAAACAACTAAGACAATGAACAATAATCATCAAGTTCGATTCCTCATTTGCAAGAAGTAAATTTTATTAACAGTCAGAACCAGTTTAGGCTTAATTAGGTCACAAAAAAACAGCATAATAAAATATCCTCAATCACATCGATTCAATTGAACAGAAAAACACATTTTACCACAAATTCCAGATGTAATGCAGTCATAACGTAAGCAAATTCCAAAATACATAAAAAACAGGACAATAAAAGATACTACACAACTAAAAAAAACACAACTGCATTAATGTGTCATTGAGCTATAAGTCACGTAGAAAGCTGTCCGTTTCCCCTCCCGTCGAAGACGGCGAAACTCGGTGTGACATCTTTTACGCAGGGGAACCCCATCCTATGGAATGCGTTACCAGACAAAGTGACTAAAGCAACCTCTTCCAAACTATTCGCAAAGAAACTAAAGACGCAATTATTTGCTATCTCCTACAAGTGCCCCGTGTAAAGTACTCTTGACTTTGGCCTTTGTCATGCTTACTGTGCTATATAAATTGTCATAATAATAATAATAATAATAATAATAATAATAATAATAATAATAATAACAATCTGACCTTCCTTTCATAGCTTCGGTCATTTTCTTTGTTAGCCTCAGAGGAGCTCCTGTCATCCTTCCCTGTCTTCCTTCCACCAGAATGATCTCTTTTATTCCGTGGAGATCTATCCCTTGGAAAATTCAACGATAAAATACATATTACTGAAATAAGTGGAAAACAAAACTTTGGCATAAACTAACAAAAGACCAACAATATAAGATTTAGTTATCTATTTAGTAATCCAATGATGACAGAGGTTGTCTGGAAAAGAAAATGATACAACGCACAACTGATGGAAAAAAGAAAACAATGCAAAAGCAGAAGTAGATGGACCTGATAACATCAAGCAATGGACTGGAAAGACAATGGAAATGGCAACCCCATTGACAGACTAGACAACAGAAAACAGCGGAGCAAGATCATTCATGATGCAATCTACCGTCGAAGCAAGGATGGCTGAAGACAAGACAGTTGCCCTGCCTTGTCAACAGCAATAACTAAAGCATTATACTGTACTATAAATATACTACATGCACATGGCAAGGGTCTGATAAACATCCCAGCAATCAGTTTTAAAATGCAACATTACAGTGCAGAAACTACTATGCAACATATGAACATAAGTTCAAGCCATACAACCCAGCAATGAATTCAATTAATAAGTCTAAACCACGATGGCTTTAATCGATACCATTTTTCACCGCTGGCTAATGCATCTTCTTCATCGCTGAAGACAGGTTTGGTGCTGTAGTCAACTTCAATATTAGAGCCAGCCCAACTGTTTTCTGAAGCCTCGATTTTGTCAAAGTCCTTCAGGGCCTGGTCTTTGATGATTGCATTGCGTTCTGGATAGACCTTGCTGTCTTGAGCATCTAACGGCATCCTCTGAGGAGGAGGAGGCAGAGGACCTCGAAACCTGCGGTAAATAAAAGAAATTGCTGGTCGCTCATATCTTGATTTAGCTTAAAATATGCATTTAATTTCACAGACTATATGCCAAGATATGTGCATATTCCAAGTTTTCCTCTGGCAAAAATTAAACAAGTGAAAGCAAAGACGAATAATAAATTTCATGCTGTTTTAGTTTATCATTACAAATCATGTGCCGAGCAAAAGGCGACAGCTGACCTTAACAAGTTTATAGAGCCTCAACACACATACACAATAAGACATGTGCTTATGCCATTTGACTGAATTTGTGAGCAGCTACAGATATCCAGCATACATTTTCTGGAAAAGCTTATTCTGTGTGCTAAATATTCCTAATAGCAAACTTTGTTAATAATTTTAAACATATTCAATTAAGCAAGCTTGTTAAATTAAGTAAGTCTACAAATTTTATAGCAATGCACTGAATAGTGTAACTTTATGGATCTATAATATAAATAAAATAGCAACGAACCTTGAATCAGGATGAAAATATGGATGACCATGCATGAAAGAAGGAGGAAACACTGGAGGAAAACCAGGTTGAGGTGAAAACATCTGAATATATCAAAAAATGCATTTTCCATAATCAATTTCAATAACCAACAAGTTCCACAAATCAAACAGCTAAAACAATATGGCGCCATAAAAGTGTTTTAGATGCTCACAATTCATCATTTATCAGACTCAGCACTGGCAAAACCAAACTTAACCAAAAAAAGAGGTTCGTTCAGAAATATCAGGTCATTTAAGAAATATTGAAAAGTCGCAAGTGAATAAATACATGCAAAGCATTTTTGAGAAATCACTTTGAATTCTAAATTTCAGTTGAAAACTTGTAGCTGCGTACAAATGGAGGCATCCGATGTCCAAACATCATGGGACCTGGTGAAGGTCCCATACGAGGCGACACTCCTGGTCGTATCATGCAAGGCATGGCATTCTGTGATGGAAGAGGATGAGAGACCGGAGGAGGAGGAGGATGGTAAGCCTGTGATGAGTCCTCGTCTTCAGAAGACAGGTTAGCTGCAGAATTGGAATGTGGAGGCGGAGGAGTTGGGGTTGAACGCTCTTCCTCCTCTGGCTGAACCTGCTTCCGGCTTCCACCCTCTCTCCAACTAGCCACATCTACGTCAACAAAGCATTTTGTTCTTTAGCCGCCATCAATACCACAGAACATAAGGCAAACACACATCAGGGAATACTCCGTGAATATTATTTTAACAACACAGTCCTAGTTCTCTTACACATAATGTACATAATGTAAAGTAAAGTAAGGTAATGGACAATTGATACAGTGTCTAATATATGGAATATTCAGAGATGCTGTTCACTTGACAAAAAACATGAGAAGAGGTAATCCTGAGTTATGACAGAGTGGCACTCTGACAGGTGGTCATTAGCTGTTGATGTAAGGATGAAGCAATGTCATTTGATAGTCAATGGCTAGCAATAGTTAATTCTCTTTTTCAGGACAGCAGTTCTCACGACCAATGCAGAGCACATCACCGATCTTCATGAAACAGAAACATATACAGGACTGAATGTAGAGAGGGTCTCAGCATGTTATGAGATTTGGTAATAACGAGAGATAGGATCTCAAACTTGAACCTGCTGGCAATTGGTAATAGTTGGGGGGGAGGAAATTTGCTAAGCATTAAATATGTTGTGTGAGATTGGCAAGGAAGAAGGCAGATGCTATCTAAGTTGATAGGAGTGCATCCAACTGAGGAGGGATAAATGAGCACACAGCTAGGCAGTTGTCAAGGGTAACACCCAAGTTACTAACAGGATTCAGGAAGGGTAAATGCGAAGAAGAGGAATACAGAAGTGGGATATCAAGTCTACAGAGCGAAGATGGAAGGGGAGCCAAGCCAAATCACTTGGATCTTGTCCAGGTTTAACCACAGGCAGTTTTGAAACATTGCTTTGGAAAGTCTTGAAATGAGTCTATTAGGGTGGGTCCACCATCAAAAGCACTGCAATAGATCTGTTCCTCTGCAAATTATCCATAACATGTAAAATAAATATCTTGGCAAATGACGTTTTAATGTCATAGACAAAGCAAAAAATTAAAATACGTCACAATATGTCACATTGTGCTCTATTTTATTAACCATACATTGCATCCAGTTGGAACATTCCAGATAAAACTATAACCGAATTATCAATAAAGCCAATGAAAGGAATCAAATTATTATTAATAGAAAATAAAAAATGCAACACTCCTTATAAATTAATATTATGCCATCAAAAGCCATTTACTGAGAAACTCCAGACTGCTGTTCAATCGTAAATCAACCATGCCATTCGTAATGCCCACATCAAAGCTCAAAAATGTACTTGTTTTATCAAGCTCCTCTATGTACATATGTGAGAATTACACTACATTTAACAGGAGAATTACAATAAGGCAGTCCAAAACCTACTCTGTGGTCTAAGACTTGGCCCTGGTCCATACTGTAATTCTTTGCTTTCTTCCTCCTTCTTTGACTGCTGCAGTTTTTCCTCTGCACCAACGGCCAGTTCGGGAAACTCTTCGTGAAAATATGCGGATTTCTGATCTAGATGTTTTCCTAAATAAGTTCATATACAACATTTACCCAAATATTCATTCCAACACAGAAAATGAAATGTCAAATAGCATATTTTAGTTAAGAGAACATTTGAAGTATTTAAACTTCAAGCTCTTTAATTAAAGCACTGCTTTCCGTCTCAATCAATGAAACTCTTCAATCAATTAAGCTCTTAACAGTTTCTCTTTAGCAATCAATCTACAAGGCTGCAAGTTTCAAGTAAAGCAATTCAATTTTACTTATATTCATAATAAAAAATATTTGTGGTGCATACCTCTTATGCCTAAAGTAATACTGCTCCATGACTGTCCAGCACTGGAACTTCCCTGATGACCAGCGGAATTTCCCTGGCTTGATGAAGCGCTCTGCGTTTCCTATGGATTCAAATATCAAGCACAGCAATCACATGTAGCTATGGCAACCTTTTAAATCAATGACTCAAATACTAATACAAAGCAAAATCATAAGTTATTCAGAAGATTCGCATGTAATATGCAACACCGCAAATATTCTGCAAAACAAATGTTAGGGTTGCTGGTTTAATGAGGCGATTTTTCAGGAAATATTGCGGAACTAAAAATGTATGGTATACACTAGTATCAGGCCAGAAACTGGTTCAAATGAGTTGATCTGGCTCATTCTAATGTAGACTGTAATACAACTGTCATATAAAAAGTCCAAAGAGAATGAAACAAATAAAATAATTTACACTATATAATACAAGTTTCATCTCCAAACTCAGAACCATTTAAAGACTATGTGCCATATTAAAAATGCATAAAATCTTGGTTTAATGGTAAATATTTTATATTTAAAATGAATTTACAGTAGTAGTAAATTTATAAAATATTGGCCTGTCCTACAATGACAATACTTTCTCCTTCAAAAATTTCTCCCTTTGAAGAATGATTACAAATTGCTTAACAGGGATATACAATAATATATTGTGCTTTTCATGAGAATAGCTTACAATTATGTTACAAAGACACACACTGTAGAGTGTAGATAAGGCATACATGTGCTTCAATATAATGCATGAACATAATGCAAGAAAATATTGACAATGACCAGAAATGAAATTTCTTCTCTGATTTAATAAGGGTGATATATCAATTCTTCCCATTAAATTGCATTGTCAAGATAACTGAAAACTCTCAAACAAAACAACAGGACATAGTCATAATAATTCTAACAGAAAAATCTGCTGATCGGAAACAGACTGAGCCACTAACTTTCTGTGACGATGGCAGAATCTGAGACTGACGAGCAGCAGTCGACTGCAGCTGAGGCTGCTGCAGCTGCTGCTGCTGCGGCGGTCCACCAGCCCCCGTCTTCTCGTCCTCCTTTGAACCGTTTCCCCATCCTTCAATTATCACAAAAGGTAATAAAGGCTGCCAAATCCTATGCAAAAATACTAAATAAATGCAACCAATTCATAGAGAAACAGAACAACCCACATGATGGTCATACAATGAATCTATTATGTCAATAAAAATTCCTCAACAAGACCAATTAACACGACAATTCAGCAGGCTTCCTCTTCTCCACCTCTTCTCTGTTCCACCTTCTTTAATAAATACAGGAACACAGGAAAGGGAAGACTTTGGTTCTATTATTTCCATTAATTCATTTTAAGTGAAATAAAGAGTTGTGAATATCAGCTCTGCTCTCTAGTCTGAAACCAGAAAGATTTACAGGATTATAGGAACCACCCAAACTCCACACTTCAGAGACATAAAGAAGCACGAAACAA
This sequence comes from Metaphire vulgaris, assembly GCA_018105865.1. Lineage (NCBI taxonomy): Eukaryota > Metazoa > Annelida > Clitellata > Crassiclitellata > Megascolecidae > Metaphire > Metaphire vulgaris. The sequence continues at coordinate 6,571,256 of CM030852.1, forward strand.
CATCCGACAGCATAAGCACAGACTCACCTGATCCTCCTGAGGGCACAAGGGTGATGTTCTGCTCAACGCCTCCGTGTTCACTCTTCAGACTCGGTAGATGAACAGGAGGCGGCATCCGCCTGATGCCGATCTTTCCCAGCGACTGAAGTCCATGCTGACGAGCAGCAACTAAGAGAAGAATTTTAACATTATATCACATAATATCTCTTTTATTTCCTTAAAAGTGGACTGAACCATTACAAGAGAATGAAAGAAATACTTGTTTATCTTAAAACCTGAATGCACAAAGAACAAATCAACCAAAAACCATACGAACTGATGTACACAAGTTCCTCATGAATCACTATATCATACTGGACACTAAAAAGAGCTATATAAATTTTGATTCAAGACTATTCAACATTGAGCATACATATTAACCCCTTAACTGGGTGCCCCAAGTAACACTCATCCATTTTACATTGAGTTACAAATAGTTGCCCAGTTAAGGGGTTAAAACAAAAAATATTAGCAATGGCCATTTGCTAAGTACCAGTCAGCATGATATCAGGACTGAAAATGCTGCCACGTCTGAGAAAAGAGACGGAAAATTTAATAAATCTTCATCAAGCTACTTGTGATGATTAAAACTGACAACTGCCAATCTATAATCAACAGCAACCAGCACACAACTAGGTTGTCTGATGCTACTACTCTTTACATACCCTACTGCAAGACCACTACTGGGAAACGTGTTCTTTCTGTTGCCGGACCCAGACTTTGAAATTCTCTGCCGGGGCAGGTTTGCCAGACTGAATGTCTTACTACCTTCAGGTCTAGACTTAAAACACATCTATTCCTGACTGCATATCCTCCTTAGCCGGAATCTGGAAGTACGGACTGACCTCTGGAATAAAACCTTGAATCACCACAGACAAGATCATGACTATGATTTTTTACTGAAGCGACCATCGACTGGTGTTGATGTACTACTACAATGGCGCTAGAGAAGTTTACTACTACTACTACTACTACTACTACAACTACAACTACAACTACTACTACTACTACTACTACTACTACTACCAACAGTCATTTTATGACACACTAAGAAGCTGCATAAAGTGACATCTCTAACTACAATAACAACCTAACAAAAAACTGGGGACCAGTCATTACCAAATTGGCCACCCAGACATACTCCATGCATCCCATTTGAGACCAATCAGGACATAAGCTTACAACATACATCCCCAATGTGCAAAGCACTGTTCTGTCAGAGCCTTACATGTTTTGTAACCCCCAAGTTTAAAACTAACCAATGGTCATTTTATAGTCACTTTAGTTCAAATTTGACATCCAATTTCTTGTTTAAAGACAGGTCAGTGTTCAGGCAGCCTGACAAGAGAGCACCTCATGCAAAATTGAAGCAAATAAGCTCAAAATAACTGATCAACACTGTACAACACATATACACCTTCAGGTGAACACTGTGGAAGAGCCCTAACAATACAGTTAAAACAGTTCATTACCTGAATTTCTCTGAGGTTCAACACTGGTACCCTTGTAGACTTTATTTATTTCTATAGCCTTGTATTTTCCTTTGTTCTTGTCCACCCTGTTACCTAGCCCAGAAGGTGTTGACATGATTCCTTCAACATTGACGCTTCTTTCATTCGACCCAACCACACAACTATCAATTCCTAAAACAAACATAACAAAACTTTATAATATTCTAAACATTACTCTATCTGCAACGGATTAACTTCTTGATGTTTACTCGCATGAAATTTATTTCAAATGCACTGCAATAGTCAATCAATTTTAAGTTCCTAACAAGATCTGATAATGTGCTAAATTTTAATTATGAAAATATTTACTTAAAATGGACGTGCGCCATCTAAATAAAATAAAAATGACAACCTCCTTGAAGTGTTTGTTCATTTATATACATTTTTTAATAACTGACTTAATTTAATACTTCTACAATCATTGACAAAGTGGGAATCGAGAATATTTTTCACATACAATTCATATTTCTGCAAAATGTGTACTAGGCTATTTGTATCTGCTCACAAATTCAGTCAACTATCATAGGCACAGGCCAAATAAAGCAAGACCATATGAGATACAAAGCAAAGACAAACACAAAATCAGAATAGAGAACAACATGCTGAATATACTTCTAAGGTTTTCCCAACAGGTGAAATAAAGACATTCATGAAGCTTTATGTCCCAAATTCAACTCACTTTATTTACACTAAACAGCACATAAAATCAATTTGCAATATAGCAAGGAATCTGGTTGAACAAACATAACTATATAGCCACCTTCCAATCCAAAATAAGCTAACAAACGTTACCATAAACACTTTCTTGAAATCAGGAACGTGTCAGCAGGTAAATTAATAAATTATGATACCTTGCAAACAGTATTTTGCTATAAGGCGTTGTAGAAAATAAACATTAAATTACAAGATAAACAAAATAAAATCATTGAAATAAAAATGTATTAGTGATTATTACACATTTTATAGTAGCAGTTCTAGTACTCAAAAATATGTAAATCACTGGTACTCCAAATCAATCCACAAAAGATCAGGTTAGTCAGAATGGGAAAGAACCACACAGGCTATGGAGGAAAGACAGCCAGATGGGATATTTTAAGTCTAGAATACAAAATACTCAGTACTCAGTTTGTTAAAAGATGTGACAGGCAGGAAGAGAGTCCCATATATTTTGACCAGCAACAAAAAATCCTCTCCACCCAATTCTTTGACCGATGTACATTTACCACCAAATCAACAAATCTTGCTGAATGCAAATGTTGAATGGCATGCTTTCCTCAAAATTTACACCAAGGTTGCAAACATACCACTGCACCAATCAGAACCATTAATTATTGGCGTCATGGCCATATCACGTGCCTAGGTGCACTGTATTATTGTTTCCTTACATTATGGATGTTGGTGCATGCTTCAACGATTATGATAGTTTTCGGAAAGTTTATTCTGATTATCAAGAACAAAGAAATCAGTTTTTGTAATAAGGAAATCGACAAGTGTTGATGCTGTAAATAAAAAGTTGGATTCAAAACTGGTGAAATATAATGATGCACTGAAGTGGTCATACTTGTATTACTGTGCAAAAATGGCGGAGAGACAAGAGCGCTGGACAATGGCAAATCAAGACCATTCACAATGACCGACAATTTTCATATCTATCTAATTAACCTTATCGCTAAAAGATTCAAATGCAGCATCTTCGTAACTGTACCATCACTTTAAGCATTTCACTGAGGGGTGTGGGGTACAATGTGCTTGCTGTTGCCATCATTTTAAGCCGAACAAGGTCGTATACTAGAGCTAGTAGAGGTATAGTAAGGTTATGGATGTATAAAAATTATGTACATTGTAGCTCAGTCGATATAAAAAAGTATAGAACACAATTCTCTATCTTTACCAACTGAGAGTGCAAATAGGCGGCATTAATTTTAACACCCTATGGAGTGCGATAAGCAGTTTTACTGTGCATACGCACTCCGGAGTGCCAATAAGCTGTTGTCCTGTCAGTGCACGCACTATGGAGTGCGAATAGGCGGAGTTGAACATCTCGCCCTACGGAGTGCGAATAATCTCATTCTTCAAACAAAGCACTGCTTTAAGTAATGTTGGCACTATCATTAAATAATTAAAAGCATTTCAAATAAATATGCAATTCCCAACTTGACAACGTCTAGTAGCAAAACATTGTGCAACTGTACGTGTACAGGCGCTACGACTGAAAGCACAACTTATAGAACAACGGTCAACAACTTCATGCACTGTGCACAAATATAATATTCAAACTGAAAAAATCAAGTAAAATGAAAAAAAAATTAAAGAAATAAAAAGAAATAATACGATTTCAAAATGGCTTCCGGGTATTGACACCAAAATTTAATTGACTGCAACGAGCAATGTGGCGCTGCATAAATGCAGGATGTTCTTCGACGGATCTCCTTTTGTGCAATCTGTCCTAACACGCAAGGTGGTTCTCTACGTTAAACGCACAAATCGCAATCCGAACATCAACAACAGAACCAGACAAACTCTACACAAAGAACGAAAAAGACCGTTGCAATTATGTCGCAAATTAACCACAATTCGTCATCAAGCGCAGAAAATGAGCGACTTACTGCGTTTTAAATTGTTCTGGTTGGTGTGCCGATTGCAGGGATCGCTTGCTGTACTCGAGTCGGGACGGATGGCTTAAGATTAATTCCGATCGACAATAAATTATCCTTCGCTTTATTTCAAGGCTCAAAATGGCGAGCACTAGACTGATGCAAATTAGGTGACGCAGATTTCCCACAATGCTCGGCAGAAATAAGTAAGATAGTTGGAGCGAAATGACATTTACTCACCCCATACCAGAGAGTCTGTAAGACGCCCTGCCCAGATCACGCGCTGCTCTTGCTTAGGGTCGGGCTTTTACAGTGACTGGATCCTTCCTTTGAAATGCTTTTAATCCATCCATTCGGGAATCTTTCCTTACTCCCTCGCTCTGCTCAATGCGAAAGCTAAAGTCTCACTACTTTATCCTGTAACTCCAATGCCAGGAGCGCCTCTGAGTAGAAATAGAAGAGGCGTTATACAAATACCACACTACATTACAGTACAATGGTCAATACAATAGGCAGCACTGTTCCCATACCAAATTAACTCTGTCTTCTAGGGACCTAGGCTGGTATAGTGATATTCCTTAAGCTCCAGCCTCCAGCTGTCATCAATACTCTCATGCGGTATGTCGCAAAATAAATCAACAATTGCTAATTCATAACCATTTATGCCACCTTTCCCCGAAGTTGTCACAGTCTTTCGTGTTGACTTTCTGTTGTTATTTGGAAATTCGCTGCTGGCGCCAGTAGACGCTTAGCCGTGAGTAGGAGATGCGAAATGTGTGATGTGATCTTCTGAAGTAGCTTTGTAAGCCATATGCATTGGAGTGGTGTGAGCGCCACAGACGCAGAGTGACAGAACTCAACTGAAGTTCATTTCGAAAATTTTGTTGCAGATAAAAGTTCTAGTCGAGTATGAAGAAGGAAATCTGATTTATAGTTTTTTTATTTAATTAATTTACGAAAATGCAGCGGCAGCGTGGACGAGTGGGATGCGCTTGGGAGAGCGTCGCTGTCGCGCTGGTCGTCGGCGTCTTCCTCGTGGGACCGGCTGAGTCTGCTGACCCTCAACGCGTCCCTTGTTACGACGGTAGCGGCCGGGCGCAGCGATGCTTTGCGCCGTTCGTCAACGCCGCGTTTAACCTGACCGTCGAGGCGACGAACACGTGCGGAATGTTAGGAGAAGAGCACTTCTGCGAACAGACGGGCATCTCTGGGGCGACGAAGTACTGCGACATCTGCGACAACAGACGCCCTGACAAGGCTCACCCGCCCCAGTATCTGACGGACTTCCAAAGCGTGGACAGCATCCGTTGGTGGCAGTCGAGCACGATGCTGGAAGACGTTCAGTGGCCGAACAGCGTTAACCTTACGCTTCATCTAGGTATGGTCAAGGTTCGTTAACTGAACGAGCGCATAATAAAGAATAAATAGGTAGACAGTGGCAGACACAATCTACAATCTAGCCCAAAACTTAAAACCCATATAATGCCATCCAGGGGTATGATGGAGTCAGTGGGGTCTGGTTCCTGCGCTATTCTTAAAATACAAGACATAGAACAATTAGCCTAGGTGAAATGCCAATCACGTTACTGAACCGTCTCAATCAGGGAATTGTCTAAGCCGTGGTCAGCCTTACCGTTACTTTTTCTGGCTCTTGAAAATTGGTGTCACTTATAGGGGGCGCCCATCCCGCCTTCATAAGCAGCTTTTCCCTGTCCTCCCTTCCCTGAGTTCCCTCTCCTACCCCTAAATGGGGGTCTGGCAGGGATTTATCTACATCACATTATTATTATTATTATTATTATTATTATTATTATTATTATTATTATTAAACGAAAAACTAGTCATATAAGACTCGACACTGGACATTGACACACACACACATGCCCCCTGCAAATTCATAGAAAAAAGCCTGGGTCTGGGCTATAACCCCGAAAATTTTTGAAATCAATAGCTCATAGTGAGTTTCAGTGCGTATTGGACATTAAATCACACACTTTGGAGCACCAGGATAGGTCACATACCAGTAACTTCTAATTCTTAATTTCTAGAAATTTCCAACAGCCACAAAGAACTATTAAATGTAAGTTGAAGCTAAAGAGAGACTTCGCAGTAATTGTGCTGGCAAACTATTCAAAATTACCTGCAAATAATGTTATCTATTGACAATATAACCACATCCAAATGCAAATAAAATTAAATGTTACTTTTAGTATTTATTTTAAAAATTATATTTCTCCAACAACCACACCTACATCATTTTTATAGAGGCATTAAAGCTGCAACATCTGCAAAATGGATAACTAGACTTAAGGCAGCTGACTGAAGCAAGCAAATTATTAATAGTTCTAATAGCACCGTTTCACAGTTTTGAATGTCCAGATTGTAATTTGTTGATGGAGGTCTTTGGAAGGCTATCTTGGAGGGAGTTGCAGTAGTCTAATTTGGAATGTAAACTTCATGTGAGTCTCTTGGTTTGTTATAAATGATTTATATTTCACAGGAAGTTTACACTCTGCATCAGTAGAATGACTGTACATAAAAGTGACAATAATAATAAAATTTTATGAATGCCTGATAATAATGAACTTGAACTTGAATTGAGTACCAGTAAGCTTATTTGAAGTTACAAAATTGCACTGCAGTAAAGCCAGTAATTGTGCAGGCATCATTTAGGGGCCTATCGATTAATATGCTATTCTAATGTGATACCAAAACTCAGGTGGGGGGAATTTCCTCCCCCCTAGGTTTTTTCAGGTAGCATTTGCTTCCTTTCCCCTTGTGTGGGTGCCCCTGCTGTGTCATGTGTAAATATATGTGTATATATATATATATATATGTATATATTGGACAAACCACGAGCAACATAACTTCTTTATTTACATCATTGATGTTGTTTCTAATTAATTGGCATCACACCCCTGATGTCATCTGATTCTTGAGGCTGAAATCATGGTTTTTGATTTGTTTTTGTGTGATTAGGATTAAATTTGTGTGCTATCAGCTGATGCCTCTGTAGGTAATGAAGTGGCGCTGTGGAAGTTTTTCTTGGTCACAGTTGGGGTCATGTATGGACAAAACATTAGCTTAGTCAGACTAAATGAAATGTGCATTTCTATCATGAGGTGCTTTCTGTTCTGGAACCTGACTACACAAATGACTATTTAATAATTAGCATTAGCACAGCCATGAGGGTTCAGGTGACCAGACCCCTTCTTGGGTTTAGACTACTGTAGTTGTGAAATCCGAGCAAAACAGATGACACATTTTTGTCTAATGGTAGTTATCTTGTTGTGTTCAATATGTCAATATGTTGCTATATATATATATATATATATATATATATATATATATATATATATATATATATATATATATATATATATATATAGCAGGATATATATAGTATATATATATATAGCAGGATATATATATATATATATATATATATATATATATATATATATATATATATATATATATATATATATATTAGTCACAAGATATTGTGGATGTATGCAAATTTGTGGTTACAACAATGGCAGGGCCTTCTCACTCCTTTGGTGCATAGATGTATCTTCTACCATAGATTACATGGAAGAATCAAGATAATTCATACGAAAATATGACATCTTCACATCTTTCTAACTCTTCTGGAGCTGATGAGAAAATAGTATGATAATAGTCCACAGGTATGTGACAACTACCGGTAGGTCCCACCGATTAGGTCCCGGACAGCATCCATGCGGTCCTTCAACATCCTTTCTGCGTTTTCGCTGACTCTTCGATGGAACGTCGTCTTGCGGAAGACCGCCTTCTGAAGGGTTCACTGCCCGATTTCAACACGGCAGCGACCTCTTTTGTGCCATCTGAGCGGATTTATTCCTCAAAACCAACATCTTCTGATCCATGTTGATTTGTCAGCGTTGTTGACAGCGCCTTTGACTTTGGCCTTCGCCATGCTATGGCGCTATAGAAGTTGTCAAGTGCCATAACCATAATAATATGCAGACCATGTTAATATCTTTGTTGGACCATTGCATGCCTTTTACACTTGAACTGAAGTCAAGTCTGTGCATAGCCAATGCTTCTTGCCACTAGGTGCTGAGGGATATAAGATGGGGTTCTTATCTACAATAGAGGAGAAACTGTGGAAAGTGATTTGTATCTAGGGGTGAATAAGGGTGAATGAATGAGTGGATGAATGATTACACAGTTGAATGAGGGTTCTGGGTTCAGATAACAGACCTGGTCCAAGAAGGTCTGAGTGTAAGCTTCCTTGCCTGGTCATGACTGTCTTCCTGTGATTTTCACAGATCTGCTGTTTGTCACTAAGATTACTTCTGGCTAGCTGCTGAACACTAAATTGATTCTTTATTGTCTTCTATGATAGTACTACTTTAACAGCAGACTACCAGCAGCTGCTGCAAGTAACTTGTGAAACTAAAAGTAGTTGTGATTGAAACTAGGTCAATTTCTCTAGGAGGGTGAATGAATGACCGTCAACCTTTAACCTTTGCTAGACACACTGTGAAGACTGAGTTGTTTGAAAGTAATTATCTGTGTTCTTAGTTGTTTGATCTAGGTCATGTAAATAGGCAGTGTTTGACTTGATGGGGAGCTTTGAGGTTTAATCACCATACTGTTTTAAATACATTCACAGATGGTCAAAATTTTGAAAAGCCAACTCTGGTTGAAAATATTGGTCTGAGAATAGTCTGATCCCCCTCTGCTTTTTTAAGCAAAGTCTTAGAATGGTAATAAGCAAACTTAAGATGTGTGTCTGAAAATGTTAAGCGCCTTAGTGTCATGGGTGCCCACAGAAATTTTTCAGGGGGCAAAACACAGTGGTCATGGTTAATATTTTAGCATGGCTTTCAAATTTCACTGAGAAAATATTGGTATATGCATTTTCCAGAGGGCAAGCGCCCAAATGTGTGGGTGCCCATGCTTAGTGTGGGTTATCAGAAGCTGCTTACAATCCGTTTACTGGTATATACCGGTAGTTTTATGCTGCTTTTACTTGCAGAATTTACTTATTGGTGTAGCTTTAATGCATGCAATGCAACATATATGTTTAGAGGTAAAGCCTGGACTTGACATGAAGCTTAATCACATCTGAATATCTGGATTTTTTATTAATATAAAAATTGTCTTTGCATTGTTTTGCTCTCTTGTGGCATATCCAGTTGCTGTTCCAGTTAGTTACCATGTCATGTGTGTGTGTGTGTGTGTGTGTTTTGTAAAGAAATGAGGGTTCTTAACTGTTCAAATTGAGGGTCTACTACCCTGGCAGTCATTACCAATTATTGGTATCTTATCTCTGAATTGGCCATAAAGCCAGGCCTGTAAGATAAAATGCCCTGTGTCAACAATTTCTTGTACATCTGGGATTTAATGTCACATGTATGCCGTTTTCACTGGAAACCATTAAGCAAAGTCATTTCCAGTTCAGTGACTTCTCTTAAAAGTGTCTACAGTATAAACAAGCACAGTATACACACATGTCACCCTTGCCTGGGGTACAGTACACACATTGGGTTTACTGAGATAAGGGTAACCAAAAGAAGTTATTTCAACATGGATGCTAGAACTTGATCCACTATAGCTCCAGAGTGACCAGCTGAATGGAACCAACTGGAAGATGGATTTGGATGTTGTAAACTTTTGACTCATTCCTTCACTCAGTGGTTTTCAAACTTTTCAGGATTTCTTACACCGCAGACCTTATAAAATTTGAATTTTAAATTAACTGCAATTAACACATAAGCTACTTGTTTTGTCAATCAATTATTTTTAATCAGAAAATTTCAAATCTTAGTAATCAAATTTAAATTCAAATGGAATCAACACTTTCAGAACCATCAGTATGTTATGTTTTGTGTTGATGAGATATCTTGAGAAAGTAATATCTTTACGGTCCCCATGAAATCACTTGGCGGTCCCCTATGGGACTGCGAATCTCAGTTTGATGAGAACCACTGCCTTCATTGAATGTCAAAACAGAATTTCAGCTGTACGGTAACCAGCATTTTGTTCTCTTAATAGTGTCTATAAACAAGCACAGCACACACACATTTCACCCTTGCCTGGGGTACGGTACACCAAGATAAGAGTAACCAAAGGAAGTTATTTCAACATGGATGCTAGAACTTGTTCCACTACTGTTGACAGTAACCACAGTGAATTTGCAGGAAGTAATTGCATCATTTCTGATAATTATTTCTGTGTTCCCATTCTGATAACGAAATGATCAAATCTTACAGTATAACGTAATTGTGATATAATAATTACGGCACTGGCAACTATTAGACTTCATTTCATTGGGCACATACTATATGTGCTTCAGGATGTTGTCTTGTTGTCATTTTGTTCAGGTAAATGTTTATAATGAAACAGTTAGGTTGTCAAGATGAGGTGGTGAGTGGTGGTGAATGAGATCAGTTTTCCTGGCAGATGTGAGACCAGGAATGATGAGGATCCTGGAAAATGGAAAATGGTATTTATGTGGTGAGGATCAACTGTTCTCTATTTAATTTGAACTCTGTTTGTTTGTCACCCTATCCATACAGGCACACACAGTAGATAGTCTACCAGCATGAACTCCTAACTGCTGTGATTTACTTGTCTGTTAGAGATGAGCTGTGTAAGAGGTCAGAAGGTTGAGCATGAGTAATGTTTGCTCACTTTACTTTGCTTTTACGTTTATTTAGGAAGCATAGTTAATATTAAAATTATATAAGGCATCACTCATTCACTCAATTCAAAAATTGGTGAAACAGAGCATGCATCCTGTAGGAATAATGAATGGCGACATGGAGACCAACTTAGAACAGTACATGTGTGAAAATTCAGTGTTCATTTTGGACTGGATTCACTTGCCTCAGCCTACCAATATTCATCAGTGCAATATTTGTCTTCTTTTACTCCTAAATGGATTAGATGCATATCTGTAGATGCACATTTTGACCATATTCTTCATGTTCTTATGTGTTCAGAGTATTTGTAGAAATAGAAATGCTAGCTTTTGCAGGGGTTGAATGATTCAATTTTTACATTAGAGGTGGTGCAGTTAATCTTTATTGTCAACATGTCAATGACTCTTTGATTGATTACTTTTTTTAACATGTAATTGTATTTTTCATAGTGTGATTGTGGTAAGTGGATAATTTAGTAATTGAGATGTGTTGGTTTTGACTGAAATTCATGTTCATTCATATCCTGCTCTTTCACTTGCATTGTGGAATTCTGGAACCTCATAATCCACTAAATGTGTCTGTAATCTTGACAGGTTTCTCTTCACTCAAGCATTCAAATTTTAACAATACAGGTCAGCTCACAATCTTGTGCTGAGGTTATAGAATAAAAAGAGTTCCTCACTTTCTTTATATTACCCCCATTTTAAATTGCTCTATTTTATCATGCTTAATGGGCATTGGTGATTTTTACTTGCCCCACCCCACCCCACCACCACCCCAATATATGCTTGACTAAGACAGACTGCTTTGTCTAGATCTGAATATCTAAATATTTTGGCTAGTGGTATGTGAATGTAATTTTATACACTAGCCTTGTGTCTATTCTATTCTATTCTATTCTTTATGACAATTTGTATAGCACAGTAACATAGCAGGGGCCAAAGTCAAGAGCACTTTACAGGGAACAATCATAACTCTTGGGCAGGTACAAACACCTGGGGGCAGCTAGAATCAGCTCCCCTAGTGAATTAAACAACTGATTCGTTTTGAGAAATGAGATTAATGGATATTAATTTAAATAAACTTTTTTTTAATAAAAACTCTTTCCCTAGGATATAAATCATGCCCAGCACCACCACTCTAAACAACAGCAGTGATGACAGGTAGTCTGTTCAGATGTGAACCACATAATTTAGTATAAAAGGGGAGATGAAGTGAATTGGTTATCTTTATACTGTCATTTTCAGGCTACTATCACTTAAGCAATGGAATTACTGGAAAAGTGTATCCCATAATAAACTTTGCTGCTATTCTCAGTTTTGTTGAATCAAATCTAGAATTAATATCCAATGATTTCATATGCTGGTACTTAAGTGCAAAATTATGCACTTGTGTTTGGGTATAGCTACTGAGTTAGATATACTTGAATTATACTGACATCAATCAATCAGTCAGTCAGTCAATCAATCAATGAACTTCTTTAGCGCCATTATATTAGTGGATCTGCATCAGTCGATGGTCACTTCAGAATGAAAGTCTAGTCAAAAGGTCATGGACATTTCAGGCATAAACCAATGGAATTCAGATGACCTTGTAGTAGGTGAGTAAGTAGGTTGCAGAAGCATTGGAATTCCGTTATCTTGCTTAGAGTTGGATCAGATACACGATTGTTATGATGATGAACACCACTCCACTGACAATGTTTAGTGCTGGACATTTCTGATTTTTATGGGCATTTCTGCAGTGGCGGCTCCAGGATTTGGCTAGTGGGGTGGCAACTTCTTAGCATGGGGCCAACTATTTTTCATAAACCTGGACTACCATAGTCTAGTTGCTTAGAATAAGTGCATTAAAGTATGGGGGGCCGCTGGGGTGGCCAGATAGTCAATGGGGGGCGGACCCCTGAGCCCCCATGTGGAGCCGCCTCTGCTTATAAGAAAAATAAGTCACAGATATATTTGTTCTCAAGGTCAAAGAGGGATCCACAAATGAGGAGATAACATTATTCAAATTTGGAATTACTCCAGAATTGGGCAGATGCTCTTGATCTAATATAAAGTATTGGTCTTAGATGTTTATTTTGAGCCAAGTGTCTGTAGGGCCATCTGAAGTATTGAATTGAATTGAATTGAATTGAAAAACATTTATTTTTTCAACTTCATACAAGCAGACTGATCTTCTGGCTTGACCTGGCTCTAATGCTATTTGGATTTGATGTGCCATCGGCTGATGCCCTGGGCATTATGATAGTGGCGCTATAGAAGTTGATTGATTGATTGATTGATTGATTGATTGATTGATTGATTGATTGATTGACATTAACATTAAACAATATAACATGATCATGTAGATCAACATACTGGTTGTATAAACATTTAAACTCATGACTGATTAAGTAAGATTTAAGTAAGATTAAAGTAAGATTAGAGTAAGATTAAAGATTAAGTAAGATTAAAGTATCCTGAAAATGCTATGAATTAATTATTTATTAATTAATTATGATTTAAATTTTTGGTAATTAATGTTGCTTAGTTTTTAGTTAATGCACATGATATTAACTGCCATTGATATGTTGCTCTGTGAAAATAAATTTCTTGGTCAGCACTTTCTTAGTGAAAGCAATGCTTCATTTCCTTTCTATGGTGCAAATGATCAGGATCTGATCTAATTAGTATTTATCACTAGGACTGCCCAAGGTCTTCTGTATATCAGAGCTCCTGGCCTGCCATGCGGTGGCCATGCCTATAGGGTGACACAGCAGAAGTACAGGTTTCAAGTTTGAATCATCAAGTCATTAAACCTGCAACCAATTTCTAGGCTTACTTTGCCTAACTAAACAAATATTAAGCTGTGAATGGGACTCAAAATACTTACAACAAACTGACAATACACAAACTGCATCATGGTTAAGTAAGTTGGTTTTTTAGTTTTCTGTCTAGTATGCAGTAGTTGCCTGCTGACCATTCATTTTGGCAACATATATTTAGCAAAGGTTGATAGGTAAACAGAAGTCACAGGTACAATTGTAACTATGAGTAAACACTGGTTGTTGTTTTTAATTGATAGATAATTACTGTACATGTACTGGTATTTGGGATAGCATTCATAAAATGTTTCCACTGTGTGTGTGTGTGTGTGTGTGTGCATTTGGTGCTATGCTTGATAATCTACCGGTACTTTTGGATCATTTGGTTGATTCACTAATTCCTGCAATAATAAAAACCAATATTTTGATATTTTGACCAAATGTTAGTCGTTATTCTTTCAACACAATGGCAGATAATGTAGTATCCTGTTTGCTCACAAAGGGTCATATATATATATATATATATATATATATATATATATATATATATATATATATATATATATATATATATATATAGACACATAAGCAGAATATGTGAAGCCATTTAAGTAAATGTCTTTAATTTTAATAATTTGCATGGAATAGGGCTTTATTTAGTTACATGTACACTGATTTTACTAAACATGTCATTTGCTGTCACAAATTCTTGCCATTAAAGTCTAGCTGTCCACTGCAGCCAAAGGAATGGTGAATGGAGGAAGAGGAGGACGATGATGTCTGTGGTGGTGATGATGATGATGATGGTGATGATGATGATGATGATGATGATGATGATGATGATGATGATGATGATGATGATGATGATGATGGTGGTGGTGGTGGTGGTGGTGGTGCCCACTTTAGTGATAACATTGATGACATCTGAACCATGGATTAAGTGACATAATCTGATATGAAGTATAACAGCGGTTCTCAACCTGTGGGTCGCAACCCCCAAGGGGGTCGAATGACGATTTGCCAGGGGTCGCCCGAGACCATCAGAAATATGGCGTTGTCTCTTTTCTTGTTATTGTACAAAATTTCCTCAGTGGTAGTTACGACGTACTAGTTGTTTTACTATAATTGTCATTCGAGGATAGACAAATTAGACATGGAGACAATTAAATAATAACGATTTCGAACATTTTGATTGTCATAGCATTATTATTTTTAGCAGCTTACATTGTGAACGAAAATAATTTTACCATTGGGGGTCGCCACATAATGGGGAATTGAATTAAAAGGGTCGCGGCACTATAAAGGTTGAGAACCGCTGAAGTATAAGGAACAGCATTCAGGTATTTAGTAGCAATTATAAAGTAGTGTCAAAAAACAGAAGCATCCTTCTAGTTAGTATCTTTTTCTTAACTGAGATTTCTTTCAGGACAGGACAAGCTCAGAAAACATTAACAGAATGATAATGTTATTACAGGTCAGTGTTAATGGGATTTCTACTGTATTATTAACATTACTATGGGTGCATTTAACATTACCATAGATGTGCAAACGTTTTTGATGTTTTTTCTTGCCAACAAAAAAACGCGTTTTTTTTCAATTTAAAAATTTTTTCCTTATTTTATTTTATTGCGTTTTTCGACAGTTTTTTGCAATATGGTATTTCCATTATTTCTAGATCATAGGTCAGACAAGCGGTGAATCAAAATTTTCAAATATTAATCAAGGCGTTGCACAATTTCAATTACGCGAAGTTTAGCACCAAAACACGGCAACATTGAAAAGTAAAAAAAACAAACCACATTGAGTTGAATTCTCTTGATTTTGTTGTAAATAGTACAAAATTTATACGAAAAGGTGTGGTGTATTTAAAAAATATTATCGACAATTGCTTAGAATTCCTTAGAATGTGAGTTTAACCAGCTTTGGAGGTGATTCGTTTACGTTAAACCTAAGATGATCGCTTTGTGTCTTGACTATCTATGGCTTTTAGAAGAGCTAATTAATTTGGCGCCAGGACAATAGGTGTTAATATTTATTCAAAAAGCTATTAACAAATTGTCACAATAAATAAATAGGCCTACATATAGCGTTTTTTGCATTAGGCCTACTAATGAGCGTTTCTCGTTGTCTTGCTTTTCTTCGTTTATAAACTAATTACGCCATCACAGTAGAAAATTAAAATGTTAATTTTTGTGTTGGCTAAAAAGTAAATGAACTTTTTTTCAACGTTTTTACTTTTTTTTTCAGAAAATGCGTTTTTTGCGTTTTTTATTTTAGATTTTACGTTTGCAATATCTATGAACATTACTATGTGTGCATAGATTTAGATTTAAACTTAGATTCCATTAGTTTGTGCTTATGAAATAAATATTATAAGCATGTAATGAAATAAATATCATAAACGTGTGTATATGTGTGTTGTGTATATGTGTATTGTGTACGGTATATGTGTGTGTGTATGTTGAAGCACTACATTGATGAAGGTTATATATATATATATATATATATATATATATATATATATATATATTATTTATTTATTTATTTATTTATTTATATATATATATAGCACAACACCTGACTTAATCCAGACTAGTGTGCTTCAATTGAAGTCAGGAATTCTATGACACACCACTCTTTGACCTACCATGACTCATTTTGCATTTATATTGGAATGTCCAGCTCCTAATCACCTGGTTATATATTTATTGAAGATAAGCTAAGGGATTTAAGGCAAAGGCAGGTCCCCTACTTGAGTCCGAGCTGGGGTTCCAGCACTTATCTCCAGTCTAGACAATCAGCAACATAGGTGGTATAAGCCATTAATCTGGGGTAGGTGGAAGGCTGAGTCGACCTTAGGGCTCCTGCAGTATTGAACCTGCGACCTTCTGCTCCATTGTCCAGTGTTGTTACCATTCTGCTAACTTCTCACTCCATTAATTATTTAAATACCAAACTAATTATAATGGCTAGGGCAATAGAATTCTGAATCCATTGAAGCTTTAGCATATTAGATCTGGCCATACCATTGTAAAGGGAATTGCAATAATAAAGTCTACTGCTGACAAGGGTGTTGGCAAGAGGAATCAGAGCGGATTTGGGCACAAGATCACGAATTCGTCGAATGTCTCTGATTTGCAAGTGAGCAGCTCTGGTGACCTTATTTATATGATTGTTGAAAGACTAATTCTTATCAAATATTAACCCCAGGTTGAAGACAGACTGACTTAGATTAACTGAAATGTTGTCAAATTTAAAGGAATTTATGTCTTAAAATTTACTTAAATTAAATGACGTACCAAGAAGTAAAAACTCAGTTTTTGAAGGGTTCAGTGCAAACTTATTATTAAACATCCAAGACTGAGCGTTTTGCAGACAAACGGATAGATTTTCTAGTGACACAGAGGAGGTTTTATCATCAAAGGCAATTAATAACTGTGTATCATAAGCATAGAAATGATAGTCAGCAGAGAACTGTGAAAGAAGCGATCCAAGGGGCATTGTATACAAAGTGAAAAGGAGAGGGCCTAAAACAGATCCCTGGGGAACACCAAAATCTATCTCAGCTAAATTTGACTGAGCACCATTACATTAAACAGTGTGACTGTGATGTTTAAGGTAGGATGTGAACCACTCCAAAGCAGTACCCGATATGACAAACCAATGCTCAAGTCTATGGAGAAGGATTGCATGATCTATGGTGTCAAAAGCCGCAGACAAGTCTAGTAAAATAAGCTGTTACCTTGCCATTATCCATAGCAGACAAAATATAATCATGAACAGCCAGGAGAGCAGTTTCAGTCAAATTAAATTTTTGTATGCAGATTGTTTAGGCAAATTAAAGATTATGGAATGAAAGATGTACATTTATTCAATGCTGGGCACCAACTACTGTGAAAGTAGTTCAACTACTGTAGTGAACTACTTGATAAAAATGTAGTTGTAACTACTAGTTAACTACTTTTTCCACAAAGTAGTTATTAACTAATTGGTAACTACTTCCTGAGTAGTTAACTACTTTGCAACTACTTTTGACCCTGCAACGCTCAAATAAAAATATCCATTGTTCAATGTCTTGTTTTTTAAACACCACACAAACACTGTCAACACGAACATCAATTCTATCAATATAAGCTGCTTCTGCAGCAGTTCTGCTTATGTAATCAATGTAATGAATGATTACTCAGTTTTTTGCATGTACCACAGTCGGCAATGAAGTTTTTATCATCACTGCGTTCACTCTTTTTACGTGGGTTCACGAAACAGCTTTTGACTAATTGGCTAATCATATTTAATGATATCTATGAGTTATTAAGAATTAATCTGTTAATTCTGTTAACTTTTATTACTATTATTAATTATATCTCCTCAGTAAACAACACGAACCTGTATTTTTGGTACTACTAAAAGTTGTGTAAGTATGAGACCGGAAATCTGGAATAGAATATTATATTACTGGTAGGTAAGTAAATAAGCTTGTATGCACAAGGGCAACAAGGGCAGGCATGGGTTACATCGACGATGTGCCAGCTAGTCATCGAAGAGCTCACCGAAAGCCTGGCGTCAGCGTTGTTGGCAAAAAGCGGGTTTATTGTAATGTTTTAACAAAAGTAGTTGACCACAGTAGTTAACTACTTTAAGATAACTATAGTTAAACTACTTGTAGTTAACTGAACTAAAGTGAGTTAAACTACAAGTAGTTACCTACTTGTGAGTTAACTACTGCCCGGCATTGCATTTATTTGACTGAGCACAATGCGTTCAACGAGTTTAGAAATAACATTTAAGTTTGAGATAGGCCTATAGCTAGAAAAATCATTTGGATGAGTGTTGGCTTTTTCAGTAATGGGTGAACCAGAGCACTAGCATAGATTAATGGGAAGGTACCTGATGACAGAGATAGGTTAACCAAAGGGTTTTTTACTGGCCCAAGCACATCAAAACACTGCTTAAGGATATGAGTTGGAAGAACATCAAGCAGACACTGCTTATTTGGCAGAGAAAAATAATTTGGCATATTTCAGACAGATTGGTGGGGCGGAAAGCGGTGAAAATGGGGAGGGGAGAGTGTTGGCAGGGGCAGTTGTCTACTGGGGGACATGTCAACTGGGAATTTAAGCCTAATGCTAGATATTTTATCTGAGAAAAATTGTAGAAATTTCTCTGTAAGCTGTTGAGGTGAATCTGACTGGGGTAGTGTGCTTTTTGTAGTAATCACAGTGGGAATGCTTCTCAGTAACTCTTTAGAAGAGGTACTATACAAATATCCTGCTACATTACATTGTATAATTCTACGATGCCTCAGCAGTTTTCTTGTATTGTGCACCATTCACCAAGATGGAACATCTCAAATATCACCGATATATAATTTAACTACCATACTTTTTGTTAAACTATTTATGTCAATAGTTTACCGTAACTACTTTTCCAACAACTTTTGTCATTGGACTGCTGCTTGTTATTGCAGTTGTTGTATTGTAAATGGTGCTTATTTCTGGCTCTTTTTAAATCACACCTATGTTTATTTCTTACTTATTGACTGTCAATTCATACCGGTATGTTGTTATTAAATTTTGAGTGATGAGTGAAAATACAAGAAATAGGTTCAGATTGGTGAGTATCTGGCTTGAACACTTACTACAGTTGACAGTCTCCTAGCATTACCTGCATTTGCTAAAGCATTTATGAAAGTGAACTGTACCCCCTCCAGTTCTGCTGCTGTTGAAAGGCTGTTCAGTGCATCTGCAAAGGTGCTGACTGCACAACTTTTCCAGTGCAAGTTGATAATAATACAGTGGATACCGGGTATGCACATTTTCTTGCAATCTGTGCTAAGACATCAAAATGAATGACACTAGTTGTGCCAACATTGCTGCTGTTACTGCTGCTTATATTAATTACAAACATTGTTTGATGTAAGGAATGTGTAAAGCTTCATAGAGTCTGGTAACAGTTTTTTATATTTGCAGAGATTGGAAATTATTGCATTGTGTGGAGGCAAATTATATGCAGTATAAATATTTGGTTTTAAAAATAATTTTGCCAGCATTTACTTTAAGAGACTGTAGGTCCCACAACATGCACTAAACTGCTTCACACAAGCCTCTAAGTTATTAATCTCAGCTATACAGATAACATCAGTAGAACACTAAAGATGGGAGCAACAACACCAAATGAAAACAAAACCACTGCAGCAGAGATGGTATTGATGCCACACGGAACCAACTCCACAAATAATTCTCAATGCAGTAATATGACATAAGATGTAGAGTCATAGCCATTCACAGATTCATTCACTTAAACAGTTTCTTATTTTACTATTTAAACTATTTCCAGCCCCTCTCTGCTCCCCGTTTCCATTTCCTCCCCACTCTCTCTTTTGATGCAAGTAGGTTCTTGGTAGATGTTGTTCTACAGCATTACTGTGCATTAATGTGACAATATTTTCGTCAATTTCTAAGGGAATTGTAAGTAAGTAAAATTTTGTAAATTTATGTAACGCTTTGGAAAGCAGTACAGCAGTAGCTGCTTATTCTTATGTGCTTAATCTTTCTTGAAATAGCTATAGACAATGTGGTTTGTTGGCTGGGCAAAGGTCAGTGTATCCATGAGGTGGCGTGTTGGGTTGTTACAGCTATGGAGGAAATGACTTTTGGAATAGGAAGATTTTAAGTTTAGACCTAAAGGCTTGAGAAGATAGTGAAGGAATTAAAGAAAATGAGGATTCAGAGCTTATTGTTTGACCATGTTTGTAAGATGAAGTCGTGATGATGATAACTCTGTCAGTCTTTCTCTTCTTACATTGCTCTGTCAGGAATGGTGGCCACATTTTCAGCCACTGCCAATGTACAACTAACTTATTGTGAAAGCTCTTGGATGATAAGTCAACTGGCTCGACCAATCAGTGCTTTCCTAATTATCCCCAGCAGTGCATCCAATTACGTGCCAACCGCAGTGGCCACTTTGAAGTGAAACCAAGATATAACTAACTAAAGAACTAGGAGCAAACGTTCAGAATTCTCACAGGAGGAAAACAATTCATCTTTTTCCCGGATATGGGACTTCTGCCTCTCAAGCTACAGCGTTCTAGCATCAAGAAAGCTGCACTCGGTTTCAATCATACCTTTGGGATAAATTCTAAAGGTTCCTCATGGCACAGTCTTCCCTCGGTTAGGTCACTCTTGTAACACAGCTCTCTTTACTATAGCTATTATAGTGGTTCTCACAGACTCTACTGAATAACTCTAAGCCTTGTTGTTATTATTTTTTTATTATTGTAATATTTATTATACATTGAGAACCTCCTCACACCCTGTTTTAAGGACAATGTGTAATGATCCCACTTGGCATGGTCATTAGCAGCAAAGGTGTGGACTTCTCATTCAGTCCTCACACTCAGTCCCCTGTGCTGGGTTTATGAAAAGATTACCGATAATCTCTCTGCCTGAAAATTGGGAGGGGTTTGAATGCAACAAAGACTGATGTTAAATTAATAATTATAATTAAGTTCTTCTACAAATTTATTATTAAGTTCTTCTACAGATGTTATTATGTTATTATGTAACTTTCAATGATTTTTATGCTTTGGAAATAATAAAAATGATGTTAAAAAATTAATAAAATTGAAGGGTGCAGATTCTCCCACACAAATTAGGATTAGATAGATTAAGATTAAGTGCCTAGGAATAAGCAGCTACTGCAGTGATAGGAATAAGCAGCTACTGCAGTGATACTTTTGAAGTGCTGTAGAAAGACTCAATTGTTTAACATCTCCTACAAGTGATGTTTGTTAAAGCACCCTTGACTTTGGCCTTCACCATGCCCACTGCACTATAAAAATGGTCTCATTAACAACAATATAGAAATTCACGAAATCTTACTTACTCACTTAGATGCCACTGTCCTATGGTCACACTATGTAAATTGATGATCCTCACTTGACCACAAATCCAAGGAGGTCCTAATTTTTGAATATAAAGACCTCTCCCATACATGAACCAACTGATGGAATTTGACCAGCACACCCCTGATTGATTAATTATTATTATTATAGAAGCACCATCTTTGCTGGTTATGTAATCCCTGCCCATTCTGCAGATTCAGAATTAACAGTTTGCAGTCTGTGAGAACTTTGTGAGAACTTTGCCTTTTGGTTTCTGGTCCAATTTTACGGTATTCTGCTGTTGTAACTGTTTGGTATAGTTCTAAATCCTGTAAAGAATTTTCAGGTTCAGGCTTGGTTCAAATCCTAGGAAAGCAAGGTTCAATCTAAGTGTGCTCCATTATTTTCCCATGTCTACTTTAGACTTTGTTATTTCAATTTGTTCCTTATAACAGCAGTTCCCAACCTGTTTAAAAATTGTACGTTGGAGCAAAAATTGAACTTTGCACTTAGCCCTAAGCCAGTGGTTGGCAAGAGGGGCCGGTGGGGCAGTGGCTCCTTGCATCCACCAGTTGGGGGGGCTTTCAAATGAGATGTCAAGTGTGGGCACGTGCTATATAAATTGAAAAATTTAAGAGAAAAAGAGAAATTGTTCTGCTCATCAAAGCTTTTTGCATTTAAAAACCTGAAAAATATATATTCAATGTGCCGCCTTTATCCCAGAAAATGCTGGCTACAATTTTCCACCTTGAGCAACTTTGCCCCGGGCATCAACCACCCTCTGCACACCACTGCCTTAGGCGCATACATTTCACCCCTTCTGTTACCATTGTCACACTCACAGTTTTGGTGTTTGTTTATTTTATAGTCTTACAAGTTGACATAACGAAAAATGAAATGGTGATGACCTTTTTCATTACTGAAGCCTTTTTATACAATGGCCAATTTTAACAAGATTGCCGTCCAGCTGCCAACCCACACATCATGCATCTAAGCCATTTTTGTCTCACATTCACTTTATGTCTACTGAAGACATTTACTGTAAGCAATAGCACCTGTCTTTATATCATTATGTCTTTTTCTTTTTTTTTACAATTGTTTTAATTCTTGTTTTTCTTCACGTACCCTCGCGCTGCAGCTCGCTTAACCCTGGGAGTACTGGTACACGTACTGCCGGTTGAGAGCTGCTGCCTTATAATACCATCCTTGGCCCCTCTAAGTAACTATGACTGTGTGATGATTATATTTTATTTACTGCCTTCCGTGATGTTGGTAGCGGGCACTGGCAACATTCTCCTGGCCAATTTTATAATGTTTTGCAAACATGTTCCTAATATAATGAAGTGACAGATCTCTTAATTGTGATTCAGTACTGCTTCTTGCATTAACTTCTCACTGCTTATTTGCTGTTACTGTGGTGATGTGACCTTTCTAATGTTTGCCCAGGTTCTGAATAGGAAATGCTGGGTCTTTAATGATTGTGATATAGATAATGGCTTTTGAATGCATTCTAAACAGTCAGTTTATCTATAAGCGGTTTCAGCCTTTCAAGGCAGGACGATATGCCGTGAAATATCATATAACTTTCCCAATAATATATTTGACATTTGACATGACATTTTTATTTCTTTCTTCATAATTTCTCCACAATTTCCATAAAAGATAAACAGAATAACATATATATAAGCCTATATACTTGTCTAATAATAACATAGTATCTACTCAGAAGAAGACTGAGAAATAAATAAGAAATGGTTACTGAAGGGATCATGGATCCCGCATGGAAGTAACCAGTACATAATGATAACGGACATAAATCAGGAAATTAGTTTCATAATTGAAATTTAAGTAAAAATTATCAAACATAGCATATAAATGTTTGTAACAAAGTATAGATTGAATTACAGTTAGAAATTTTCTATTCCTGTAGAATTATTTGTTTAAGTCTCTTTTTAAACAATGTTAGGTTTGGTATATTTTTAATATAAAGATGGAATTTCTCCAAGAACATGTTGTGATTAAGCAAAATTGCTGTCTTTAACTTTGGGCACTTGAACTATTAACTTGTTTCTTCTTATGTATTGTGAATCATCAGTTGCGGTGAAATTATATGCAAATTATGTATCTAAGATAAAAGCAGCAATGTAATCAAACGTTTTTGTTTATTATTTACATGCAGTGTGGTCTTTTTACTTTCCAATTCGATCTCAGGTCTCGAAGTACTGGAATGGAATGTGTCATTTAGTGTGATGTTTGGCAGTGATTTACCTTAACCAGGATTCCAGAGCATAGGGGACACTTTGACATATTTGGTTAAAACTGTTGACTTGGAAAAAAAGGTTGTTGTCTCAAATGCTTTGAAGTCTGGTGCAGTGCTCTCAATCTGATACTACCTCTAACCCCCTCCAACTACACCCTGGGTTTTGGACAAATCTCAGAATCTCACTACAGGTCCCGGCCTCCCTTTCTTCCTCCCCCTCCAAATAGGAGGTGGGGACAGTCCCCCCCTGTGGCTACACCAATGATGTTTGGTTTCTATTCAACTGAATGACCAGACTGATGAGATTGAGGACGTAAAGCAGGGAGTTTAAACATACTGACATCTGTCTCTGATATTGTGAGTGAACTGATGACTTCTTCTTCATCTTTTGTTCTGAGAACTGAAGATGGAAATGAAGAAATGTTTCTTCTGCAGAGATTCTGAAACAGAACACAGGAGCAGGGAGCAGAAGACATCCATTGTTAAGTTCTTAACACCTCTGGATAACTACAATGGTAGCAGATTTACACGAGAAAACATGCAGTGAAGGACTGATGGAGAGAAAAACAGACAGACATTTACAAAGATAGATAGATGCAATAGATAAGCCATGGATGGAAAGGCTGTCTCATTTATCTTAACAGCCAGGAATAATTTATAGTTTTTGCTTAAAATTCTCACTGTAAGTTTTTTTTTGTACTGGTAGGTCATTTGATGAAGAAAAAAAACTTTACAGGGATTTCATTAACAGGGAGTTGATCGGTATCTCTGGAAACTCTAGGCTCTAAAAGGGCTCTAAAACTTTTTGTGTTCAATTGAATTACAGTTTCTGTCTGTGTTGTATTACTCAGTTGTGGTGTTCATGCTCTTTTAGGCAAAGCATTTGAAATAACTTATGTTCGACTGAAGTTCCACTCGAGTCGACCAGAGTCTTTTGCAATCTACAAAAGGACGAGTGAAAATGGCACCTGGATTCCCTTCCAGTTTTACAGTGCTACGTGCCAGGAAACATACCGCCTGCCAGTTTCTGCAATCATTCATAGGGAGCACGAAGCACAGGCTATCTGCGAAGATGATTACAGTGATATTTCTCCCCTCACGGGAGGAAGTATCGCCTTTAGCACTTTGAGCGGGCGACCGAGTGCTCACAACTTTGAACACAGTCCAGTGTTGCAGGTTGATTTCTTGTGAATAGATCGTTTATTTTTTTTATTTTGCCGTCAGTTTTACTGTGTGTAGAGAATAAATTGACCAAATAAATAAAAACAAAAGAATTGCGCGAGTTAAACAAAATATCTCTAAAAAGATAAATATCTAACTCACACAATTAAATTTATTTATGTAAGAAACATGTGAAATGAAGGTATTTTTATTTTAAGACGTCCTTAAATGTCTGATTTTATGTGTTAGTTTCTTCTTTGTTTATTTGTATTGCATTGGTACTGTTGCTGTTATTTTGAGTGAGTTTTCATTATTTAGAGTTCATTTTTGCTTTCCTGTAATGGAGTAAAACATATTGTGGATTTTCACAACTGCTTAGCCATTTGCTGTCATTTGCAGACTGTGTTAACCCGCCACACTATTGTGGTTAGTGTGTTGTTTGCCATTTAAATGACCAATCATACATGAATGCATGAGAACATGCATTTTAGCCAACCAATAATGATACAGACATGAACTTAATATTAGATTGCTGTTGCATTTGTTTAGATTGCTTGCCTGCAATGGAGTAAAACATTGCCAACTATAGCCATTTGCATTTGAGACTTTTTGTCTGTAGCATTTTCAGTGGTTATTTTATAGAAGAAATGTCTTGCATGCATTAGTTATATACATTGAATGCCGTTTGTTTAGATTGCTTCATTGCCTATACAGAATTTTTGTCTGGCGTTTTCACTTTATTTTATAGAAGAAAGTCTTACATTAGTTATACATTGAAATAGCAGGTAAGTTTGCGGTTTGCATGAAAAATTTGAATTCCCATTTAATGCAATAGAAAAATATGTTTTTAAAGAGAATTGTTGAACTACAGAGAATAAGGTGGAAGCTGAAAGTAAGAGCAGAAGCAAGTTCAGAATTTGTTTTTGCCTATTAGTTGCAACTAAGAAATAGAATATATGGAGATATGGGCATTTAAAAGTGAAGTTATGTATATAAATTAAAATAGTTTACTTATCTACCGGTATATATTACGAGGAAGACCATCTCCTTCCAGGAAGAATTAGTACTGGTAACTATATTGAAATTAGTAATTTTCATGAGGAAATAAGATGAAAGAAGCATAATGATGGCCATTTAGCTATTTTAGAAGTATTTCTAGAATAAATATAAAAAGATACTTATTGCTTACTGTGAGAATTATTGTAATGATGTATTCAAAACTATTCATTCAGGCTCTCATCAACGCTAATAAATTCTTCTCAGTTGCCATGCATTGCTGTGTTGGTGGCCATGGACTTCTTCCACTTTTCTCGATCTCTGGTATTCTTCAGGAGTTTGATGTTGTTGTCAATCTCCAGTCCATCTCTTAGTTTGTCTGTGTATTTTGATCTTTTTTTCCTCCTGATCTTTTACCCTCCATCATGCCTGTAACTGCCAAGTTCTCAAGTCCATCTTTCCTCATCAGGTGCCCACAAAATTTCATCTGTCTTAACTCGATGGCAGCCATCAGTGTGTGTTCCTCTTTAATTATCTATAAAATTTCTTTGTTGGTTCTTTTATCCGTCCACAGAACTTTTAGCATTCTCCTGTAGAACCACATTTCTATAGCTTCCAGTTTCTTTTTCATAGCGTTTGATATGGTCCTTGTCTCTGCTCAATAAATCAGAACTGACCATACGTAGCACTTAAGTATTCTGAGCCGTGTTCCTTTTGAAATTTTTTTGCTTGTCAGTATCTGTTTCATTTCTATGAAAGCAGATTTTGCCATGCTAATAAATTATGACTGTGTTAAAGGAATGGGTGACTGCAACCGATATTCGAATTGTTCTCAATCGCATCAATACCTTCCGGGATGAAGTCTTTGGAGATCCTAATGTCCTTCGATCCTACTTCTACGCCATTTCAGACTTTGCAGTCGGTGGCCGGTGAGCTCTTTTGTCAATGATTTTGTGTTTTGGTGTGATTTTTGAGCAACTGCTGATTCAGAATCTTGATGTTTTTAAAGTAATCTTTAAAAAAAAACCTTGTTGAGTTTGATTGAAACTGCTGTTTTAATTTACAATTAAGTATTTGATGTAAATTGATGCTATCTGAACCATTTTTAGGAATTCTAGCACTGCTTTTATGTATCAGATGTATGGTATAATTTTTGTATTATATAGCAGATATGTCTATACAAGAAAGTGCCTGTGTATGTGTGCTTGTGTATTCTGGCTATGCAGAGCTGAATTAAAAATCTATGGTGTTTATAAAGAATGAAAAAACTAAGGTGTTAATCAAATCACTCTAATTAAAGTCTTAAAGTTATCTTGTATGAAATATGCCACATCGTCTGTGATGCAGTTTTGTTAGTGGTTTGTTGAGGATCTTCCATCAAAATCAGCAGCATTAAGGTTTATGATTTTATTACCAATTAAGTGCAAGGAATTCTCATATATCACAGGTGTAAGTGCAATGGTCATGCAAGTGAATGCACTAAGCAGACTGATCAGCGTCTTGAAGACCGGTTGGTTTGTCAATGCGAACATAAGACGACGGGTCCCGACTGCAACGAATGCCTTCCGTTTTACAATGACCGTCCGTGGAAGCGAGCAACAGCAACTGACGCCTTCGAATGCCAACGTAAGAGATGAATGTCCTTGCACACTTCAAGAGTTTAATCTTTTTTAAATTCTTTGTATTCTCTTTCTTTCCTTGGGTAGATCAAAGCTCCAGATGATGTCATTCATTTCCAGTGGCGGTTCCAGGAATTCTTGGTGAGGGGATGAACAAATTTGTAGGAAGTTGGTGGGGAGGGAGTGCAATGTGAAGAAGAAAAAAAGAAAAGAGAGTTAAAAGGTAATTGTTAGTGTGTTGCCCACTAAATGTTAATAAACCTTGCCAAAAAAGGCCAACAAGTGAAAAAAGGTCATTTGCAGTATTTTTCACTAAATTTTTTTAAAACTCACCAGAAAATAGGTTGACAAGCAAAAAAACGGTCGTCCGGAACCCCGGTGGGGGAGTATGCATCCCCACTCATCAACATGGTGGAACCGCCACTGTTCATCCCCAAGAGTACTACCACTGAGCTCTACTACTGTACTATGTAAATACTGCCACCAGAAGCATTGTCCTTAGTCTTTATCTTTTTTCTTCAATCTTTCCTTTGGTTGATGATCAAAGTTGTGTTAGTATTAGTATTGACCTTGAGAAATTGAGTTCTGCTGTAGTGAGGTTACTCAGCTGCCTCTGGGCAGTTTATTATCGACACTAGTTGATTTAATTTCTCAGGAAGGCAATTGAGACCTGTAATATACCAACCCCAAAATTTTCAGCCTCCAGTGTAATGTAATGTAATTGATCTCATTTCTGTAGTGCCTGTGAAAGCTTAATTCCATTGCTTTTTCTCGTTCTCAATTCCTTCTTTTCTGTCCTGTCCTGTGTTCCTATTAGCCACTGGTTGTTGTAAGTGTTTTGATAATTGTGAGCAGCTGCTTTGTCAGGCATTTATTATAGCGGCCCCTCTTGGTAGACAGCTACTACAGCTTAACTGTCTATCGCCGCTAAAATATCGGAGTACAGCAAACCTTGATACATTGCACAGATCATTTCAACTTCCACTTCATGCTGGCGGACATGTGACTGCTTGAGAAATAAAATCTTTCATTGCCGGGGGTTTGAACCACGGGCCGATCGAACATCTCCTGGTTTCAGAGCTGACACTCTACTGACAGAGCCACCGAGGCGGACAAAGCCACCGAGGCAGACAGTGAAGATTGGAAGGCTGAAAACCTAAAGTTCCCACCCACTGGGAGTCATCCTCGACCTGTAAAAGTGTTTAACTCCTCAGAAAACCAAATATTGATTATTGGCTACTTTTGAGGATGTTGGTGTACATTTGCAAAATTGAAGAGTCAGAATGGCTTTATAGTAGAACTGTAAATGCATTAACTTTTTAATGGCATTGATTGCACGATTATTTTTGTTAATTGTGCATTAATTGCAGTTTTAATGCATATGTTTTATCGCGTCAGACATGTGGGACTAATTACTCATAGCTTCATAATTTATTTTGATTAAATGTATTCGTTTTTAAATTAAGCAGGAATTTTAAAAATATGACTTTATATCAAATTAGTTTCTTGACATTTGTTGGCAACAGAGAGACCTGCTTCTTGTTAGCTCTGTCGCCAGCCACAGAACATAGTCGCTTACAGAACTGACTCGGACATTTCGCAGTCACAATCGCAGTACTCTAGTAACTGGCTTCTAAGTTAAGAGTACGAATTAATAAACGTAGCAAACTTCAAAAAACAAAAGCATTACTGTGGCTTTTATTCACAAATTAAATTTGTTGGTTCTGGACAGTCAACTAAATAACGTCAGCAAGAGCATAATTTATTTTAAATTTAAAGTCGAGACTTGGAGTCCTGTGGCAAGCCGCAAACCGAAAAATATGCGTTCAATCTTTGAACATTAATACGTTAGTTAATGCGTTAACTTGACAGCCCTACTTTATAGTTATACGTTTATGATATGTATAATCACCTAACCAATTTAAGTATATGCTTAATATACAAAGCTCAGTTTTCTCAAGTACTGTGACGTTGTGATTATCTTTGATTCACCGTTCACCATGTATCATTTATGATGTTGGGTGTTAGCCTGCAATTGCAGCGGTCAGTCTAATCATTGCTACTTTGACATGGAACTCTTTCGCCGAACGGGTCACGGAGGTCACTGTATCGACTGCCGGGAGAACACATTTGGGCCAAACTGTGAACGATGTAAAGAGTCCTTTTACAGGCGTACAGAATCAGACACATGCAAACCGTGCAACTGCCATCCTGTCGGTAATTAAACAATTATTCGCTTTGGTCTGGAGAGGTTTTTCAGAAATATTTAGAAAGTAAAATAGACCCATTGCTGGCATTTTAATTGTACCTGTCCTGATAAATTGGGTTATTTTGTTAATTATCTCTGATAGATTACAAATCATGGAAAGAAATTGCCCAGATATCTGCATTTGTATTTTGCCGTTATCAGAATCTTTTTGCTAAAGCACAGCTAATATGCCAGCTTTCCTGGAAGTTCATTTGCTGAATTAAGATATCATTGAAAATCCCAGGGATTGCATGTACTTTGGATAGGATAGATAGATAAATAAATGAAACGAGACCTTCTTTTTATGCAACTATTCACTGAGCTTTACATCCATTTAACCTGAATTATTATATATAATTATTATCTGTGCCAAGGCTTAGTGTTTGATTTTAAAGGAATGCAACGGAGATAGGATTACTCTTACATGAAAATTTTCTACCTCAAATATGGTGTTGGAGGTCTAAAAATTGTCATCCCCACTATGTCATCATCATTGAGCAGCACTGTGTGTGTGTGTGTGCACACATGTCTGCATAAATGCATTTACTAGTTGTCGTATTGATGTAATTACATCTGTATTATAACAGGTTCAAGACAGAAACAGTGTGATTCAAATGGCCAGTGTCTTTGTAAGCCTGGTGTTGTTGGTGACAAGTGTGACAAGTGTCAAACAAATTACTTTGACTTTAGCATTACTGGATGCAGGTACGGTTGATCATCATATGTGCTGAGTAGTGAATTTCATCTAAATGCCTTTCTTTGGTTAGTTGTTTTTCTTAACCCCTTAACTGGGGATCCCGGATATATCCATCCATTTTACATTGAGTTACAGTTAAATACATGGTTAAGGGGTTAATATGTTTGCATAGAGCAGCAATCTGCAAACTTTTCCCATAAAAGGACAAATATTGTAGCAGTTTATTTTCACAGGCCTTATTTAAATCATCCTGATTTCATATGTTATTGCATAAGTGTAAAATCAAGTACCAGTAATTTTTATAATGATTACCGGTATGCACATACCCCTGTTTGTGCAATTGTTTCACAAACTTGACTGCTGCAGGACATGGTAAAAATATATATTATAATTGATTCTGTGGTTCTTAATTTGTCACTGTAATATAATATGAACTATGACCAGTAGCATGCAGAGGGGGTCTGGTGGGATGGTGGCCTCAGGTGATGACTAGATGGGGGGCACCAAAATCGACTCGGCGACATCATTTTTCTGGTCAAACATTTTTTTATCGACTTGGCCCCAGGTGCCCACCAAGCTCTGCACGCCACTGACTATAACCACCTGACATCTAGGAATTCTCATCCAGCTCTGATGGTGCCAGATGCAAAGCTGACATGAGGACTTATTTAAGACATCGTGCAATTTAGCTATTTATCTGTAAAGCGCTTTTGTTTTTGGCCTTCGTCATGTTTACGGCGCTCTATAAATTGTCATGTATAGAATAGAGGAGCATAAATTGACCAATGTATGAGCTACTAAAACACCTTTATGGGTCAGGGTTTGTGGACCACAGGCATTTGTGACATATTTATTTATGCATTTACTAGGCTCTTGAACGTTTGCTCAGGCATTTTAGCATATGACTTCAAAGTAACTTTCAAATGTGGTCTTTTAGTTTGTATATGCTTTTATTATCTTTGTTATGGTTTTGTTTATATTTGTTTTCACTACTGTGTTTCACTTCTCAAGTTTTTAAATGAACTATTAACCCATAGCATTGCTGTAAGTGTAAGTTATGATCAGGTATATTTCTAGGATTGTGAATTTGGGGGAGTGACATCAAATTAGGAGGGGGTGTCCGGAGCTAATCAGTATGCATTTTGTATGCATACCATTTTCACATTGCCAAATTTTGGGGGTGTCGACCTCAAATGGGGGAGGTAAGTAAGTAAGTAAGTAAGTAAAATCTCGTTAATTTCTAAAGCGCTTTCAAAAGATGCACCGAAGTAGCTCCTTATTCCTACGCGCTCAATCTCAAATGAAGTAGCTATAGCCAAAGGTGGGTCATTCATGCCGGGTCATTTAATCAAAAGGGCAAGTTTAAATATGGAGGAAATGATTTTATAAAGAGAAATGATTTTAGTTTAGAAAGAAAAACATGAGGAGATGTTGCAAGAAGGGGAGAAAATTGTGACTCAGAGTTTGTTATTTGGCTTTGATGAGACAGCGAAGGGATATTGGAATTGAGTTCCAAAGCTCAGGTGCATTGAAAAAGCACGATTGCAAATTTTGAGAGATGATTGATTCAGAGGTCGAAGGAGAGTTATGTGAAGAGGATCTAGTAGATCCAGGTTGTTGTGGAATTATCAGATTTCTTAGGTAGACTGGTTTTGATGTATGAAGTGAGTTATAAGTCATCGATATTATTTTATATTCAATGCGTTCTGTTATTTTGAGCCAGTGGAGAGATTTGAGTAATGGTGTAATGTGGCAAAACTTAGGCGATTTAGTTACTGCACGAGCTAAGGCATTTTGAATCGATTGGAGTTTACATATGGAAGCCTTTGGAAGATTGTGAAACAGTGAGTTGCAGTAGTCTAACTTAGAGTGAACTATTGAAGTGGCAATAGTGGAAGCAGTTTTAATATCAAGGTAGGGACGAAGGCGACGTAGATCACGAATGTGAGCATAACAGGTTAACATAACAGCATAACACATAGGAGGTGTTGGTGGGATGTAAAAATATCCCTGGTTATGATTGCTGATATATACTCACACATGCGATATTCATTGACACATTATAAGGATCAAAATGTGGCATAAAAATGTAAATCCTGTAAATGTGGTCTTTCCCCTTTTTAGACCGTGCCAGTGCCTTGTTGCAGGAAGTTTAAATAATCGACCGGATTGTGCTTCAGAAACTGGAATTTGCAAATGCAAGGAGAACGTTGAAGGCCAGAACTGTGACACGTCAGTCTTGTCTTAATTTGATCACTTTTACTGATAAAACTGGGTTTAACAAAAGATTTAAATTAAGCATAAGCAGGAAAAGGATTTGAAACTAACACTTCATGGACCAGTAGACAGGTTTTAAGGTCAATTCGCTGTTTTATCAGAAACCATCCGGCTTGTCCTGGCTCTTATTCGGATTGGATTTGGTGCACCATCAGCTGATGCCCTGAGCATTATGATAGTGGCGCCATAGACGTTTTTTGATTGATTGATTGATTAACTGATTGATAATAATATTTATTTTGTCACTTACATACTTACTTTGTCACATATTCGCATTACTCCCAATATAAAACATCTTTGAGTCGGCTTAATGAATGTTATGCCTCATTAGTACAAAGACTGTGAGCAAGCCAGCATAGCATTTTCATAAATGTTCTGTAGGTATTTGCTATTGACAGACCTTTTGCAAAAAGTATTAATAGCCACCTATGAATATGCTGTTAGTTTTGATGAATGAGAAATTTATGAAAAGTTGGTGAATAGCACAATATTTACTGGTCATTAAAATTTTCTCATAGATTTGATTTTGTACAAAATGTTGCACCTGCAAAGTTAAAATTTTTTAGAAGGGCTATAAGATATATAAACAAATTGTCTTAAACGCTGTCTTTATTACAGAATTATGTGTTTTTAAATGTTCATTCCTGTTTTGATACTGTAAATCATCTAATACAAGCCACAAGCCAGGTCTCGAACATAAACTGGGTCTCTAATACAAGCCTAATGCAATGCCAACAAAAGTCTCTTATAAAGTTTCTAATACAGTGATTGTACTTATGGACTAACAGAGAAGTTGGAAGCTGTTAAAACAAAATGTTATTTTGTGTATAAACTGATAACACTGATGTAGTACAGCGGTTCTCAACCTGTGGTCCATCTGCCTGGTGGTCCGTGAGCAAAGTCTAAATTTGAAGTTGAAGATGAACTTGGGTTGAGTCTTTCAAGCATTACCACTCTTTTGGACAAATTGTGCTCATTTATACAAGCTCAAGGCTCACATCAAAATTAATTAAATATTGTTTCTAACAGTAATGGGTCTATTTTTTATTTGAGATGCAAATGAATGTGTGGCAGAAATATATATGCATTATTTTAGGAATAAGTTGACACTAACATTAGGCCAACAACAGGCTTGATTTAGTCACTTTGTAGTGGCAAATGCCAATACAAGCACATGTGTTGGTGACTGGGGTTCCCACGGATCCCGGTGAGGGAGCTTATGATGCTCCCGCAGACTCCCTACTCGCGTGAATGATTGTCTTCGGCACTGCCAAAGGAGGTGGTCTGCCATGTAAGCTCAACATCTCCAAGTGGTCCTTCACCATGAACAGGTTGAGAACTACTGATGTAGTATATACATATAGAAACAAGTGAGATATGACAATTTGAAAATATTCTAATACATGCCGGGCATTTAACATAATCCAGGTCTACAAAATAAGTCAGGGATAAAAATCATTTGTTTTAATAGAAGCTGGCGGTTTCTATTAGAGGATCTAGAAATATGACGTACCAGTAATTGTTTTATGTCTCAGTTTTGGATTCACAACTTTAATATGGCGTTTAATAAGTTAAATCAAAGAATGAGTTTGAAAATCATCTGAATTTGCCATCTGAATTTCTCTCAGGAAATCTAAGAGCTACTTTCTTGGCTTTGTTTTTCAGATGATCTCATTGTGGTAATTTATTTTCAGGTGCAAGCGAGGGTTCTTTGGCTTGAGTGAGGACGACCCACAAGGCTGCATGGCTTGCTTCTGCTACGGTCACTCATCAATCTGCACTTCGTCTCCTGGTTATACAACTCGTGTTGTGCATTCAGATTTTGAATCCGGTAATTACTTATGTATTTGTTCGGACAGTGCTTTTACCATTTTAAAGAATTAATCCATAATATTATTAGTAATATTATTAGTAATAACAATTACCGGTAATAGTAATAATATTATTATTGAATGCAACCTGCTTAATTAATTAATGGCATAAGGAAGTCGCCATTTCAAAAGTCTTTGAATATTTGCAGGATACAATTAAACTCTAAAAGTAGAACAATATTCCAAGTTTTGGTGATTTAACTGATGCTTGTGAAGGTGGGAATGACACTGTTAATCTAATTGGTCACTCGGAGTGTTCCTCCATACGAAGACATTTATCTGTCTTAGAGGAAAGGGATGTTTAAAAATGAATTGTCAGCTGATGCTTTCATGTCACTTTTAATAGAAGTGAAATAGCTTTCAAATATAAAATTTAAATGATCTTTATGAGCTGTGAGTTTTGCCTCTTTCTTTTGACTAGGTTTGCAGAGGTGGAGGGGTGAAACTCGAGGTCTTCAGGAGACGCATCTTGAGTACAATGCAAGAGCAGGAGGACACATTGGAATCTCATCTGATTCATCTGATGCATCCTATTTTATAGCTCCAGGTATGCTTTTCTTGACGATGATGATGATGATGATGACGACGACAACAGTGGTGGTGGCGATGATGAAGTGATGATGACAATGCATTTTTAGGGCACCGGTTGTAATACTAGCATGTATCAACCAGTTGTACTTCAAATTCAAAAGATTAGGGTTAGTTAGTTAGTTAGCTATAGGCTGATTTATATAGCACTATTGTCTTAGCAGGCTAGGTCAAGAGTGCTTTACTTTGCATTAAAGGAGTGTCTGAACAAGTGTGTTTTTAGTCTCTTAATGATAATTGATCTCAGGGTAATTATCTCAGGGTATCTTAGGGTAATTATATAGATCAGTCAGAGTGGAAATAGCAAGACAGATTATGGAGGAAAAGCAACTGGAAGTGTTTTAAGAGGTCTACCCGTTATATCTGAAGTATTCAGTTTATTAGAATTGAAGAATGAATAGATGAAGAGACAACAGTATAAGTCCTCATGCAAATTGTAACTGTTACCATTGCTGTCACCATCGTCTTCATCACTGTCATCAGACTGTTATGAACTGCAATTGGTGTGCTGATTAAATAATCATGGTTGTTTCTAATTAATTATTTATGGTTGTTTCATAACAGTTGAGTAATTTCCTAATTAAGATCTAGATGTTGACGCTCTTACAATACTCAATTCATTGATCACTTCTTATGCACTTTTCAGTAACTGCTTGACTCAAAACTAATTTTGGAGTTTTCATGAACGCCTTTGGTGCTTGTGTAAAGATCGTTTTCTCAATGTTTATAACTTGATGATGAGCATAACTTGCAATGGCTGTCCATTGCATTGATGATTAGATGTGGTGGGTCTCCTAAGGCTGTGTTAACTACATTTGGGATCAACTTAAGCATTTTGCTCTCTTCTTTTCCAGTAAGTATGCTGCCATTATTCATTCATTTCTTCTTCTTTATGAGCGCAATACCCATTGGTGTCTATTGCAATTTGAGATGCCTCCTCTATTCATCTCTATCTTGTGCGGTTTTTAAGCTTCATATAATATATGTCCATGTTGCACCATTCGTTAATGTTGTTTATCCATTCTTTTCATGGTCTTCCTCTGATGTTTTTGCCTTCCATTACTCCAAGCATGATTCTTATTCTTCACGATGCCATTATTAGCGTTTCTGAAACACAATATTTGCTGAGTTTCGTTTCGGATAGTAGCCAATAGTCACTTTAATTTTATGATGAACAGAGTCTTTGCAGTCACTTTGTGTCATCTTGGCATCATGATGATCGTCAGCCATCCAGTTGTACTGATCACTGATCGACTGATTTAGAACATCCCTCTGTTGTTGATTTCAGATCGTTATCTTGGAGACCACAGACACAGTTACAATCTCTTTTTGTCGTTCACTCTATGGATTGGTGAAGAAGGTGTCAAGCCTTCGATTGCGGATATCATAATTGAGGGTGGTGGTCTGCGGGTCTCTTCCCCAATATTTGCTCAGGGGAACCACGCTCCTAGAACTGTTAAGGAGGAGTACAGGTTCCGATTGAATGAGCACCCGAGCTATCAGTGGACACCTCGGTTGTCTTCTGTTCAATTCATGCGAATTCTTTCAAACATCACTTTACTGAAGATCAGAGGAACGTATGGAAGTCGTGGTAAGAAAACATGCAAAAGCACAAGTAACTCAGAGTATAACTGTTGTCCTGAAGCACATCATTATATGATAATACTGCCAGATACTGCAGGATGTAAGATAATGTACTGCCAGTTGCTTTAATAAATGGCATCATAAAAGCTTTTAGTGATCAGATGACTGAGTGATTAGGTATATTATTTGTATAATTAGATTTAGTGTTCTATTAGAAGCAGATCTTTGTGGCTTTTTATTATTGGTGTAATTTTGAATTTTCTAAGTGACCAACTATTCAAATTTAGAAGTCAGTAGCAATAAAAACAAGAATAAGAGTTATGGAATGTTGAATTTAGGCTAGTTGTGTTATATGGAGCTAAACTTAGACGATCTCTAAAGCCATGAAGAACAAACTTAAAGCTGCCAAGATATGGTTTTTAAGATAACTGTTGGAAAATATCTTAGACCGAAAATAAAATAAATGAATTAGTACTCAAAATGGTAGGCACACAAAAGAAACTGCTGTCTATTTACACAGAAAAGACAGTTTCTATTTTGGGGGCACAAATTAGTAAGAATGGAATAGAAAATCTGGCAACTACTGGAAAAGTTAAAGGCAAAAGAGCAAGAGGAAGACAAAGAATGACTTGCATTAGCAGTCTACTGACCAACGTAAAAGGAATAAATACAAAATTAAAACTCACACAAACTACGAGCAGAGAGAAATGGAAGTCCATAGTCACCAACGTAGAAATACATGGCACCTGAACTATTATACTATTAGTGTGAAGCGTTCTAGCCTTTGACTCTTCATTCATGTTTTTGCGCTATATAAATTGACTTTTTAACCTAACCTAACCTGAAGAAGAAGGAGTCAGATACTATAGAAATGTATATGAATAAGTAATAGTCAGGATTGTGATTGTAATTGCTGTTTGTGCCTCATATTACTGGTAAAGTAAAGATTTCAATTCTTGATGCACATGCTTAAAATTTAGACAAGCAATGTACACTTTAAAAGATAAGGCTAAGAGTTGCATTTGAGAACAGTTGGCGGCACTACCGGTATTTATTAGCAGCTGTGCATTATTTGCAATTTTATCTTGTGATTTGCCAGAGAATTTTCCCATATCTTTTATTAGGAATTGGATTTTTGGACAATGTTCGTCTACAGTCAGCCAGAGAAGGAAGTGGCGGTACACCTGCCGTTAACGTGGAGCAGTGTACCTGTCCAGAGGGCTACGTTGGCCAGTTCTGTGAATCTTGTGCTCCCGGGTATCGAAAAGATCCCGCTGGTGGTGGACCATTTGACCGATGTGTTCCTTGCAACTGTAACCGACATTCTGACACGTGTCATCCAACCACAGGTGGAAGAGCATTCCCTGTTGATGTTTCTTACTTCACTAATATTCTCTCCTGTTGTTGTTTTTTGTTTGTGCAGTAACTTTTGTGCTTCTGGATTGATGTGGTTTGAAACTGATTATTGATCATTTTCATTTTTGTCTCTGGCACTTCTTATTTTGTTTTTTATTCTTCTTATTCTTGTTAGTGTGGATTTCAAGCAATTGTTGGTCACTGTGTCTGGTGATATGTGACTAATTACCGGGTGTTTTTGAGATACAGGTGGTTTTCAACTGAGCAACATTTCACAGTCGCTACATAAAAAGTTGCACTTGTTTGAAAGATTTTTATGCTTGATATTTGGATTAGATTTTAACAGACTTTTGTTTGCTCAACCCATTGACATGAATTAGCCACTGCAGCCTCGCAAGTGTAATGTGCAGATCAGATGATGAATAATAAAGAAATAATTAAAAATAATAATAATTTTGCACTTCAATAGCACCAGTTCTAATACCCAAGGGTATCAATCGCTGGTACTTCATATCCATCCGCAAAAGACCAGGTCATTCCAGAGATCAGTCAGTGGGAAAGGGTAAGACCACTAATGGAGGAAAAGAAATAAATGATTACAGGTTTCTTTTCTGTTTAATAAATTTTTGGTTTAGGAATAAGCAGTCAGGTGCTTTGTTCTTGAATCCTTAGTCTTTTTCTGCTTTTAGGGCGATGTATTTGTGAGCACAACACCGCAGGGTTGAACTGTGAACGCTGTGCTCCAGGTTTCTATGGTTATGCATTGGCTGGAACTCCTCACGACTGCAAACCCTGTCCGTGCCCTGAAAATGGGGACTGTGTTGAACTGCTAGATGGTAGAATTGGTTGTGTTAACTGCAGAGAAGGTTACACTGGTACGTCGTTGAGCCATTCTGCTGTTTCTGCCTCTTGAGCTTTTTGTTGTGTGTCCACTTTTAAAATTTCTGCTCTTCATGATTTTTACTTTCTGACTCGATATTTTTCGTTTCATTTTTAGTACTTGATTTGATCATTCATCAGCATTATTTACTTATGAATTTATAGAGAACAGATATTTTGAAGATCTGCCATCACGAATGAATGACACTAAAATCTGTTTTTAGGTCTACAGAGTAAGAATTCCCATTTTCAAGAAGCTTAGAGGAATAGAGGTGCAGCATGTGAATTATCTTAAAATTGTTTAATTCCTAAACAGGTCATCGATGTGAATTGTGCCAAGATGGATATTTTGGGGATCCTGAAGGCAGACATGGACAGCGGAGGCAGTGCACCAGATGCATGTGCAATGAGAACATTGACACGAATGCCGTCGGCAACTGCAACAGGTTTTCTGCTTTTCCACATTTTCATGTGATTGGTTTTCGGATAAACGTTATAATAGTAACCTGTTTTCATCATCTTGTGAACAATAATGAAAAGTAACTAACCTTTTTGGTCACATATGGCAGAGTGGGTTACGTGCTGGAGCTTAATGCTGATGGAGCGGGTTCATGCCCGTCCAGACAATAATGCAAAAACTTTAAATCATGAATTTTAAGTTTATTTCAGAACAATGGAAGGCACTGGAAAGAAAGGAAGGCCAAGTAGAGAATGGCTGGACAACATCGGTGACTAGGGTCAGTTGGACATTCAAAAAGCGCTCCACATGACACAGGACAGACAATTATGGAGGAGCCGCATACAAAAACCAATGCACACTTATGGGCAATGTGCCCAAGGATCATGTGGCAGGATTTACTGGTAGTGGTTCAGTAGGATCTTCCCTGTATGAGAACCACTATGTTGTAAACCAGTTGATTGGGAAAGTTGTTTAGACAGTTTTATTTTGCATTGAATCAGAAAGGCCATAAACCCCATGTATTTGCCATCTCTAACCTAATCTAATCTTAAACTTCTATAGTGCCGCTTCATAATGCACAGGAGCATCAACCGATGGCACACCAAATCCAAATCATTAAAGATCCAGGTCAAATCCAGGGTATCCGGTCAAACAAACAGGTGACAGTCTATGGTGGATAAGCCAGGTCAAATTGATGTGGTTTTAATCTTGTTCTAAAAATCTGTAATGAATTTGCAATGATCTCACATGCTGAGACAATGAGTTCCAGAGTTTGGGGGCGGCCACTGAAAAGGCATGAGAACCAAGAACTGTCCCAGTATGGAAGAGGGAGAGAACTATTGCAGGCGAGGATCTGGTTGAGTATTTGTTTGTTTGAACCTCCTGTTAAGGTGATGGAAGTTAGAAAAGCTGTCGTGGTCATTAGAGTGGACCATACCAGCTACTGTAATTTTTGTGGTGAGATTATTCTGATTTAAAGCTTTAAAGGACTTTCAATTTTTCTTTTTTTCTTCAGGACAACTGGAGAATGCCTTAAGTGCATCTACAACACTGTTGGCTTTCACTGTGAACGCTGTCTACTTAGTTACTATGGTGATGCTTTAGCTCTGCCTAAGGGCCAGTGTAAAGGTAATTATATGTGATTTATATACTTGCAAATTGTATTACAGGTACAGTAATTCATTTCTGTTTTTGTTTTACAACTACAGCATTAATTAATACAGTAGAACTTTGTTATAATGTACTTAGTGCGTCTGTAAAATTGAGTAGGTTACATCCGAGGTACGTTTTATCCAATGCTCTCCAATATGGTAGCACATCACCCGGGACTGAACTTTGTGGTGCATTATAACTGAGGATACGTTATAACCAAGTCCGTTATGATGAAGTTCTACTGTTGGCTTCATTTTGATTATCTTTTTGATTATTGTTCTTTTGCAAATGATTATGAATGATTATGAATGATTATGCCAAAGTTGTCTTGGAAGAACACATGCTGCACCATGATATTTCTAAAGCTTTTAATGATTATGAATGATTATTGATCTGTTTATGGCGCTATAAAAATTGTCAAGAATAATAATAATAATAATATTGATCTGTTGGTTAGTTTAATAGAATTTGAGTTGGAGTTTGGGGGGGGGGTTAATTTGTTTGAAATTCTGTTTGGTTGCAGTAATTTTCTAGGTTTTGTTAATTCTTACTTAGAGAATTTCTGTAAAAGTTTTAACCTTAGGCAATGGATTTTTAAGTGAAATGACCATTTTGTTTAGGGTTTTCTATTAAAGTGTATTTAACTATTTCTTGTTAGCAATGTTTATGCTATTAATATTGTAACTAATAAAACTGCTTGCAGATAATATGCTGTCTCATTTCTTTTTTATGGTGAGTAAATATTTTTTGTCTTAAGCTTGCAACTGCTATGGTCCGGGAACAGTTCGAAGTGCTCACAGCCCTGATTGTGACAACTATGGTCGATGCCGTTGTCACTCGAATGTCATTGGACTCACTTGCAACCAATGCCTTGATTCCTATTGGAATATTGACAGTGGCTCAGGTCTTCCATCGAGATAAATAAATTTTGTGTTATAAAAAATTTTTTCCTTCATTGTCTCATTTTGTTGATTCCATTTTTTTAGATTTTGAAAGTTTTTAGGCATTTTGTCAATCAATCAATCATGAACTTCTTTAGTGCCATTGTAATAGTGCATCTGCATTAGTCGATGGTCACTTCAGTATGAATTCATAGTAAAAATCATGTCCATTGTAATTCATAATTGAAAACCCAGAGGCCAGTAATTTTACGTGAATTTAGTTGATAAATGATAGAGTTGGAATTTAGAATTTCCATAGTTTTGTGTCCTAAAAATTATTTAAAATTCTGTAAAATCTTTGCCATCTTAATAATATTGTAGATTCGAAATTGAGTATTTGCATGGAGTGCTTTTCACTTTTGTCTCTGGTCCTTTTTTTACATGGTTTATATGATTTAATGAATATATAAGTTTACTTAAATGCATGCAAATAAGATAAATTACCAGTCACAGAATATGTAAAGTTGTTTGTCTGACACAAATCATGTGTCTTTGTTTTGTTGCTACTGAATTTTATTTTAAATTTAGTTGCTGCCATTTTTAATGCCAGTGAATTCTTTTCAAGCACCAATCTGTTTTGTATAAGGTTATTTCAAGTGCAGTTTTTATTTTTAACGCTATTAATTGAAGTTTATTTTGTAGATTCTTATGCTTGCACCAGTAATAACATTAATGGACTTTGTTGTATTAAAAAAGACTTGCATGATTTAAAGTGGCTTAGTAGGCATAACTGCCTGTGTGAAAGCCACTAGGGGCGCGAAAGGGGCTTGAACCGGCTCCATCGACCTACCGCTCCAGCACAAAACCCACTCTGCCATCTTCTGCCTTATCATTAGGTGGTAAAACTTATATGTTTTTTGTCGCTGTTCGCAAAGGCTGTGAGAGTTGTAATTGTCACCGAATTGGATCCTTGAATGCGTCGTGTGAATTGAGAACAGGACAGTGTTTCTGTAAGCCGGGTGTGACTGGTCAGCGCTGTGATCGTTGTGCTGATCGGTTTTATGGACTTTCACCAGATGGATGCAAAGGTACTTCTAAATTTGTTAGACTTCATTCCATATATATATATATATACACCGGTATATATAATATATATACACACAATTATTTATAGACTATACACACCGGTATATATAATATATATATACACACAATTATATATATATATATGTATATATATGTGTATATATATATAT
Organism: Metaphire vulgaris; assembly: GCA_018105865.1. Classification (NCBI taxonomy): domain Eukaryota; kingdom Metazoa; phylum Annelida; class Clitellata; order Crassiclitellata; family Megascolecidae; genus Metaphire; species Metaphire vulgaris. The sequence goes on from CM030852.1 coordinate 6,614,068, forward strand.
ATATATATATACACACAATTGATGATCTAGTTTGGCAAATATCATAGTTTGTATTTAAAATGACTAAAGCTTTTTTTGGAAAAGTTATTATAAGCACATTATTTTATCGCAAATAATTCCAGATCATATTTCAATTTTATTGAATGTGTTTTGTGGTTGTTAATACATGGCCAAGTGCTTGTTTGATAGACTGCATTGTCTGATCTCAAAATAATGGAGCTATATCAGTTTATTGAATTAATGCTATATAATACACTGATCAAACCAATACTGTTATGTAGATCGGAATGCTGGACCATAAATAGGAAAGATGAAAGAAGATTAAATGAAAGAAGATTAATGACTGCAGAAATGAATTGGTTAAAAGGAATATCAGGAGTAAGCAAAAGACAAAGAATAAGAAACAAAATGATCAGAGTAAAGACAGAGCAAAAAGAAACGATACTTGAATCAAATGCAGGAACAAAGACTGAGATGATTTGGTCATGTTGAAAGAATGAAGGAAGAAAGAATACCAAAGAAAGCACTATACAATTATGTTAAAGGGAAAGGGAGAAAAGTAAGACAAAAAAACATAGATAGAAAACTCAAAAGAGGACGCTGAAGAAATGCAAATGAACTTCATCCAATTGACGAGGGCAGCAAGAGACAGACAGAAGTGGAAGGAAGACTCATCATCATCAACCCAATAGGGAATGACAGAAAGAAAGAGAGGCGAGAAGAAGAATCATTAGTAAACTTCTATAGTACCATTTTAGTAGTACACTTGATATCAGTCAGTGTTCCTTGGTCATTCTGTCATTCATTGTGATTTAGTCTTTCACAAAATTAGTGCTGTGGTTTGAATATTTTTTGTATTGCAGACCTCTTTGGGGTGGTGTGCCACTATCAGCAGTTATATTGCAACCCAGCCTTAGCCCTAAAACCCTGGCCCTGACTATTCAAAAGCTTCATTCTTTAACATAGTCGTTTGAATCAACTTTTACTTTCAGCTTGCAACTGCAGGCCAGAAGGTTCTCGGACTTTGCTGTGTAATCAGCAGACTGGTGCCTGTGAGTGTAAACCAAATATCGACGGTCGTACGTGCGATAGTTGTGCAGAGAACAAATATGACATTTCTGCCGGTTGTCTTGGTACGGAATCTTAGCATTTTTAAACTATGTTTTGATCTATTAGTTTCTGTGGTGTAATCTTTTCTTTGGCATCTGATTTGAAGTTTATTCTCTAATGACAAATCTGTAGAAATTGCTATTGCAGATCTTAATGTTTCTTATGAATGAATTTTGAATGATATCTGTATTCTTTGTATTTCACAAAGTTTCATTTCATTGCATTGTCATATCTTTGGTATATTTACTGCATTCTGTAGCATGTGAAACTGATGAGTCATTCTGTGATTAATCTAGTGACTGATTGGCTGACTTGTCCAGCAAAATGCTATCAGTCTGACATGAAGACTAATTGGATTGAGAGAGAGCTCATTGGCAATCACTTTATGTTTGTTTCATTTACAGATTGTCCTGTCTGTTACAATCTAATACAAGCAAATGTTAGAATTCTGAGACAAAAATTTCTGAATTGAGACTGGTACTTGAGAACATTCATAAGAACCCGGGTGTAGTTGACGACGCTGATTTCAGACGAAAACTTGAAGAAGTGAATGCTGCGGTGATAAGATTGTGGCAGGACTCAAAGAGATACACAGGTCTGTTGGAATCAATCGCATTGCTATGCTCATTTGATTCATAAATTTTTTTACTTGCGTCAGTGATATTAGCAACAACATTGGTTGTACTAAAGACCAGGATCATGCAAATACATAGACACAGACATCATCATCAGACGGACTACTGTGATAGCATCCTCCTGGGTCTCCCCGACTACCAGCTGGCCCGTCTGCAGTCAGTCGTTAACGCATCTGCCCGGCTGATCTTCGGAGTCAGGTGGCACGATCACGTGATGCCACTACTAAGGGACAAGCTCCATTGGCTTCGGATCCCGGAGCGTATCGTCTTCAAACGGTGCTGGCTGACCTTCCGGGCCCTCCACGACCCTACCTGCCCGAAGTATCTATCAACCTTGGTGCGTAGATGGATGATCGCCGACCGACAACTCCAGCTGAGATCCAGTATGCGGTCTCTACTTTACGTCCCTCCTCCGTCAAAGACCGCGAAGTTCGGAGAGAGGTCCGTCACGTGAGGCAACCCCCTCCTATGGAATTCGTTGCCCGACTCAGTGACCGCAGACACTTCCTTCAGTCATTCGCCACTAAACTTAAAACGCACCTTTTCAACTCATCGTACGATTGTTCCATGTAAAGCGCTCTTGACTTTGGCCCTCGCTATGCTACTGCACTATATAAATCGTCATGTAGACTAGAATCTTATAGTGTAATGATAAATTGACATAATGAATGTTATCTCTCATTGTCATTGATATTATTATTGAGCTCAATTAATAGGATAGTGGCAAAGTATTGGAAAAGTGATTTGGTATAAAATTACAGTTGTAAGTCTGTTGAATTCTCCTGGTGTCACATAATGGAGGATATTGCAGTTGCCAATTGGAATGGCTTGCCTAGGGCTTTGTTATGAGTAGATCCAACCATGGGTTCACTTGAACATGGTGACCATATACATAAACTTTTTGAATTAGTACAAAAATGCAAATAATATCTGTAATACTTGTCAATTTACCAAATTTATGAAAATACTGGAAAGTATTATAAGAAAAATGGTGAAGAAGGCCGACTGGAATAGCTAAACTTTAGTTGTCATTATGAAATAATTGGTGTCTACATATCTAAGAGAAACATTGAATCCATTACTTGAATGAAGTGATATTTGCTTTACTATTAAATTAAAGCATTAACTACCATGGTTAATTCAGTTTTTGATATTTGCTTTACCATTAAAGCATTAACTACCATGGTTAATTCAGTTTTGGTGTGGCAAGGTGTGTGTGTGTGTGTTTGTGACTGTGTGTGTGACTGTGAGTGAGCCTATTATTCTGAAATATTTACACGCATGCATTTACTTATGCATGTAAAAATATAAAATAATGCATGTGAAAAGCTGTTTAATTGTCTACATCGTGTAATTGTTGGTATTCTTCCATGCACAACATTCACACACAAGTTGCTCTTGACTGTTTGAAAAGCTGTTTCGTGTCTTGAAGGCTGAGGTTGTTGTTGTCTAGGCGATGACGGTTCTCTTGGTGACCAGATGGACATGTTTCGAATGGCCGTCGTCGACCTTACTCATACGCTGACGGAAATAACGGACAGCATAAACACAGCAATGCAGAGTTCTCAGCGAGCTGATATCGACACAGCTGCTGCACAGAGAGCTGTCGACCAGGCAGAGAGAGCTCTGCAGGAGGCAGAACGCCATCTGAAAGTTGACGGTGGAGATACCCTGAGGATGGCAAAAGAGGCTCAGGAAATGATGGGACATCAATCGGAGCGCATGACCAGAATTGCCTCAGAGGCACGCAGAGAGGCAGAAAGGTGCCAAATGCGATTCTAATTTGCATCTTTAAATTGGCTTATGTTTTTTATGTAAATATTTCAATATGGCAATTGTGCATATGTTGTGTTCTGAGTCTTGGTTATTGCATAAATGCAATGTTTTATCCAGACTCCAGGCCTTTGGGGGGATTGACTTGGCTGGAGGGGAAGAGGCACAGTTCAATGCATACAATTCTTTCAGTGCTGGGATTTGGGGGGGGATTTTTGTGGTTTTAGGGAGAATTTTCTCCCATATCATGTCTGTTTAAAGCACTGCATAAATGCAATGGAACCATATAAACATTCAAGTGCCATTGGTGGTGAGGTGATTGATAACCAAAATTGTTTCTGCCTTCGGGATCTTTCACAACATATGGGGGGAGGTAAACCATTCAACTCCATTGCAAACTGAAACCTGATGGCGTGTTCCATTAATAGAATTTCAGCTGTTTGTTTAGTGCTTTACCGTAGAGGGTTCGTTGCTTTTTGTATAACAGACAAGAGGAACTTGCTGAGCGGATTGAGAAGACAGCAAAAGATGCCCTCAGCACTTCGGAGGATGCACTCAGAACAGCTCAGGAGGCGTTGGCCAGGCCATCTGGTGTTGCCGATGATATAACTAAAATTAAGCGAGAGTAAGTTGTATCATGCATTGGATCTTATTTTGCCTGAATTTAACGCATCCAAGCAGTTCATTCAAACCAGAGCTATACAACCGTTGTATCCAAGACATGGTTATTTCTAGGATTGTGAATGTGGGGGTGTCGGAATTTGGAAGTCTCTGCCAAAAAAGGCTGACAAGCAAAAAACCTTATCAAGTCTCAAAAACCCTTGACAAGCAAAAAAACATTATCAAGTCTCAGAAAAAAGGCTGACAAGCAAAAAAAAGTTAATCCGGGAATAAAAGTTGGAGGTGTCCTTCTCCATTGGGGGTGTGTTCAGGTTAATTAGTATGCATTTTTTATGCATACAATTGTCACATTACCAAATGTTGGGGGTGTCGACCTCAAGTTGGGGCGAGGGTGTTAGAGGGGGGGTGTAAAAATATCCCTGATCCAAGATATTTCAACTGTTTTGTATAGCTTCTTTGGATGGGATGTAAGGAGATGGTCGACCAGAATTTCTGAGATATGCTCATATTCCACAAATCCCCAGACAAGATTAGGCCCCCCCCCTTAACTGCTACACCAATTCTCTGACGGTGAACAGGTTTTTAAATGGTACTTTTGTTTAATGACCACATAAATGAAATTTATTAATAGAACTTCTGGGATGATCTCTTTAGCAGCATAAGTTGGACAAAACTGAAGGAACGGATGATTTACAACTTTGAAAATATTAAACATATTGAAAAGAGATAAGAAGTTCTGAGATCTTCATTAATCGAGCAGAGTTGATGCAGAAGGTAGAAGCACATTTAGACAAGTGCAGAATGTATTAAGATTATTATCATATTAATATCATATTAAGACTAAAATCACGATACATTCCAGGATGACATGTGACTTCACCAGACACTGTTTCTTGACTTATGACAGAACCATACTGATTCCACTCTCTTTACTGTTGCAGTCATTCTTTTAATGCCTATTTTGTCATTTCTGTTGCTATTTTTATTGGAATGATTATTTTTGGTATTGTAGAAGACAATTTCATAAGCAGGTTTCTCTGGGAATAATTTCTTCGTTCTAAAAGTTTGAAAACCTGAGAAAGATTTTTAGGCAATAAAGCGTTGCTTTGGAGTAATAATATATTTTTTTGCAAGGAAAGCTACAAATATTGCAAGCATTGCAGGGATTGCATTTGAACACAAAATTTAGTGGTCATTTTTTCTCATTGGCACAATAGAAAGAGCTTATATTTGAAAAAATTCTCAAATTCAAGGTTCATTCACCCATCCTGTTGGAATTTTGTCCAAGCCTGAAGGCAATTGCTTAAAGCACTGTGTGAAGCATGATTTGTTTCTCATTTTCACAAATAACTAAAATGTGTTTCCAAAATACAGATTTTTGAGGTTTTTAAGGTGAATGCTGCAGCTTTATGAAAATTTGACATGTGCTTGTTCAGAGTTTCATCAACTGGTTCTCTGTTCAATGAGACTAAGAAGTTGGCCGAAGGATCTTTGAAACGTGCACAAGACGTCTACAAAGATTCCCTCAGCGTCTACACTGACGTTGATGCTCTACGGACAATAACTGTCAATGTTTCTTCAGCCACAGAAGAGATTAATCAGATCAAGGATCAGGTAAAGAAGAGTTTACAGGAAATTTTTAACATGAAAATTGCAGATTCATGGATAATAATGGGAAAGACCTGGATCTTAAATGATTTTGATTTTGTGTGCCTTTGGCTGATGCTTCCGTGCATTTTAACGTGGTGCTATAGATGTATAACAGTAGATTAGATTATAAAGTTTAAGTAATGGAAATTCCAATACTGTCAAGTGATGACAGAATTTCAAGCTTAAACTATTATCGTGACTGCATTGTAAGAGTTAGTTCTCTTCTTCACAACTCCTGAAATCTCCAAAAGATTTGCTTTTTGCTTTCTGGTGATCAATGTTGCCAGTCAACTTTTTGAAAAAACAGATTGTGTCTTAAAAATCTCCAGGGAACCCAGATTTGCAAACAGGCCCTAGATACTCTAACCCAGTGGTTCTCAGACCCCTTTGCCTCACGCGGGCCACTTTTGAAGTTCAAAAATTTAAATTTCTCACACGGACCACCTGATAAATTGAGTGTCATCTGCTCCTAAAAAGTAAAAAATGCTGATGATCGTTTTTTGCTTGTCAGACTTTTCACATTGAAAATGCAAAAAATACGCATAGAAAGAGTACTGAACATTCAAATGAGTCAAATTCAAAGATTTCAAATGCCAGAGATTTCAAAAAATAATGTATTTTCAAGAACTTTAAAAAATCGCAGATTATGCAAAAAAGCCCAGGTACCCAGACAAGGGCTAAAAAACCAAGATCTGGGAAAAAACCCAGCACTGGCGTAGCTGCTAGTGATAACCTTCATGGCTGGTATTTATATATGTCTTTCAACTACTGTACTTAGTCAAAAGTCAGAGTCCTTTCTGAGCCATGAGGGCTCATAGGGCTGTGCTGATATCCATTGCTATAACCCTTTAGGCAGGCCGGATGAGGGAGTTAGTGAATCACTTAGTGTGTCTGTGTGACCTGCACAGCTTATACCACTGCTAGTATGCCACTCATGTTGTCACTGCCCTCTAGCAAGTGAAGACTGGGTCAGCCTTAGGGCTGATGTGGGTATCAAATCCAAGACCTTCAGATCTGTCAGCCATTGTTGTTACCCCTCTGCTAACTTCCCACCAAAATCTGTACTTATATCCTTCAAAATAAGCCCATTTCAGTAACAAATAAGTGAAATAACCCTTTTTGTAAGCTGGAATATACTGAGGAGGACAAAATATGAACTAATGCATTGCAAAGCCAGATTGTGTATGGGAGTGTGTTGTTTAATTATTTATGCTGGCATATGTTGCCAGAATTTTAAACATACTTTTATAAGCTGTTTCTAATTTAAAAGTGTTTAGAACTTTAAGTTAATTCTAATTTGAAAAGTGCTTAGAACTTTAGGTTTGACTAATTTGAATGCAATTGTTTTTTTTATATGTTGGCAATAGAAATCGAGTAGCCCCCCTAAATTACTACATTTGTCAATGATTTATACTTTAGTTTCTCTAGACTGCATTGACATGGCTAATTCAGGCTTGAATCTTTTAGCATGATTTAAAGTGGCTTAGGAGGCATTACTGCTTGTGTGAAAGCCACTAGGGGCACTAACGGGGCTTGAACCCGCTCCGTCAGCCTGACGCTCCAACACGTAACCCACTCTGCCATCTTCCGCCCCAAACTTAGCTTGATTTCAAGTGGCTTAGGGGGCATTTTACAGTTTTCCCGTTTTCTAATTGCTGATAGGCTGGAAAGATCAAGAAAGAGGCAAATGATCTCATTACAGAGCATCATTCTCTTCTGACTAACGTCAACAATCAGATACGAGAAGGTGAAGAATATTACCATTCTGGAGAACAACAGCAGCAGATCACGGATGAACTGCTGGCAGACGCAGACGCAGCAAGGAGCATGGCAGAAAAGGCCGTGGCTAAGGCAGAGGGCATTCTACTCGATGCAAAGCAGACTCTTCAGACTCTCAAGGGTCTGTATTCGAGCAGGGCTTATAATTGTCTCTTGTGCTTTCCTTGACCTAATGCAGTGCTCCCCAGACTGCTTCCAGCCATGGCACACCGTCCAGGAAACAAACAGTTAATGGCACACTGCAGCCGAAATGCACACATTTCATTTTTAAACTATGCATTTATATAGGCCTACTACTGTAATACTATATATTATACTCTAGGATAGTATACAGTATAATATTGATATTGACTATCTTTCTTCATAAGTACATATTTTCTTTGCAATCTGTATCACTATTTCATGCTTAACTTCATTGAAGATATATAATTCAACTTATAATTAACAATTAATACAGCATTATTATTATTTTGCTCTTTTCCAAACTGTTTGCCACGGTACAGTTCTACCGTTGCTGCGGCACAGTTGTGTGCCGCGGCACACAGGTTGGGAAGCACTGGCCTAATGGTTCTAATCAGTGGCGTAGCGAGGGTATCTAGCGCCCGGGGGCAAAGTGTACCGTTGGTCGTCACATCGTTCTCGGCGTCCCTCAACTCTTACAGTGCCCCTCTCCTTATACTGCTGACGAGCAAAAAAAGGTCGTCGCACATGTTTCTCCTTATTTATTATGCATTTCACTTACCCACAAAACCTGATTTTGGCGCCCACTGACCTCGGCGCTCGGGGGCAAGTGCTCCCCTGCCTCCCTCGCTACGCCTCTGGTTCTAATATATTTGAGGTATCCTACCGAACTGGATGAGCATTTGCTTTACTTTCTATGCTGAACATAAAGCATTGTAGTTCTCAGTCAGCTTTTCTATTGTTCACATACTTGTAGTGGTAATAAGCTTGAATTTTTAACTTGAATTTTAAAGTTGAATTTTATACTTGAACTTAGGATTAGAGGTTCATACCTGACTGTTTAGTGACTATATTCGCTCATTCATCTTGCAGCTACAGACCAGTTTCTTACATTATGGGGTTACAAAAACTTAGTAAATAGCAACAAACATATTCATTGTAAATGGTGTCGATGCCATACTTATGACCAGAAACACTCATTGCTTTTAACGGGAGTTTGTTTGATCTGATACAATTGTATCTGTCTCTGATTTAGCACCAGGACTGTCACTGATCTCTCAATGTAATGAGCTTTCATTTTTAGTGAGATCGTTGAATCAGACTCTACTGTAGTTGGAAAAGGTGGTATTTAGAGTTCAGTGAGATAAGAAAAAAATCTAACCTAGTTTTATTTCTATTGAGGATTTCTACAGTATTTGTCTTATTTCCTGATATATAATTGGCTATATGCTGTTTTCATTTTCATTTTATATTTTGCTAAGAAACATTATTTAATGTTGGTGGGTTTCAGTTGTTTCATTACACCATACTGAATTGCTTTGAGTATAACGGTTTATAGTCTTTCCTATAGAGCAGTAAATGACTTAAGGAGTGAGATTTGTATCAAGTAAAGCTTAAGTCATTGTGATTTTTATTATAATTTCAAATTTTTGTAGAAAATGTTTTAGTTTTATTCATGTGTTTCATTCTCAGATTTCGATCGTACTGTTAATGACAACAAAGCAGAAGCCCAAGAAGCACTGAGGTCGATCGGTGCTATTAGACAGCACATTAGCAATGCAGAGAATAAGACGAGAGAAGCTCGTCTCAATTTGGCCGATGCTGAAACCGATGCTCAGCTGGCAAATGCAACTGCTACAATGGCCAGAGCCACTGCAGGGCGGACATGGCATGTAAGAATATGAAATCTCTTACTCTTGTTGTATCATTTGTCTTGTACGTGAAGTTCTTGACGTCTCTCATGACAACAGTGGCATGCAGAGAGTTGTGGGTGCCCAGAGCCAAGTCGATAAAAATAAGTCAATTTTTGGCCCCACGGTGGGTGCCCATGGTCAAATCGATAACAAAATTGTTTGACTAGGCTCTGACTAGGCTACCATTAGCGGGGAGTTGTTTGCAGAGACATTAAGAAGAGTTGTTTGCAGAGACATTAAGAAAATGTTATCTAATGGGGTAAGATAATTTTTGAATAGCTGCATATAGTCTGCAAATTTGCTCCAACATTCAAGATTTGACTAGTATTACCCTAAATTAGTGGCTCCTTGGCTCTGCCCCACACCCTGCTATGAGAGCTGATGACTCTTTCTTAGTTGGAGGATTGCTGATATGCTGTCATATGTGGTAAGTAAGTAAAAGTGAGTAAGTAAAAAATCTCGTTAACTTCTATAGCACTTTCAAAAGAAGCAACCAAGTAGCTCCTTATTCCTATGCGCTTAATATTTGTCATATATGGTAGTCAGAGCCGTAGCGAGAGTATTTGGCGCCCGGGGAAAGGTATCAATTTTTTGCCCCCCCTCCAATGTAGTTTGAAAACTGGTGACGACCTTTTTTGCTTTTCTGGCTTTTCACCCCCTTCAGGAGTAAATAAAGTGATGACCTCTTTTTTGCTTGTAATACAAATGCCTTCAATTGGCATTTTTAACTTCTTAACTGTAAAACTCCCATTGTAAATAAAACTAAGGCATGGATTTTGCCCCTCCCCAAGACAGCATCCGGGGCAACTTGCGCCCCCCTGTCCCCACCTAGTTACGGCTCTGCATATAGCCTGAAAAATATGCATCAAATCTCAACATTTTAATATAATATTACCCCAAAATTTTTCTGCTGGGATCCATTCATGGAGCTGACAATGCTCCCTGAAGCCCCCCTGGTCAGGATTTGAAATGTCAATCTGCGGAATCCTTGGTGCCTCACTATTCCAGGACCTTGGCTTTGCCACTGGAAAAGTACTACCGGTAGTTTACATTGCAGTATATTTATAGACTGATGATACTCTTGTAAAGCACTATTATGTATATGCATGACATGACCAAATGACAAGTCAATGAAACATTTTTAATTTTCTTAATTTCACAGCAAATTTCAGTCATAAAGAATGAAACTGAAATTACAAAACTCAAAATGGTTGAAGTTGAAATTGAATCGGAGCAGCTCACGGAAGATCTTGATAGATTAGAAGAGAGGCTGCAAGACCTCGAGAGACAAGCAGAGGATGAAGCAAAATTGGCAAAGGAGGTATTATTATTATTATTATTATTATTATTATTATTATTATTATTATTATCTTTGACAATTTATATAGCGCTATACCCAAGGCGATGCCTAAGTCGAGAGCACTTCACACCTAACAATCGTACAATGTTCTAAACAAACGCATCTTAAGGTTCATTGCAAATTGGGCGCTAGTGTTCGAGTTAGTAACGTAGTCAGGGAGACCATTTCAGAGGATTGGATTCCCCCGCGTAACTGATCTTTCGCCGAGCTTAGGCGTCCTTGACGGAGGCGGGACAACTAGTAGAACACGATGGCTCGACCAAAGCTGCTGATATCAATCTAATGTTTTCTCTTCCGTCTGAATTAGAAGTATGCATAGCAGTAGTGTAAGTGTGCGCTTGGTAAAAAATGACATTTTGGAATGCTAAGTCATTGATTTTTCTATGAAAGAGTCAAAGTTGATTTGTCATATCTAGTAATATTACTTAACTGTAGGGTGCTTGCACTTGTACAATGTATACTTATGTATAAAGCACGGGACAATCATCTTTTTTGTAAAATTGACTCTGCATCATCTACTAGAGCAGCGGTTCTCAACCTGTGGGTCACGACCCCGACGGGGGTCGAATGACGATTTGCCAGGGGTCGCCTGAAACCCTCAAAAATATGGGGTTGTCTCTTTTTTGATGTGCAAAACTTATAATTGTACACAATTTTCCCATTGGTAGTTACTAATATAATAATATAATATATATAACAAGGTTTAAAGTGGTTCAGTCATTGATTCAGTTCAGTCAGGGACTGCCCTGTGTGAGAACCACTGTCTACTAGTTTTTTTAAAAACTGTAATTGTCATTCGAGGATAGGCATTGCAGACAATTATTATTGAATCAGAATGATTTCAAACATTTAAATTGTTGTAGCATTATTATTTTCAACAGTTTACATTATGAACGAAAGTGATTTTACGGTTGGGGGTCGCCACATCATGGGGGATTGAATTGAAGGGGTCGCGGCACTATAAAGGTTGAGAACCACTTTATTAGAGTAGACTTTAGTATCCATTATGGTCTTGAAGTATGGAAAGTTTTCCTATTGATGCTGTTACTAAGCTATCTAAGAAGTGCCATTTTCCTGATCATGCCATTAAGGAAGACAAACAGAAGCAACGAATTGCTGAAAAAGATTCCTGTTATTAGACAGGACATTAGCAGTGCAGAAAAAAGACTGTAGACGATGCTTTTAATTGTTAGAATCAAAGAATAAGCTAACATTTTTATTGAAAATAATTGTATGTGAGTGTGTATAATGCACACACGCACGCACGTAAACACACACATCCAAAATGCTATATTTGTGTGGGTGTCCTATGATTATATCAGAAGTAAGTAAAGTAAGTAAAATCTTGTAAATTTATATAGCGCTTTGGAAAGTAGTACAGTACATATATATAATATAATATACAATTATATATATATATATATACAATAATACATACAGGAAATAATATATATACATTACAGTACAGTAGTAAAATATGCATCAAATATATACAATATATATAATACAATATGTATTTTATTATGAAATTTTATTTTCATTTCATATCCATATTTGCATTGTGTGTTTTATTCAACTGCTTGAGCTGTGATGAATCTGATGATCCTGATCTACTCTTCCCACTGTTTTTATGAGTAATGCTCTCTTTGGTTTGAATACTTTTTACACTATGTGGTGTTCTCAAAATCTTATCACAGCATCATTGTTATTATCATCATTATTGTTGTAGTTGTCATCATTGTAATCTATTAATTATCAATCATAGTCATAATTATTATTATTATTTAGGAGACAGCCTTTATGGTGCAGTGGGCATGGCAAAGGCCAAAACCAATGGGGTACTTAACATATGTCACTTGTAAGAATTGTTAAACAAGCATGTCTTTAGATTCCTCACAATGGCCTAACTTTGACAAAGTTTGTGATAAACTGTATCTTTGTGTTTTCCATGAATTGATTGCTTCGTTTAGGCACTGGAAAAGGCTGATAATGCCACAACTGCAGCAGAATCAGCTTCCAACACAGTCACTGGAGCTCTTTCCACAGTCAACGATATTATCAGTCAGTTAGGTTGGTGTCTTCAATGTTTTATGTTTTTCTGACAATGCATTTTTTACAATTACTGTATGCTTCATTACTTGTTATATATATATATATATATATATATATATATATATATATATATATATGAACTATAATATTTGAGTACAATACAGATTATCATGAGTAGTATGGGGTGTAATAATCTACTTACAGAGGCAGTGTTTCCTCACTCGGCAGTGCTTGGGTGCAGTTATGAAAGATGAACTTGCTAAAATACAACATGATGTGTTTTATTTCTGTTGATGTGCTGTTAAAGGATGAAAAATAGTTTTAAAAAGTGCATTTTGAGTTATGGTAAGTAATATAGAGATGTTGTGTTTTGTATGATGGTGTTTAGTTTGTATGCATGCAGCATTTTTGAATGACTTCTTGAATGATTGTGCTTCGGTGTGCCATCGGCTGATGCATCTGTGCATTATGAAGTGGCGCTATAGAAGCAGGCCCGTCGGAATGAATTTTTGTATGATGGTGTTTAGGTGCATTTTTTTGAATGACTTCAGGAATGATTGTATTTTTCAGGGGCGTAGCTAAAAATCATTTATCATAAAAAACCTGACAAGCAAAAGAGGTCATCACCTTCCTTTATCGTGTCTTCAAAAATCTTTGATAAGCAAAAAACAGCCTAATCTTCCAGGGGTACAGTGCACCCCCTAATTTTTCAGGGGAGTGCACCTACACCCCCATTTCCTACGGGCCTGTATAGAAGTGTAGGATTAGATTTGATTTTTTCCAATTCATATTGGATATGGCTGTTTTTGTTCTCATTTGTTATAATTGCCAGTTACTAATGTCCAGTAAATATTTGGGAGTAACTTTTGCGTTTGTGATTTTGGATTATGTGCCATGTTGGTCATTTTAAGTTATGTTAAGCTCTTATTTTACTCATTTTTAGACAATCTAGATACAATAGACCTTGTAAGTCTCACCAATCTTGAAAGAAGTCTCAATGAGACTGAACAGAGACTTGCTGCCGAAAATATAGAAGTACGCTACAAAGAACTTGAGGATTTGAACAGAGAAATGGAGCGGTGGCTCATTGAATATGCCACCCAGCTTCACCAGCTGACGTTGGATGTGGAGAACATTCGTGACATCAACGCAACAATACCTCGTCAATGCTTCAAGAATGTCGTAATTGAACCCACAGAACGACCCCGTTTACCACCACCTCTAGACCCTAGACTAGGTTGACTGCTGTACAAACTGATATTTTAAATACTTTAGAATTAGATATTATATCTATGAAGATCCTAGTTTATGATTGTCAGTGAACAGTACTTTATTTAGTGCCATATAATTTAACATTATATCGTCAGGTATTGTACAAAGAAATACCCAAACTTTGGAACTTCGTTGTTTAACTTGTTGCATTTAATTCGGCTCAACATTTATTGCTGAAACCTTTTGTTTGTACCTTTATTTGCATAACCTTAAATGATGGCTACTTCATTATGTGCTCAGGACTGTTTTCTTGAGCCAGTGGGAGGATGTTGGAATAGTGCAAAGCTACATTCAGAAGTGGCGTGCCAAGAGTGGTGGATGCCCGTGGCCACCGCCCCACCGGCCCCCATCTGCATGCCACTGCCCTCCAGTGGCATTTAATTACATGAAATTCCTGTATAAGGTCCAACTACTTTCATGGAGCGTATATCAAATAATTGTTTTAGGCAGCCGTTAACTGTAAAATAAAGCAGATATATGATTTATTCTATTTTACTTGTTTTATTTGCTTTGTCTTAAGAAGCTTAAAGCAGCTATTTACTGTTACAGTATTTTTGTTTATATCAACATTTGTTGCAGCAGTAATTTGTGGAATGTTGTATGCAGCCTTTTAGATTGCAGATTTTGGTTTAAATTTTTAAACGTCCATTAACATATTAGTTTCTTGTTTTGCATCAGCATTTGAACTGCAAACTCTGTAAACTTAGTTTGAAACTGAAATTTCATGTGTTCTGCATTTCTGTCATTTGTTGAGCATATAATAGTAGTAGTACTGGTATTAGTAGTAGTAATAGTAATAATAATAATAATAATAATACTGTTTAAGTGGTTCTATGTGAGAACCAATAGCATTTGCTGATTCTCTTTCAGTAAAATGCTAAAGTGCAATCAATGCTGATTTTCTCACCTGTCTCTGATAGCAAGCTGATAGTATATTCCACTGCAGTTTAGGTTCTATGTACTTTAAGCAGAATTGTATCAATAAGTGTAACAAATAATTATATGATTTTATTATTGAGTATGTGAAATTAGGTCCATTTTGGAAAAGGCAAATTCAAGGCGGAAATTGTTAAAGACTATAAAGAAAAGACAATTAGAATTCCTCGGACGTATAATGAGAAAAAAAGGCCTGAAAAACTTAGCCATAACAGGAAAAGTGATGAGGAAAAGAGCAAGAGGGAGACAAAGATTGATGTTCATCGAAAACCTGCTATGCGACGTGAAAGACAAAATATCAGAAGTGGAACTGCTACAAGCGACATACGACAGAGAGGAGTGGAAGTCCATGGTCGCCAACATTGTAAAACAAGGCACCTAAAGAAAAGAAGAAATTAGGTCAGACAAAGGTCGAATCATAAGCCAAATCTGTAGAGCACATTTAAATCTACTACTGTTCTGGCTCTGGTTGACTGATGCCAAAACAAAAAGGTTTCTGCCACGACCGAGGCTTGAACCGTAGACTGTAGACTACCATGGGTCCTATCATCAGGTATGGCATGAAGTACAACAAAGCTGATGTTTTGCATTGCATTAGGCGTTGTGACAAAATACTGTATTCTTAACAAAAGTTAAGCCTTTATGTAACATCATCTAGTGTTGTAATGAGTTTCTGTGGAAGCTAAAAATGTTACGTAGAAAAGACACAGGACAGAACAAACAAACACTGCGTCATTTTGGGGCTTTATTTGCCTTGTGCTATTATTAATGCATCGTGTCTTAAGCTGTGTTTGTCAGTGAAATACTGTACTTCCAGTAGCACTAAATATAATTTCGGTTTTTTATGTGTTATTAGTTTTTACTAATATATTCATGTTATTTTGATTAAATATACTGCATGTAATGTATCTGCATGTAATAAGTTTTAAATTATATACATTTTGTGAGCTTGAAACACAGGTATTTTAGGAGATATATGATAATGTTATGAATGAATTTCTTTATTAAAATAATTTCAAATAATCTCCTATTTATTCAGCATTTCTTGTATGAAATCTGCTATTTGTTACATTCTCCATTGCCTCTTGTTTTGAGTGTAATAGTGGAATGGGACAACAACTTTCTGAACAGCTCTCCTTCAAATAGGAGCAGTTATTTAAAGTTTTCAAAATCTTTGACCGGACACATTTGCACAATTGACATCCGACTGGACTGTGAGCCTTTTTAATATCTCAAAATTTTGTTTAACATCTATCATATTAAGATCGTTATCTGTATGTCTCTCTGTTACCTTCAAGCGTTCTGATTGGTTGACTATTGGTAGACGGTTTAGACCGTTTAGTCCTTACGTCGCGATGCGTTGGTGGACGATGTTCGAAGACGACGTTGCTATTGGTAACAATTGTTCGTAGAACCGGTTTAGTCGAGTCATTGCAGCGTCAGAGGGCTGGGCGTGCGACGACGTTGCTATTGGTAACAATTGTTCGCAGCCTGAGGTAGTTGCAACGTACATTTTAACGTACACAAAAATACATGTACAGCGTCACAAATGGCCACAGTTGCGTGATTTTAACGTACATAGGCCTAATTATTACGTGGCGCAGAGCTTGGCTAGGTGGCGATCATTGAAATG
Organism: Metaphire vulgaris; assembly: GCA_018105865.1. Classification (NCBI taxonomy): domain Eukaryota; kingdom Metazoa; phylum Annelida; class Clitellata; order Crassiclitellata; family Megascolecidae; genus Metaphire; species Metaphire vulgaris. The sequence goes on from CM030852.1 coordinate 6,630,763, forward strand.
TTGTTCAGCATGAATTCAATGATTGGGTATTAGGTATAGGTATTGGATTAGTATTATCCTGCACTGCGAGCGAAGCAAGCATCTTTCTAGTACTAAGATTAAAAAGGTTCGTATTTGAAAGGTATCTCATTTGCTTTAGTGATCTCAGTAGTAAATATCTTCATTGACCTAGGATAGAATATTGTGGACAAAATGCAATTATGGCCTAAGCTGTTGCAGCATGGAAGATGGGAACTATTTTTACATTTAGTTTTTGGACGTATTAATGCCAAATAGAGTGAACTGTCTTTCATACGTAATCTACTATTCTCTTAACTGAACCAGAATTCAAACCAAAAGCTTTTCTCATTTAAATACTGTAAGTTACACACGATGTAGGCATTAAATGCCTGAATATAACCACATGTTCAATTTAAAAATTCCATCACACTTGCAGGAAACTCCAATCCAAACCTCTGAAGCAAATATTGAAACATGTAACTTATAAAATCAAGCATCTAATGAATACAAATTCCTTTACTCTGAAATCTATTGAAGTCACTTGTTTAAAATGTCATGTTCTTACGTCTTACCATTGCTAAAATCTGAACAGAATTGACATCAAGATTCATTGATCGAAGCAGAAATGCAATCTCACTAAAACAACTATTTTGGAACACAGTTCAGAATTCAGGGTTTCAATTCGTACAAACAGATGAATGTCTAAGGAACGACAATGAAATCTCAGGCGCCGGCAAGAATTCAGAAATGTCTTGTATACCGAACACTTTACAAAAATAATATCGATCAAGACATGATTTACACATAGGAATCTATGTTGGCAGGAATGCATTGAACAGAGAGAATCTGCATGCCTTGGCAAGACAAAGAGACATTTATTATTATTATTATTATTATTATTATTATTATTATTATTACTTGGTTGTTAATGCACATTAAGTCATTCACAAAGTGAAGAATCATAAGTGCAGAACAACTTGTCCAAGGTCGCTATGCAGCGGCTACGGTCAGATTCGAACCCACTACCCTCTGGTTGCATGCCAAGAATCCTACCACTACTCCACTGCACCCTGCAAACAGAAGGTTACAGAGGTTATTGCAATGATGAAACATATAGAGTGTCCCGTTAATTCATAACAGCAGCAAGAAATGTCTATTTCGTAGCAGCCAAACTGGGATGCTATGTGTTTGAAGATTTGTTTCATGCCTAGCTTTCATCTTCTGATTCTGAAAAACAGTACAAACAAAAATTCAAAGCAAACATTAATTAAACAAAATGAAAAGACAATTTGCAGAAAATGTTTGCCAGTCATCACAAATCAAATGTATGTAATACCTACACACATGCTTTGGATGAAGAAGATTTCACCTTATGAAGGCCGAACAAACCAATTATAATAAAAAATTAGTCAAGTTTACTGAGATTACTGAAACTTTGCTACACTACGATTGTTGAATTTTTAAAAGAAGCAATGGAGGTCAGAAAGCCAAAAGCCAAACATTTAACGCACTAGAGGGAGTTATTCCCAGCCAGTGGGAGGAAGGATAGCAGGATGGTAAGCTCCCAATCCAGGCAAATTGAACACTAATACTACACCCAAAATGCATGAATCCACAAAAACAACAAAGTGGTTAAGGCAGGCAAGAAGAAATTCAATTAGCCATTGCATTGTTCAAAACATTAAACCAAAAAGTAGAACTAGTGACCACCTTCCTCTGCATTCTGCAGCCACTGAACAAAGCTCTTCATCTGATCGAGAAAGACTCTTTTACCCTTTGCCAGATGAGCCTCCTGATACCATTTCAGAACTGAATCTTCACTAAGAACATCCGCTGTAACATACACAATTACACATTTGGACTAAGGGTTCATCCATATAGTACGTAGGACTAAGGGTTCATCCATATAGTATGTACGCAAAAAAAGTCATATTTTCACCCCTCCTCCCCTGTTGCACATAGCGTACATAGGAAAATCTCCAAAATCCGACCCCCTCCCCATCAGTACGTACGTATTATATGGATGGACCCCTAAGTTAACAACGACTTCATTGAGGTCACCAGTGAACAGGAGAACTAGCAAACTATAAATAAAATAATGATTTTCTTTCAAACAGCATCAAAACTCTAATATTAACACAAAATTCCAAAAATATTTCAGTAATGTTCAAAATAATGAATTGTATAATGCTAAGTTCTTTGAGATAGGAACTGATGCAAGAGCAATGCATATAAGTTGTTGTTTGAATTGCACAATTTAAGTTATTAACTTAACTGTCTTTTCAACCACCATTGATCATTTCTTTCTTAAACCTTGACTCCCAAACTGGATAACCATAATTTAAGTGACCTTCAACGTCTGACTAATGCCACAATCAATCAACAACTCCTTCAACTACATTGCATGAGAAGATCAACACTTTATTCCTGCGCTCTGTTTTGGTTGAATGTTTAGTCTCTTGTCATCAAACATCCTAGATTTGTTCGATAATTCTGCTCTGTTTCATCTGCAAAAAATCTACTTCTATTACCTACTGTCCATCAACATGTTTTGCCTATCCATCCCTTCAGTTTTTCAATCATTTATCTTTGAAATTATAATTATGTACAACATCTCTATGGATCACTACGACAAATTTCTTCTTCAGGAAGGAAAACACATCACAAGATTTAACCTCCTACACAACAGGTTCACAAGATGAATATCAGTCACCAGCTTCAGAGAACTTCAAATTTTACATTGGTACACTCATCATGCCTTTTTCATTTCTTTTTTCCGTCACTTTCTAAGCCTCTGGTAAACAAATTAATTTCTCATTGCCTTTAAATTGTCAGTTTAAAAGTGATTCTCTAAAGAACTGCCAAGATTTGGATAATGTTTCTTGTTTCCATTGCCATATCAATGTATAATATTTTATCATCATTCTGAGATCTGTCTGTCCTCTAAGGGTTTCAATATAAGTTTTATTGTTGTTTCAATGTCACTGTCTCTCACTCACTATAATCACTAATTGTAGCCAGAAGCAGAGAAACTGTTCACACAGCAACATCCTGGCATGAGAATCACACAAAAATACACCTTAAGCATCAGTTGCCAACCAGATCTTGCTACAACTAACTGGCTAAATGATGGAATTAACTTAAAGTCATTTGCCACAGCAGATTTAGTTACAAAAGCTCAAATGAAAAACAAAAGATCTACTAACAAAACGATCAATGAGCAAATAAGAGATATTTTATTTGCTGTAAAGTGCTCTTGATTTTGACCTTTTGTCATGCATACTGTGCTATATAAGTTGTCAGTTATGAATGAATGAATGAATGAATGAATAAGAGATAATGAATCTTACTTTTGTACAATAAGATGACAATTTTTTGGAACACTTTAAGAAAGTTCATGTTATCATAGCAATATTCCTGAATTTTCGTGAGAAGAGTCAACTCCGATTTTCCATTTTCCGTCAGTGCTGCTAGCAGTGCAGTATACTGTCTGAGATGCTTCAGTGCCTGGTCTGCAACCAGTTCTTCCTTTTTGCTCCATTCAACAGCATTCATCAGCGTATTCCACACCTAATCAAAAAAATATGCTCAAATAGTTTCCACCTTCAATACACTGATTTTTACAATCATTTAAAGCCATTAGTAAATGCTTAAAAATTAATTATTTTATTTGCAGTTGGCAAATAAAAATGAAAAAGCAACATATTCGAAGGAGTTTGCTTTCATCTACTGTAGACAAAAGTAGTTACCATTTCAAAACAATTACAAAATCAGTTACATCCCAGTAAAAACGCTTTTGAATTTTTTGAAACTTTGACCTGCTAAATTATAAAATATTTTTCAGTAACTTAAATAAAAACATAATTAATTATTTTAATAAAACAGGTAAAATAATTATATACTTCTATGATATACCACTAAAACCAGGTGTATCAAAAGTCTTAATAGATTACCAAAGCAACATTAAATATGCCCTATAACAAATGATCATCCCATTCCCAACCACAGCTGATAGAGCAGGAACAAAGACCATTTTACTGTTCATAAGAAATTTTATCTTTGGAGTGGAGTAAAGTAGTAAAGGCAGCTACCCAATCGACAGCAGTCAGGTAGGCATCGTGACATATTGCACAGAGTGTTGTAACCAAGGTAGCAAAAGCAAAACCTACATGCTCAAAGTTATCCAGTGACCAACTATTAAACCTTATCAATTCTACAGCAAAGATCATGTTACAGGCTGTGCAGTCTTTTTTTAAATTAACTGCATATAAATGCCACTGTCGAAAAAATTCACTAATCACAATAAAAATGCATTGAACAATCATTTTGCATATTCAATGAAATTAAGCAATGACACACAAAGATCATGCAGTGTACCAATGAAAAGCAACTGTTCTTCTGTTCTTTGTGCATTTGCAAATGAATTGTTGATTCAGAGTGGGCATTTAGAATTTACACATTTCACTTTGTAATAATAGGAATACAAGTTCCAAAGTATTGAAAATTTACCAATAGGATGAGATTAATTGAAAAAAAACTGAAAAATTTTTAAAAACCAAGTCACCAAAGTGTATGTCAGAATATCAGATAAGTGCATAAGCCAATTAAATGCACACAAATAGATCGGTACAAATCTATATTGTGCATTTCTTGTCATCTTTCTTCAAAATGCATATCAGTATTCAAAGTGTGTGATCAAACATACACACATCAAATAAAGCAGAAACTTAATTCCTTTTAATAGCATTTTTTTAAAGTAGCATTTTCATATACCACAACTAACCATTACAACCATTTCGTGCTCCTGTGTGTTCGTTATGGTCATGTGATCCTTAACCAGCGAGATCATCTGCAAAACAAAACACATTTATTTAGCTGCAGTCATAAATAAATACACATAAATACAAATAAATCATACAATTTTGTCAGAATTCACTATGAAATCACAAATATTTTGCTCCATTGCATTTTTATCTCATTTTTACCAAATCATGGCAATAGCTGCTACACTTTAAAATAAAATAATGTAAGCACACTAGGAGAGCAATCACTTAAATGAGACACAACCTCTTTGACTGGTTCCTCATCATGAATCATATCCTCTAACTTTGTCTGAATTCCCTTTTTCCTCTCTGCGTTCGCCTTAACTCTCTGTAAGAAACCAAAATAATAACATCTCAAGAATTCACTAAAACATAAAATATTTCTCTCCTAAGAAATGGCATAAAGAAACAGCATATCCACGAAATTGCCATTAAATTGAATAAGGCATTTTAATTAAAATGCCGTCTAAAGTCTGTAAAAAAAACTTCCCCATTTAATATCTCGATAAACTAGGTTATTGAATGCAGATGGTTACATCAGTGGTTTTCACACAGGCTTACTTAGCCTCCTAAACCACTTAAAATCACATTATTATTATTATTATTATTATTATTATTATTATTATTATTATTATTATTATTATTATTAACCAGTAGTGAAGACGGTCAATGTAAACCATGCAACCAGCAAATTCTCTTACTTGCCTGATAGTCAACAATCTGCTCTAGACCTGCTGCCAAAAATAGGTTTTCAAAATTCTCCTGAGTTCGCTTGTTTATGGGCAATAATTCCTAAGTCCAAAAGAAATACACGTCATGCTAGCCAAATCAAGAATTGAGTCTACCGGTATATGCAATTCCAGGTCCAATGAAATGAGGTCAGATCAGCAAGAAAATTTCAAAGAATGCCTCAACACATCAGACCAATTTACAGTTTTTCTTATTATGAAAAGTTATTGCAAATTCTAAGGCTGCGAGCTTGATGCTATGCGATCGCAAAAGCGATGGAATATTTTAACAAATTTTTTAACACACTGCATTTTCAGCTGCTTCCTCTGCACATAAGATTTCTGCACAAATATTTGGCAATTTTATCTTAATTTTTGGCTATTTTCGCCACATTAATAACACTTTATTGCTGTTTTGCTAAAATAGGCATTGGGGCATAGATTTACAGGGGATTAGCGCCTGTCTGGATGACCGTTTTGTTTGTCAGCCCTTTCTCGCAGAAAAACACTGCAAATTCCGCAAATATGTGACATATAAATGGAAAATTGCCGCATTTCCCCGCATATTTTGGACCTCTGAGTTCCACGTATTTCGCAAAAAATTGTCACTTCAAACTCACAGCCCGAAAATTCTGAAATTTCCTCTACAAGGACACTCTAAATAGCCAAATTTGATTCAAAACACATTTAACCAGAATGGAAAACTGCTTCTGAATTTTCTGATTTGGCACCATTTTGAATCTTGATAACAGTCACAGAATGTCAATAGAATATTACAAAATCAAACAACGCACGAGTAATTTGCCCTCGATGCCGGCTTTCTTCAGAGCCGTTGAAACATTCTGAATGTCCTTCTCCTGCAGCCATGCTTTAAACATGCACGCGGCAAATTCACTGGAAAATCCCTCCTTCACAAGATGGTCTTCAAACAACGGCACAAGGCAGCTGGGACTGCCAAGGCCGTTGGCAAGACAGATGCCAACAACCTTCGCCAGCTTCATCCTCTCGTCCTCGGAGAATCCCTTGAGAAACATGATCAGCTAAGACAAGCAACAACAGTTGTCAATTTGTATCAAACAATTCGATCCACATCAAATCATTGGTTTTTGTCAGCTATATCAAGGATGCTGTATTTACAAATTCTACAGCAATTCATTTTGGTTCCAAAGAGAAGAACAAATATCTTCACCAGCACTCCCTCCAGCAATCTAAATACAGTTTGACTGTTTGGAAGAATATGTCACAAAAAAATTACATAAATTAGTTTCCAAAGGTATCCATTGACAATGGTAAACAGCAGCTGCTGAAAAACATCGATGTACTTAAGACAAATGCAACAAACTATCTCAAAATCAAAGCGCCAAAATCTCTTCATTCATTGGTAGACGTTCTATCAATATGATAGATCAGTGGTTCTTAGCCAGGGGGGATACTAGTACCCCTTGGGGTTATTGAAGGACATTGTAGGGAAACTCAATAATCCGGAAATAAAGTCTGTTTAAAGACTTTTACTACAATTTACCCCGTCTACTATACAAAAGCTGTAGAAATTTTTGCAATAAATTAGAAATTCTAAGGAAAAATATCACTTTCTGGCATGTGAAAAATCTGTGACAGAAGTACATTGCAGTTTATAATTATTTTCAGTTTATAATTATTTATACTTATTTTCAGTTTATAATTATTTTAAATATATTGCAGAGCACAAACTTTTGTCTTAGGGATAAGGTAGACTGGTAGGAGGTACTTCGTTCTCTTATGCTTGTTTCAGGGGTAAGAAATCATAAAAAGATTAAGAACCAGTGTGTTAGACAATAGTATTAATCTCTGTATTCACCTTCATCAGCTCATCCTCAAAGCTCTTTTCCAGGTACTTGTAACGACGAATCAACTTGAACAGGATCTGACAATTTCAGAATTCAATATTAAGCCACAAATGTAATATATTACCGTACTTAAAACCTAATAATTACAAGTTGATAATAAAAAAGTTAAAATTATATTCAATTATCATCCTCAGCTGACTTCACTGTAAGGCAAGTGCAAACAACACATGGGCTAACCCTAAAAAAGTACATAAGTAAAATTTCTACAAATTCCAAGACACAATTCAGAGAAAAATATCAGTAATGTTATTATAAACTAAAAACTGAAGATTTGGATATATATCATATATGCATATATGCATTACCCAAAATGCCTCCAGCAAAGAGAATGTCAAACAGAGACTCGGCATATCTATATATGATCTTGGATTTTAAAAGTATGAAATTATGTTTACCAAATGAATATATTGGTTAGAACAGCCCACCTCATACTGAGCCTTGAGAGATGTTGTTTCATCTTTTGTCCCAAATATTGACATGGCATAGAGTGAAATCTTGTCAATGCTGGCATCTTGGACAACAGAGCCACCCGGAGCTAAAAATCATATTTCAACATACCAAGTAAAACTCATATAATATGAGTTGACATCGTACATAGTGTAGGATTGACTGTTTTAAATTGAAAACAAAGTCTGTTAGTTTATCAAAAAATGCTAACATTAATTGTGAAAATAATTAACATGTAATATTAAACAGTTAAACAAAATTTTGCATTTTTATCATCTAGCTTCTACTTGAGTTCAAAGCAGTCAATTAGAAACCTGGTATTTTTAAAAATAACAACAATTGAGAAACTGTTGTTACCCAAAATGCCTCCAGCAAAGAGAATGTCAAACAGAGACTCGGCATATCTTCTGTAATCAAGTTTTGAACCGGCAGAATCAAGAAACTTTGACACCTAAAATCAAACCAAGAAACTCTGGAATTACATTGCCTGGCAATCCTTAAAATTTTAATTTTTTTTCATCATCATCATCATATACTTGACATTTAACAAGATACAATTACTAACATAATATATATATGCCATAAGATACAGAGGGAATAATTATAAAGAGTTAATAGCTAACTTGTTTACTAATACTTAACTAATAAAACATATAATATGAGTTGACATCATGCATAGTGAAGGATTGACTATTTGAAATTGAAAACAAAATGTTTACTAGTTGTATGAAAAAAATATTTTCAAGTTGAAAGTCCATTAGTTTGGTAATCAGTAAGATGAGAAAAGAGTTGCCCAAAGGGATATAAAATCCCGTCAGGTAGGAAAAAACGTTGTAAAAATACAACTGTATAGACATATCTGAAAATCACTATCACCTAACAACAAAAAATAATAAATAAAAAATACATTTAAAAAATGAAAACAATGTATATAAGCCGTTCTCATTTATACCTTTTCTATATCGTTATTAGCTTCATTAAGTCCTTGTAAGATAGCATCACGGAAACCGGAAGGATCATGCTTCTCTTTTTCTTTCAAGAAAAGCAAGAAAATTATAAATGTCATTCAACACATGAATACAGATATAACTGAAATATTATAAAAATAGGTCACAGAATGATCATGAGCATAACTGTACAAAATGGGCCACTCATGAAAACATTGAGGTGGAGTGTAAAAGTTTAGGCAAAGCAAGAGGTAAAGTTAGTCCCATACTCAACAAGCATAAGGTCTTGCACTGATCTCCATGTACTAGGCAAGCAGTGGCATAGGTGGCATATGCCATAAATCTAGAGTAGTTTGTCATTGTTTTCTCTAGACCCACATTTTACCTTCGCAGCTTAATGCTTCTACCAATTTATCCACGCCTAAGCAATGAACCACTTGGTTGGCCGCTGACAAACTCTTTACCGGGAGAGTCACACCTAGATCCAAGTACAAGCCATGCTCAACATTGCTTAACTTCATTTGTTCAAAGGGGAACTGGTTACGCAACATGAAGGGGGCCGACACAACCCTCATTTTAAGTGCAAAACAGCAGCTTCAAAACTTCATGTTTGATCAACATATGCCACACATATAAATATGAATCCTGGTTAATGTCCTCTGCCCTTTGGAATTTGATTATACCCCAAGACTTGCAGTAACTGCAAGTCTTGGGGTATAATCCAATTGACCAATAAGCATGAGGTGCTTTAAGTAATAATAATAATCAGGCTGCTTTGTTCAAAATAACATGTGCTGTTGAATTCTTGCAGTCATCTGAACAATGCTAAGAAGCATCCATTTAACAACAGAAAGATTAATTAGTATTAGTATTAATTAGTATCTGATCACTGTGCTGCCAACTGCCAACTAGCAAATACACACTGTATTGATATTAATAATGACCACAACTGGGCATTGTCACCGGTCTGAAACATCTCACTGTATCATAATGAACTTAAGACTAATCCAAATAAGCAGCCTACATTTTCACAAATATGGCATCTAGACATAAATGTAAAGTGTGAACCAAAGGACAAATTCTATCAAACAGAAAAGTAAAATTCCCAGGAACAGAGGTGTAGGGACGGAAGGGTATATCGGTATATATACCCCCAAAATCCGACTACCTCAAAAAAATTGTATTGGTTAGTAGCCGTTTTGTTCACATGTGGAACATTAACATGTTTTGATTTTGAAATAGCAATGACTACTGGTAGTTAAGATTTATACCCCCCTCCCAAATCAAATTCCTGGCTACACTGCTGATTTCAGCCACATGTGAAAAGCTGTTTGTTCCATTTCTTGACATTCAAGATGGGTGTCACTTGACAATTAAGCCTAATGGGATCAGTCATGGCCGACCACGGAGACATTAGCAGCAAATTTGACCGATTGATCATGTAAACAAGTTCAGTACCAGTAATTAAAATGTTTAGTGCATATCTACTTGCCAAGAGGGGTCTAGATTTAAGGATGGAGTAAACAAAACCCACTGTCTTTGTCTACAGATTCAGAGATCAGGCCAAGGAAATGAAATAATAATGTATAATGTATTAAATAAATAAATAAATGTGAAATGTGCAAAAATTGCCAAAAATTTGCCAAAAAATGTCAAAAATCAGGTAGAACCTCTGTTGGGAGTCAGTATATATATACATATATATATAATATATTATAGATAATATAATATAATATAATATAATATAATATAATATAATATTTGTATTATGTATAATATAATATTTGTATTATGTATATAATATATAAAATATATAAAACATAACAATATATACCCCAAAAAAATTTTTAACCCCCAAATCAAATACCTGGCTACGCCTCTGCCCAGGAATATATCTGAAATCACGTTTTCAAATTGCATGCAAATTTTATGAAAGGTGCACAACAACCAATCACATCTCACCCCTCTTGCGGTGTTTGGTGCGGTGACCTGTCAGTGAAGGCTTCTCTATCTTTTGACTCATACAAATGATTACTAAACAAAACAGCAAATACTTCCTGTAGCAGACATTTAAAACGAAAATAAAGCACTTAATTTTCTCAAGAAGAGGTATAATCAGGACTTTTTTTCTAGGAAAAAAGGTTTGGGAACTCATCCTTTTTACTCTTCAACAAAAACGGGTGTGGGAATGCCGTACCTGTACGTTCCCAAACGCATTATTACGTATCCATAATTATATATACAATCTGGCAAAAAAGGTGTGGGAACGCCATTCCCATGCATTCCCACTAAAAAAAGCCCTGGGTATAATATGGCTCAACAGTATAGCGAGAATGAAAATTTAGGTAGCACCTTTAGACTCAACAAAATCACTTTTAAAAATCACATGTAATTTGTGCATTTTTTCAAAACATTAAATGTGTGACATGTTTAAGTGTCCAGTGAAACATTCAGTGAATAAATGCTGCAATACTGTCTCTATTAAAATCTTGATGACTCTCAAATTGTAACTCTCAAATGCTAACGTATAACTGAATTTCGAGAACGAGTGAAAAGTAGAGATCATTCTGAGCAAATCTGTCTTGTCTCCCTGGAACCCCTGTTCCTGTTTCCACTCTGGCTAATCTCTGCACTGACCTGATCTGCCTGCGGACAGATTTCGATCCCTTATCGTCCTCACACAGGACATATCCTATTGAATCGCTTTAAACCCGTCATTAAAATGGTGCTACATAAGCGCTTTATTAACATTATTTATTATCACAATTTATTATGTATTTTTATTATTTTTTATTATCATTATTACTATTACTATTATTATTACTATTATTTTTATTTTTATTATGATTGTGATGATTGTGATGATGATGATGATGATAATGACGATAATGACTATTATTATTATTATTATTATTATTATTATTATTATTATTGTTGTTGTTGTTGTTGTTGTTGTTGTATAATCATCATCATATGGTTGGCTTACTGACAAAAGCCAAGACGCAGCTGTGCTCCAAAATAAACGGAATTTCGCTTAAATCGATTTAGAAATTGAATCAGAACAATCGTGAAACATTGTAAGGAAGACAAGAAATGAAACGACTCACTGTGACTTTGTTGATAGGAAACGAGAAACGAACAAATTTCTAAGAATTTCAACAGAATTTCTCCTCTGGACTTCGATCCTAAACGCCGCACTGAATATAAAATCACTGCAAAGAGCTGTCCGTTAATTACGTCAACAAAATAGGGAGAGAGGGTTTTGACTTTTGACATAATTATAGGAGGTCACTGAAGTTGACAGTTGTTGACTAGGAGGGTCAAAATTGTTGGCGCAATTAATGGACAGCTCCTAACATGTTGCAAATGAATATCGCAATTTTCAATATCTACTTGAGGCCGTTTAAAATTCCTTATGTTTTGAATATCATTTAGAAAATTTTAAAGGATGGACACAGGGGCTGTCCATTAATTATGTCAACAATTTTAAAGCAATTTTGTCACCCCCTCCCCTTGTCAACAATTGTCAACTTTCACTTAACCCCCTTCCCATAATTATGTCAAAAACTTTTGACCCCCACCCCCAAGATCAATGACAGGTCCCAACTACAAGGTTATTATTTTTGTGGTAATGACCATTTTCCCCTGTTTTGCTCATCGAGTGTCAAAATGTGGTGGCGATGACCTTTTTTGCCGGTGTCCGGTCTTTTCATCCCAGTCACTTAATCCTAGCCATTTAATCCCAAGTCTTTTAATCCCAAATACCTGTTCAGATAATCTAATGACACTCAATGATATAAAAAGAAATGTTTGTGTTACAAAAACATAGTTAAATATGGTTATAGGATAAAAACAAATAGGGTTAGTGTTAAGTTTAAGGAATACATTTCAGGATTAAGTGAATGGGATTAAATGGATACAGTGGCGGCTCCACCGGGGGCCCCGTGCCCCCTATTGAGTGCCTGGCCCCCAGTTGGGACCCTACACTTAATGCTACATACATTAAACAACAAATGGTTGGCCCCCCATGATTAGAAGTTGCCACCCCAACAACGGCCCCCCACTTGCCAAATCCTAGAGCCGCCACTGAATGGATAGGAAGAAAAGACTTTGGGATTAAGTGACCGGGATTAAATGACAGGGAACCTTTTTTGCCATGCTTTCTTCCATTGTAGTAAGTAGTAATAATGTTCTGCAGACTGATCTTCCGGATTGACCTGGCTCTAATTCTATTTGGATTTGGTGTGCCATCGGCTGATGCCCTGGGCATTATGATAGTGGCGCCAAGAAGTTTATTGATTGATTGTAGTATTCCATGTACACTCCCTCCCCAGTCACAAATCTTGAACCTCCACTAATGCATTGTCCATAAATTAAGTCACCCCTCTTTTAAAAAAGCCCGGTCTGTACAGAGAAGACCTTAATAACTAGGGCCTATCGCCCCATCTCAAATCTTTCTCTCCTGTCAAAACTCACCAAGAAAGAAGTTATATGAGCATGGATACTGGATAGCCTATGCAGCTATGTTCATATTTTTTGTTTTGTTTCATTTTTTCTTTTCTCGCAACACTAAACCTGATTTTGGCACCCCTCCACCCACAGAATAATAATATACAATTTAAATTTTTGTTGGTCGGCCAACCAAGGGCAGGGTTTAACACCCAACCCCCCTTGGCTACACCGCTGCTGGATACAGTACTTTGAATTGTCTGGCATATCATAGTAGTCCTATAAAAAAGTACTGTCAAGTCTGCTGCACGCAGGTGGTACCAAATAGGAGCATTGCAACACAAAGACCTCAAAATTTTGATTAAATGTGATTTGCAGATAAGTAGTTGTGTGTGTAAAACATAATAACGTGGTCATCAAATGATTAAATGACACAGTTTTTAACAACAGATGTAAAGAGTCTGTCTGCGCAGCTGGATAAGAAAAGATACTAAAAGACAAAGGCAATAGCACTTCAATCGATAGTCTAACTGAAGATGGATGTTCAGTGAATTTAGTAATCAATCCATATGCTGTGCATTGATTATGCACAGATGCTCTTGACAAATCAATATTTCTATACAAACAGAATGTTAAAACTCTGTTAAAACAGACTACACAGTAAACGACCTTCATCTTGAAATATGACAATGGAGCAGATCAAAACAACCTCTCAGTATAAAAAGGGTCACAAGTAATTATCACAAACACATGTGCACAAAAAGCATCATGAAATTTTTATAGTCATTACTGCAAATTAAACTTTTAAATTGAATCAGAACAACTAAAGTGAATAAATTGCCAATTTTTTTATAAAATGTTCAATATTTAACACAAAATACTGCGTTATTTCAGTTAATTATCAGGTATATTAACCACTGGAAATTTGAAGACATTAAATGGAACAGATATGTGCAAAAACTGAATTACTAGTCACAAAAGCAATTCAGTGCTTTCAAAATGAAAATTATTCTATCAACCAAATATCATTACCAAGAACAGTTTTCAGCAAAGTTACATAAGAAACTTAAAAGAAGTGATAACTGTTACAAACAGAGGGGAAAATATGCAAAACTTCCACAAAATGAGACATCAAGAACATTTACAGAAACAAGGTCATGTTAACAAATTGAATAAAGAAAATTAAAACAGTATCGTGGCTGAAGTCAGCTACAGTCAAAATAAAAGTGATTTTAACTTGTTAACATCGGAGGTCGACATACAATTACGTTATGAAAGAACGGATGTCTCAGTGCCATTCGCGCAGATATTCGTCGTCCTGGCTCATAAGTCAGCATGCCCTACACAAATAACATTTAAAATACTATAAATTTCAACAGAAACACTACAAAATGCAAACCAAAATATTTCTTAGCAGCAATATTTCTGCCCCAGTGGCTGTATTTCACCACAGGGAAAATATGGCATCACCGTGAATCAGCAGGCTTGCTGGCTTTTGTTTACAGAAAGCACACAATTAATTACTAAATAAACCGGTAACTGAATGGTAATGACAACAAATTAGAGAACATTTCACATCCTGACATTGGCGACTTTGATTACTAATTGGGGGTAATTACTGAAGACAGGACCTAGTCAATAAAAATCATCAGTGTTTGCAAATCCTTGATTTGACATTTTAAATGCAGTGTTTAATGATTTCAAGTTTATCCTTTGGCTCAGAAAACTCCAGAGTCCCTCCCCATGTAGTGCTACATAGTGCAATGCCTCCTGCAGCATGTTAAGGCATATCATCAATTTAAACAGCACTCAAATAAATCAGGCAATACACAGAAAAATTACATTTGCTACATCACAATTATGCATAGAAGTCATGCCCAAAAACTTTACCTAAATGCATTTTTTAAAATGAAAAAAAAACATAATATCAAGAGTGCCTTTGGCACTGAAGTCCTCAGCACTAATCGCATCTTTTGCGCTTACTAGAATTACCGGGTATGTACAGTTCATAAGCAGATCACATGAATCACTATAAGGCACTGATATCCAATGTCAAATCCACCATTTTATAACACAGCAGATGAACAGGTGCACTTGAGACTGAATGGCACATTTTACAAACTATGCATATACCTAATATCCCTGAGAATATGTGTTCTTACTTGAAGCAAATTACTCTATAAAAGAAATTCCTCCAATGCTACAAACTGCAAAATCAGAATCAAATGTCCGACAACTAATACAGAGAACAACTAATGCAGATAAAATAAATTCAAAACCTTCAATGATAAAACAGTTGTACAACCTTGAGCAAATCAATTCCAGCACCTTCTAATTCACTAACAACTTCATTTAAGTCTCTTGGAGGCCAGTTGGGAATGTGCTTTTGTAATCAGGAAGCTCCGACACGCCCGGCCAGTTCCTATCGTCTGGGGTTCCTAAAATTAAACAACTGCAATATTTCAATTATGAATTACAATAAAAAACCTATAATAAAAACTATTGAAAGGCATAATTTCTAATTTCAAAATAAAGAAACAATACACCACAAAACAATTAATATATAAAACAGTATATAGAATTTGAATTTAACCCTTAAACCACCAGAACCAAGTATACTCGGCTACATTGCATATAATCACAAAGCACCTGGGGTTTAAGGGTTAAGTAGATAAATCAACAGGAAGTAGTCCATATTAGTCATAAGCAAAATTAAGAAATCATTTGAATTACACTGGTCTGTGTAAATTGATGACACTTCAATACCACTGCAATGTGAATGTCAGTCAAATAAATTGACATTCACATGATTTGTTACATAAATGAGATGAGTCTCAATAAACTTGTGAGTTACCCAATGTTCTAAAAATACGAAAAAGTTGATCAATTTCCGAGTCTCCGGGGAAGAGGGCTTTACGTACGATCTGAAAACAAAGAGCAAAAGCGTGCAGAAAGTGGTCCTGACATAAAGCTAATTAACATGCAAATTAGTCTTCAAGTCTATGCAGCCACTTGCAGAAAAAGAAAGACTGATTCTTTTATCAACACTAAGTCAACTAATTATGCAATATATATTCTTCCAAATGCTTTTCATGCTGAATTTTGCCAATTCTTGTTCTTCCTCTGAATGAATGAATGAATGAATGAATGAATGAATGAATGGATAAACAGTTTTAAATGAACGAGTGCATTAACTTTTCTATAATTACACATCCTTGAGTGACTAAAAACAATCATTTACTGGTTTCCATATAGCATCATGATAAAGCTCTTTTGCTTTGTAAAAGCAAATTAAAAGCAAATGAAAAGATCAATATTATCTAAATTACAAGAAATAGATGCAGACCATCTCAACAAAAATGCAGCCAATGCTCCAGATATCAACTCCTGTTGAATAGTACTTGCACCCAAGCAATATTTCGGGAGCTCGATACCACAGGGTAACAACCTGTCAACGCAGAGCTTCTTAACTTAGAGTATCAGCAAACAGAATACGACAGGAAATATCCAAATATCATCAATCAGAGACGAAGACTTCCATAAAATTAGCTCAATTATTGTTAATATTGATTATATCATTTAATAAATCTAATTTCAACAACATAAAAATCATCATAATATTAAATCCAGATATAAATAAGTAGCTTGTTTCATGCATCTTGTCTTTACCAAATTAAGAAATAAGATTAGACAGCATTCATCCAATGCAGAACACAAGGAGCAGCAACCAGATTTCAGGTAAGGCCCCAAAATACTTTTTCTCCTCATATGACTAAAAGAAATTTAAACCACATCTGCCATTGCCTTAACCTCCTTTGAACATGGCACTGCATGATGGGTGTATAATGTATATAGCCCAATCGCTAAGGAAGAAGTTAGGGTTCAAAGGGTTAATTGAAAGACACTCTTATGCCAAAATTGTTTTGCTTTGATGTCCGCATCTGCCTCCTGTGGTTCTGAATAAAATCGTCCATGAACATCACTGCCAATTAAGAATAATTGATACACACATTGAATCAAAACAAGTCTTATAAGAGAGAAAACAAGTAAAAACATGTACCTCATGGGTAAAGCTTCTGACCGGTAAACCGAATGCCCTGGCAAGCCCAAAGTCAGCAAGTTTAATGTTTCCATTGCAGTCAATCAGAAGGTTCTGCGGTTTCAAATCACGGTGAAGGACACGATGACTGTGACAGTAAGCAATACCCTGAAGAAGCTGGTTCAAGTA
Source organism: Metaphire vulgaris (assembly GCA_018105865.1). Lineage (NCBI taxonomy): Eukaryota > Metazoa > Annelida > Clitellata > Crassiclitellata > Megascolecidae > Metaphire > Metaphire vulgaris. The sequence continues at coordinate 6,648,271 of CM030852.1, forward strand.
ACTCTGCAATTACAGCCACAGACATATAACATTACAATTAGGCTTCCCATTGTCTGCAGTCCCTTTGCTGCTCTCTTTTTTAATATCTTGTTCAGTCTTCCATCACTTGCAGTTTCTCCTCCAACCTATGTAAAAATTTTTACTTGTTCTATGATATTTTCTTCTAATGTTCAGCAGTTTTGACAAACAAAACTAATATCAAAATTCTAAAGAAAATAATTGTTTTAATTCCGTTTGCCATTTATATCTGTGCAAAGTGTATTACGCTGCTTAACTACAAAGAGCAAAGAAGTTCATCGGTGAAGAAACACTAAAAAAACTGACAGTTTTAAAGAATTACAAACTTTAACAAGAGGTAAAGGCAATCCAGTTGGGCCAGCAATATCCATGTATTTCTTCAAATCTTGGTTAAGAAATTCAAAGATCATATATAAATTGTTGTCAAAGTGGATGACATCAAGCAACCTAAAATAACAATCATTTTACATGAGAAACTTGCAAACATTTTGTGGTAATAAATATTTGCAGTCAATCATACCTTACAGTTGCACATATATTTTAGATATTATTATGCAAGCCCATAAAGTGAATGGAAAACAACTGTGCATAATTCATTCCAAATAGCTTACAATTACAAATGATCTGTCAAGGCTCTGCAGTTATAATCATGTTAAAATACAAGAAAAACGAGGCTTATTTTTCAAGTTACTAACAGTCAATGCTTAGCTAAAGAGAGTAAAATAGCAGACTTACGTAACAATATTTGGATGCTCCAGCTCCCTTAAAAGTGCAATCTCACGTATTGCAGTACTTGGAACACCTTCTGTATCACTAAAACAGAACCTTTTGGAAATAATTTTCTGCAACACAACTGGCTAAAAGCTGATTCTAAATGCTATCTTAGAATACTAGTGTCAGAATAGTCAGATGTCTTTTGATTACCCTTAAAATGTTTTGTGATTTGAAAAATGCATACCTTCATATTTGAAATGCATCGTTTCTACGATTGAACTTCAAATATATATGATAACCCAGTAAAAGCACTATATAAAATTAAATTGGCACTACACGAATGAATCAAATTAGATACTAATATCAGGTATCCAATGATTACCTCTAAAAAACTTGATACTGTCTCCAAAGTATTTGTATTTGAAGTCTTTAATAATATTTAAATAAATAACATAATTGTGCTCAAAAGCAATCTAATGTTTTCTGCATGTCACTTTCCCAATTAACCTAATGCCAAGACGGTTAATATCTTCAATTACTGCATAAAAACTAAACAAATGTTCTCATAACAAATAGCTATAATTTTTTTAGCATGAAAAAAGAAAGAAATTTTAAAATAAGAACCAAATTTAATCTGTGTTCTTGAAACAAAAGCATAAACATTTAACAGTTAAATAGAGTCAACACTGAATTAAGCCATTTATAATTAATATCAGATATAAAAAAATTAAGCCAACATATAATGACTGTATTGACCATTAACACATTTTGTACCAGGACGTGCATATACATCCTGATGGTATTCAGTTTTGAGTACCATCAATCAATGCCTTCAAGAATTGGTACTGATGCCATAAAAGTTCATACTACTACTACTACTAATAGTAATAATTTTGTAATACAGTAAAACCTCTTTAGCTCGCGGACAATTTAGGTCGCCAATAAACTCCCCTCGCCATTGATGGGTCAAGAACGGATTTCCACTCAAACCGGTTCTAACTCATTTAGTCCAATAACAACGCCGTCTTGTCATCGTCCTTTTAAAATTCCATGCCTATGTATTATGACCTCTTTTGCTCGCCATAGTAGCAACTTTACTTATCGGTTTGACCGTTTATAGGCCAAGCTCCCGACCGACTGTTTACAACCAATCAATGACCCATCCCTCCCTCCCAGATGAATACATCGGTGTTGATAATCAGCTATTAACCTGTCAGCAATGACTGGTGAAGGGATTTATAATTAGGTCTGCATAAAAAAATTAAGGGCAAGAATATGACCTGACAGTTGACCTCCCCCCGCCACATTTTGTACCACCCTGCGATGGCCAATCCCGCTACATCCTTTGTCTCAACAACCAGCAGTCCCGTGGCAGTGTTAAATGGATCGGTTTTACAAAACTTTTCACCTGTTCAAAAATACCTGTTATTCATGTATTACATCAGCATAGGTACTCTGGTCTGCATTAAATGTTGAGAAAAATAAATTTGATTTGAGCTTGATTATGAGTTCCATCAATCAAGTTTACAGTTTCTGGTACTGACCTGCCGTAAAAGTTCATACTGAATATATAGCAACCTGTCATTAGTTCATGAGCTGACCCCGTCCCTACTGGTATTCATGGGGCACCCAAAATTCTCATCTCAACCCCTACTACTACTACTGTAGTTTCAGTAGTGAGCATTGTATTCTTAAGCTACTAAACTACTACTACTAAACTTTCAACCTTGACCAATAGTACGGGCTAAAGAGGTTTTACTGTAATTATTTTTCTTTCGATCATTAAATTTTGTCTAAAGTCTAATTTTTTAGATCATTTGTGTCTGAAGTTTCACACTGTTGGAATAATGGGTTTAGTTAGTTAAAATTTGTTATTATTTAGACCGATAATATATATATATATATATATATATATATATAGAGAGAGAGAGAGAGAGAGAGAGAGAGAGAGAGAGAGAGAGAGAGAGAGAGAGAGACAGACAGACAGAGAGAGAGAGACAGAGAGAGAGAGAGAGAGAGAGAGAGAGAGACAGAGAATTTAAGTCAAAAAAGTGAAGTGAACTTCAATTGGATCATTGGCCATTTTTCAAACTGGATACTTCGTTGATCCTGAGAATAGGGAGATTCACACTGAAAACGTGGAAAACTTGTGGATGCAGGCAAAGGGCAAACTTCACCATCAGTTTGGAACATCCCGTGAACCGTGAACAGTTCCCTTCATATCTTCATGAAATTGTATTTCACAACAAGTTTCACGACCAAGATATGTTTGTGGTCTTCCTGAAGATCATCGGAAAGATCTATCCTGTTTGATTTTTTCACTTTTTTGACTTAATAGCTTCACTTTTTGACTTGCTTTGCTAACATTTTCGAATTACCGGTAATCATTGACGTTTAACATAAAAGAAACATTTTACGGGGGAAATTTACGCACCTAAAATGAAATATTACCTTAAACTTAAAATAAAATTCCCCTGATATTATTCCAACTTCTCTTGATCAACAAGGTTTAAAGCGCATAAGAATAGGCAGCTGTTGTGGCACAACTTTGAACGCGCCTTATAAATCCCCGAGATTTTACTTACTTAAGGTTAGCGTTTATGTCATGCATTGATTCTGTTATTCAGTTGTGGACATTGGTAGTAATTTGTATTATCAGGGGCGCCCATCCCCCTGCCTGCTGGAAGCAGCTTCCCCTTCCCTGTCCTCCCTCCCCACCCATAACGTGAAACCAAAACTCAGGGGGGAGAATTTCCTCCCCCTAGCTTTTTTAGGAAGCATTTGCTTCCTTCACACGTTCATCATCTTACCTCACTCTGTCACACCCACTCAATCAGTCATCCCTGAAAATTTGCAACCGTGCCTTCTTATACGCCTCACCTGAACTTTGGAACTCGATCCCAGCTTCCCTCCATAGACTTGGACACTTTCAAACAATAAAATCTGAAACCTCATTTCCTATAATTCCTGCATTATCTCCTCAAGTCTTCAGGTCTAAGCTTAAATCCTTCCTTTTTCTAAAATCATATCCTCCATAGCTGTAACAACCTAGCCTCACTGCCCTTTGGATGTTGACTATTGCCTGGCTGATAATATACCTTCCCCATAGCTATTTTAAGAGAGGCTGAGCGCCTAAGAATAAGCAGCTACTGTTGTGCTGCTTTCCAAGGCGCTATAGAAATCCACGAGATTTTACTTCACTTTATTTACTTTACTTCTCCCCCTCTGTGGGCGCCCCTGCGTATTATTGCGTTGTTGAGCGTCGTGGCCATTTTTCATGGTACACTCAGTCTTAAGGATTATCCATGTATCAATATTATAGAGAAATGAAGTTGATCGGTACGTGTCAAGCCTGATCTTCTTGAGAGCAACGATCTTCCCGGTCACCGAATCTTTCGCCTTGTACACCACTCCGTATGTCCCTTCGCCGATCTTTTCGATCTTCTGGAACTTGTCCATTTTCTTCGTCGAATGTCGTTAACAGCTGCACGAAATCTGCTGAGGAACTCGACTAATCAACTGGTCAACATCAACGCCAATGTAAAGTTTAACATCAGATTGAAGATTCTATTAACGTTATGTTATAGTTGCCGCGCTGACTCCATTGACCAAGAAATTAGCGTGCGGAGTCCAACCAGTCAAATGCGTCATCGCTCTCCAAACACCAATTATTTCTCTTCATTTCTTTCTTCGTTTCTTTCTTCTTTGTTCATTATGCTAAATAGGCAAGTCAAATAAGTAAATAACAGCACTACAGATTGAGAGGAAAGCCATTAGCGATGCAACTTAAAAACTAGTTTTCAAAAATTGCTCATTTGCACCAGTTATCTTTTTTATGTCTGGCTGTATATATGTCTGTCTATCCTCAGTGGCGTAGCAATATGCTCGGGGGCCAGAGACGTAGCTAGGATATCCGACGCCAGGGGCCGGGCAAAGTGTACCGTCGGCGCCCCCTCAACACTGCTGACAAGCAAAAAAAGTTCGTCACATCGTTCCTGGCGCTCCTCGTGATCAGAACTTACGCCCCTCTCCTTATACTCCTGACAAGCAAAAAAGGTCGTCGTGCATGTTTCTTCTTATTTATTATGCATTTCACTTACCCAAATACCCAATTTTGGCGCCCCCACCTCGGTGTCCGGGGGCATATGCCCTCTGCCCCTAGCTACGTCCCTGTCGACAGGGGGTTATCATTGTATTTGTTCCCTTTTCAAATGCATCACAAACAAAATAAAGGTAATTCTTGTATTTTTCCTCTCCGGATACAAAAATTTTGGGGGAAAATTTCACCCCAAGCCAAAAGAAATTCTTTTGGGGGGATTCCTCTAGAGAAGGCCTAGAATAAACACTGACTTTAGCGATCTCTCTCCCTCTCTCTATATCTATATTCTCTCTCTCTCTCTCTCTCTCTCCCTCTCCCTTTCTCTCTGTCTGTATTTCTATTTGTACTCTCGTTCAATTGCTTTCCTCTCAATCTGCGTGTCTCTCATTCTGTCTACATGACTGTCTCCACGTACTGTCCTTGAGTTTGCTTGCATGTCAGTTCCTGTATATATGTTTTATCATTATTTACATTTAATTGAATAGACGGGATCCCCCGCCTAGTGGGCGAGCGCGGTGGCCTGAGGTAGAGGAGGCTATGATAGGCCCCACTGAGGGGAGCAGTCCCATGTGTGGGGCCGCAGGTCCTACTGGGGCGCAGCCTCCCGTCGGAAACCTAGCTCCAGCCTCCCCGTGGGGGCTGTATCCTCCACTGGGGGCACAGCCCCAGGGGAAAAAGGCCCAGCCCTCCGTGGGAGACAAAGCCCCTTTGGGTCCGTAAGCCCAAAAGGGGCCGTAGGTAACACTGGAGCCTGGAGGGCGCATCCCCATTGAAAGACCAAATCCCAATGGAATCGTAGGCCCAAACCGTAGTCGTAGGTTCCGTTATGGTGTGCAGACCCTTGCGGTGGGGAGAGGGAAGACCACCCAGTGAGCACATTGAATAAATTTTAAATGATAATCTACGCATTCACAGGTTTTAAAAATTTTTATATGTAGGCCTAATAATACAAACTTTTGCAATAAATCGGAAAAGGAGATAGCCACTCTCTCCCGTCATTTTTGACGGGTTAACAGCTAGTTAATATACAGTATAATTTCATCAGAAGTTTAATATAAAATTATAAATAATATTTAAATCATAGGTAAGACTTTTAGTAACTGTTCTTAATTTGATAATAGTATTTATTTGTTTAAGTTTTAAATTGCTGTTAGAATGTAACTGCCACCAAATACTACTGTTACTTGAATTCAATGATTGTCACTATTGCTGAAAACAATGTAGAAAAGGTAAAAAAACATCCAGCCCTCCGCATGGCAATTAAAGTTTAAAGTGGCCCCCGGGTCACAAAAGGTTGGCCACCCCTGAGTTTATGCAATGACTCCATTTAGAGTCAAAGGTTACAAAAGGGTTAATAATAATTAATGATTATTAATCAATGGTACTCCAAATCCATTCACAAAAATACCAAGTCACTAAGTCCATACATCCCAGAGACAAGTCAGTGGTTAAGATCCACCCTACAGAAGCAAAATCAGCTGGTATGACGCAATTTAAGTCTTTGGATAATACAGTACATGTTTCATTCTTAAGCAGATTCAGAGGTGTCGTTTGGGGGAATGTTCAAATCTTGTTGTCTGCCTTAGGTCTACAGCAGTGTCTCAAGAACTGTGTGCAACACTAGTGTGCCGCTAGAGATTCCAGCTGTGCCGTGAAAGAATTTCAGAATTTTACTATTATTTTAATTTTTTGTTCCCTTCCTAAAAATTTTGCCGGATGAGCAAGTGTAAAAATGGAGTCATATATAGAACTCACACCAGCCTGGTGGCACAGTCTACAATACAATATATCGGACATCCATTTTTTTATATAACGCTGCGCGCTTAACGATACAACTTAAATTAACGTCTTTCGTTGACGTCACCGTCCTGACCTTTACAATGTAAAAACAACAGCGTCTGAGCGCGCAAGGATACATTTGACCCAATTACGTTTTGAAATTATTACATTGCATGTGTTGAGATGTTGCAATAGTAGGGTAACTATAAGTATAGTAACAGTTGAATTTGATGCTTTTAAAAGATTTAGCCCTATGAAATTTGAAATGGATAAATTTTTGGCAAGATCTGAGAAAATGCAAGGTGAAAACGACACTAAGGAAAAAACAACGGCGAAAATCTACAGTCTAACAACGTACAAATATCTTTGTTAAATCTACATATCATTATATGTGACTGCAGACCCGGCAGTTCCTTAATAAAGAACACTCAATTTAATAAATTGTTGATTGGTTTTGTAATTTTATGAAGAATGATTCAGAAAAATTTGTTTGTTTAATGTTCAAATCTAAAAAGTTTGTCTACCTAAGGTCTACAGTGTACTTCAACATCACTTTTGCACTTGGGCATAAAATTTAGCTGCAAATTTTATGGATGTTTGTCAGCCTAGATCCTCAATTCCTCCACTAACCCTATACAGTACATCACAACTACACTCAAGCATTAATCAAAAGTTAGAGTGACACACACAATAAATACACTGTACGTGCAATTGTTACCAGAATCTAATTACTGTACTGTAATCTTGAGAAGCTTTTCAAGGCATCAGAAAAATAACACAAAAACTTTACACCAAAAACGATGTCAAAAGCTGAAAGTATTGTTACTGTCATCTTAATTTTCAATTCAGAAAAATTTTACTTTCTGCAATAAAAGGCATACAACAGCTTCAGCCATTATATTTATTAGTGTGTATGGTCACTAGCACACATTAAGTCATTAAAAAGTGAGGAACCATAAGTGTGGAGCTAATCAGAGGCAAACAACTTGCCCAAGGTTGCTAAGCAGTGGCTAAATATTGTAAGAATTGAATCTGCTACCCTACAGTGTGTGTCAAGAATCCTACCATTACTCCACCGCACCCCATCACCAAATTAGCCCATATTATAATAACCAAATCTAATTTAATGATTTAAAAAGATCAACAATTTAGTTAAAACCACCAGTACTATACACTACAGATTATAGCTAATTAGTAGACCACTCCTCCCAAATGCATATAATTTGCCAACTTTATCTTTGAATAATTATAATCACTAAGATTGTGCCAGACGTTAAGTAGTATGAAGAAACAACAAAAATATTCAATTTCCAACACTTTCTTCTATCGTGCATTGCAGAAGAAATCTCAATTTCTTAATAAATTCAAATAATGATTTTTCTACCAGGTTCTTAATATTGAATATAAAGTTTGTGGTCCTCTCTTGTTTCAATGATTAATTGTTTCTCAACACAGAGAAACCATGCAAGGACATAACAGACTGTGACGCAAAAACCATTCCATTTTGAAAACCTAGTAGTGCCAGATTAGAAGGCAAAGAGAATGAGAAAAGCCATCATGAGACAGAATAGACCCATAGCCTCAGACAGCGCAAATCCTAAAATGGCATAGGAAAAGAGCTGTTGCTTAAGAGAAGGGTTACGAGCATATCCAATCACAAGACTGCCAAAGACACTTCCAATACCAGCCCCTAAAATGCAAACATATGATTTCTTAGCAATGTTAAATTAAACGAATAAGAAATATATACATTTTCTCAAATGTCACTTGGCATGATTGTAAACAAGGATTGTAGAGTTAACACTGGCCTTAATAACGGAGAGTGGAAAATTTGGACTAAAAATAAACACTAACAAAACAAAAATTATGCCAATTACAAAAACAGTTGGGGAATGGCCAAGAGTATCACACAACGGAAAAGAAATTGAAATAGTGAAGAATTTCGTTTACTTGGGAAGTGAATTGGAAGTAAAAGGAGGCTCGAACTTGGAGATTAAATGAAGAATAGCATTGGCAGGATCAACCTTAAACAGGCTACACACCAATATTTTCAAAAGACATGACATTGGGATGAAAACAAAACTAAGAATTCTCAACACTTGTGTAATACCAATACTAATTTATGGATGTGAATCTTGGACCATAAAAAAAGAATTGGAGAAAAAACTAGTAGCAACAGAAAATAAATGGCTAAGAAGAATACTAAGGATTGGATACAAAGAACATATAACAAATGAAGAAGTTAGAGAGAGAACACTGCAACCGAGCATCATGGAAGTTATCAGAAAAAGAAGAATGAAATGGACTGGACACATACTCAGAATGGAAGAAATAAGAAACCCAAAACGAATTTCAACTACAAACCAGATAGGAGAGGATCTAAAGAAGACCAAAAAGACAATGGGTGGAGGAAGGATTGGAAGAGGATCTGCACATGGCAGGGCTGAATCTCAATGGAAAAACTGATGGAAGACACCAAATGACTTTGGAAGAAATAGCAAAGGACAGAGAACTTTGGAGAGATGTCATGGAGAAGTCAATAGCTGGACACAGCTGGAGGACGAAGACCTGACTGACCTGATGCAAAACTAATTATTTCAAAAGCAAAAGTCGATGAAAGAAAAGTCAACTGGCACAGGTGAATGTCATAAGAAAAATAATTTTAAAAAGTCACTATTCTTGGCATCTTTCATGTCTCCTGAAGAAAATCGTGCAAAATGCATTATAAAACCAAGATTGTTCATAATAAAAGAATTCTATTGCAGCAAATGTATAAACTTTTGAATCGCTTCAAATTCCTGATTTCTCCAACAGCCCCTGACATCTTGAAACATGCATCATTGAGAAAATTGCCGTCAACAGACTAATTTTAACTAATCAGAGCATGCTACCAAGTAACAACCTGATCCAGCCACTCCAACAGTAGCAGCACCTGCACCAATATATTTTGCCGCTTGATCAATGTCCCTTCTGACAGAAGACGTCTGAAGTTGCCTCAGCTGCGAGAAGGACGACAGACAACTTGCAAGCACGGCCTGCTGCTGGTTTCCAAGCAACCCTCCAAAGCACGCAATGCTCTGCACATTCTGCTTAAAACAAATGACAAAATGTAAAAAACACACAGAACCTTATAACATGCACTAAATGCATGGTGGTGACACTAAATTTCCTTTACACATAAATGATTGGTCTGTAAAGGGGAAGCATTTATCAATCAAATCAGATGTTTTTAGGTAAAATACTACTACTGACATGTCTGAACAGTTATAAAATTCTGAAACAAAGAAATAAATTTATGTAAATCTGTAGGAATAATCAATCAATTTCAATTGTTTTCTCATAGTCTGCAACATAACTTACACATACATTTTGAACAAATTCATGCAATTTAAAGATGCTAATCTCTAGCATTGCAACAAATTAATTTTCAACTGCTGAATATCAGGCATTCAGTGATCATGTCCTCTCGGTAAATTCAGTTTCGGGAAAAGTTGATTCATCACAATGCCCATTTAACCAGAATTGATACGAAATTACAGAAAGTCAAATGAAGACATACAATCTTGTCATTTACCTAACTCAAGTTCTACTATAGGATAAAAGAAAAACAAAGAACCTGTATGTCTTTCTTAACAGTTCCACCCTGAACAATGGCACTCAAAGGTCGAATGGTGGCTGCGCCATTAATTTTCTGTATAAACAAGTAAAACAACAACAATAGTAAACCTGCATTTCCATACAAAGTGCAGCTAATTTAAATCCATATAAAAAAATTATAAAAGCTATCAAGTCATATTTATAAAGTAAGATTACCCTAATTATACTTTATTTAAAAGAACCTTGATACACCCCCAACACATCTTTCTACAACGTGGCTATGCATTTCATTTCAACAGCATTAGGATGACAGAGTAACAATGTTGAAGAGACGGTAAATAAATACATTTGGCAACAAAACTGTGTTGGGAAAATTTGCCCAAATATCAGTTCACCCCATGTGTCCCACATCCCATAAAAACATAGTATTTCATTAGTGTTAAATGGCTGATAATAATAATCTGCTATATTGGCAGAACAAAAAACTCTGAAGTAGTCCTCCCCATGTCATGCTTCGATTTCAGAGTTGACTGAATGAAGCAGTTGAAATTGTCTTACTGCTACTGCTAAAAGGCTAGACTCTAAACTTAAAGCATCAAAATAACCAATGCCATTTTAAAATGGCTGGTGTTATTCGTGCTCGAGCACGAATTGCTCTGAATAGTTATTCGCGCTCGGAAACAAAGAGGAAGCAATTAAAGTACTTGTCGGTTATCCGCTACCAACGGACAGCTTGCTTGAATGGACAAGGGGTATTACTCTCAGCAAAAACCTAAACCTAACATAACCTTTTATTCGATATTCGCGCTCGGAGCGCGAATAATCACTTTCATTTTAAAACAACCGGAATGCATAAATCACTGCCAACTTTGGTTGTCAATTGATGAGCTATCAACAAATCAGTATTTGATTTTTGCCAAAAAAGCAGTAAAGGTCAGACAACTGCAACATCAAAATCTCAGACCACTGACTGGAGGCCAGACAGCAAAATAGCAGAATTTTATGTCCTATATGGTTGTCCTTAAACAGCGAGGGCATGACAGTTGGGCACAACGATTTTTTCTGCGAATAATTAGCCTAGATCTTAAGGGAAAGAGCGACGACGAAAGGCTCTGGCAGGGTCACTGACCAGGGTCCTGACGACCGGCGAAACGACGAACTTCGTGCTGGAAAGCATCGCTGACTGACGACCCGACCTTGACTAGACAAAAAGCCAAACAAACACGCTCTTACAGCCTCAAGGTCAAAACTCCCGTTCAACAGAAACCTAGGGAAAATTAATCACTAAAATAAATTCAAACTAATAAACTGAAGGAGTATTATAACTATATTTATGGCAATTCGAAATCTCAGATGAACTGAAGATCAGAGAAATTAGGTGTCCATTCGCTCACCCACAGTTACTCTACAGAAGTCAATGGACGCCGCCGGAAGTAGCACTGCCGGCCCGCCAGTGCTGCCGCTTCGCAAATATCTCTCTTAAGTGTAAGTAAGTAGAATAGCATGCATTTTTGAACTGAACTAAGGTTTATTTCAACTAAAATCATCGTTAATTTCTGACATCAATTACAAAAAATGACATCAAGTAGCTCCTTAAAATAAACGCTCAATCTCAAATGAATATCCACAGACTAATTTTTAGTCATTCATGCCGGGTCATTTAAAACAAAAAGGCGAGTGGGCAGGACACTATCAAATATGGAGGAAATGATTTTATAAAGAGAAATGATTTTAGTTTAAAAGAAAAACATGAGGAGATGTTGCAAGAAGAGGAGAAAATTGTGACTCAGAGTTTGTTATTTGGCTTTGATGTAGACAACGAAGGGATATTGAATTGAGTTCCAAAGCTCAGGTCGTCCGTCTTAGAAAAAGCACGATCTCAAATTTTGAGAGATGATTGATTCAGAGGTCGAAGGAGAGTTACCTGAGAAGAGGTTCTAGTAGATCCAGGTTGTTGTGGAATTATCAGATTTCTTAGGTAGACTGGTTTTGATGTATGGAGTGAGTTATAAGTCATCGATATTATTTTATATTCAATGCGTTCTGTTATCTTGAGCCAGTGGAGAGACTTGAGTAATGGTGTAATGTGCCTTGCAATTTAGGCGATTTAGTTACTGCACGAGCTAAGGCATTTTGAATCGATTGAGTTTACATGCACCCACCTTTGGAAGATTGTGAAACAGTGAGTTGCAGCAGTCTAACCTCAGAGTGAACTATTGAAGTGGCAATAGTGGAAGCAGTTTTAATATCAAGGTAGGGGCGAAGGCGACGTAGATCACGAATGCCGCCTCGGCATAACAGGTTTTGATAGTTGAGATATGTGAGCTTTTAAATTTAGGAGGAGTCAAAAGTAAATCCAAGATTTTTGCAGTTGGAACAGGGGTTATTAATCTGGGGCTAAAATCAGTGTGGGATTTTCAATTTTTTTAGTTGTTGTGGCAGTCCAAATAAGAGAAATTCTGTTTTGGAGGGATTGAGGGCAAGAATTATTAGCTGACATCCACAATGAGATTGACAAAAATGCTGATTCTAGTTCAGAGATTGATGCCTTAAAGGAAGATGGAGTTAACCTAAAGAAATAATTGAGTGTCGTCTGATAAAGTTGATGATTCAATTTGAGAGAGTTGATTAAGGATGACAGATGAACTGAATTTTATTTCAACTCAACATGACATAGGCATGTTTGACATCAATTACAATAAATGGCATCAACTGAATTTAAAATAAAACCAAGAAAATTCACAGAATATTCACAAAACTAATTTTAGTCTAAGTATACAATAGAATAGAAAACAAAAAGAAACCTGAGAAGCAGTCAAATTAAAAGTTAATATTTTACTAGAATATTCAGATTAATTAATATAACATCATATAGTAGACAAGAGTTAGGCCTATAAGTGGAATGTTGAGAAGAAAATAAATTGCCTAAAGGGAAACATAAGTCCTTAAGATATTAATTTGATACATTTCCCGCTTAGGGATATGTATCAAATTCCTCCCCTATATCATCATGTATCCCGCTAGTTGAATTGTTAAATGTAGCCTATAGCAGAGCATTAGACATCATCAACCCTAATTAAGAATATTAATTAAGAATTAACATTCCCAATTAAAGTAATAGTATACGAATTATAGAATTATTATAACAATTATAGAACTTTATTTTAAAGTACCAAAATAATCATGTTCCCAGGAGGTATTCTAAGAATGTGGTAGTAACTATAGTAAATCATAAATATGAAATAACTATAACTAGCAGACAATTAACCTAAGTACTTGGTATGTCTGAGAAATAAATAGCATACAATTAACATAAGTCCTTAAGATATTAATTTGATAAGTTTCTTACTTAGAAGTTTAGTAAACTCTAAATATGTAATAATTAGTAGACACTAGACAAATTTAACATAAGTCATTGAGATAGCAATAAATTTAATTATTTACTTAGATAAGTTTGTTATTTGGATAGTACAGTATATATTGTTTGAATTTCTCTTTTAAATTCATTTGCTATATAGTGCTTTCAAAAATAGCACCATATTCGCTGCTTATTCTTGGACTCTTAGTCTTAGTCTAAATCAGTGGTTTTTATACCCATTTTCTGCACGCGGTACTCACTTTAAATTCAAACTTTGTTGTGGCCCACCAGTTAAATTAAGCAACCACTGGCTCAGCGGGGAAAAATATAACTCCAGCTTAAATTAAATCACTATGACTCCAGCTAGAGTCTCTAGACTATAAATTTTAGATGATGAAAATAATGTTGCCACTGCGCTCTTATGAACAACGGCGGTCGTTCAGAGACCAGTATCAAGTTCTCTCAACTTCTCTGTCCTGAGACAGGTTCACAGAATCACAGCTCCATTGTTTTCATTCTTCTCTGTGTCTTGTCTACTCTTTGATTTCTGTATAGGCTTTGTAGGGTTATACATCTGTTTTCAATCAACCAGTCTAATAGCATCCGAGCTCCTTGGTCTTCATGTTTGTCTTTTTTCTGGTATACTTCCCTCCATTAATTGCTGTCTTAATCAGTTTATCCTCGTGTCAAATCTAGCTCTTCTGTGTTCTTTTGATGGCCTTGATTAGCGACCTTTGTTCTCTCGCCATCTGTAATAGGCCTATGTCTTCGTTTGTTCTATTTTCTGTCCACTTGATCTTTTCTTTTCAATTAGCTTTTCCTCCATGGTGGGTCTTCCTCTTTCCCTCTGACTCATCATTGGAATGACCTGATCTTTTACTGACGGATTTGAAGTACCATCGATTGATACCCTTGGGTTTTAGAATTTAGAACTGGTGCTATAGATGTGCATAATAATAATTATTATTTTTTCCATCCTACCCCATAGCCACACTTCGAATGTCTTTGTATGTTCGCTTGCCTTTTCGAAGAGTCCAAGTTTCCGAGGCTCATAGGGTTACACTTCATACCAACATTTTTGTCAGTCTTTTCTTTGGTTCCATGTTTAGCCTTCCTCTTACCAGTTCCCTTCTGTCCTAAAAGCTAGTTTTTCCAATCTCTTTTCTTCTCTTTGTCTCCTCCTGGCATCTGGCATCTGGCATATTCTGCTGATAGGCTCCCAATGTAACAAAATTGTGTTACCTGTTCCAGTTCTGTTCCATCGACCGTTATAATGATTTTAGGTGGATTTTTGCTCTTTGTTATTACCATAATTTTTGCTTTTATTGTCTTTATTTGCATGCCATGTTCTTTTGATAACAGGAGAGAGGAAGTAGGAAGACCAAATGTGACGCTCAATAACAAGAAAGGCTTTTTATCGACGAATAAAATGGAAGTCGCGAAATTATGCAAGCAATATATTGAAGAATTATACAACAAAGAGGGAAGATAATTCCATTCGAACCAGAAGAAGATATTTCAAAACAAAGGACCCGAACCAGAAGAAAATAATGGAGACAATAAAAGAACGGGAAAACAACAGCATCTGAAGCATCTGGCATCTTCTGTTAATAGACTCCCAAGGTATTACTGCTTAAATGTCTGAGGGAAGGAGCAACAAAAGACTTAATAGAGATATTCTAAGAGATTGTAAAACTGGGGAATGTCCCAACAACTTCAAGGAAACACCATTGATACCTGGGCGGTGGATATAGCCCCTTAGTGCTGTATATAGAAGACGGTTTGCAAAAGTGCTTGTGGTCTAGCAGTGCGAAGTCAGGTCTCAATTCTTCCGGTAATATGATTCTTGTTCTTGTTCAGTGAGGAAATTTGCATTATTCGATCCTTATAATTTGTTTCTCAAAAACTAAATGTATTCAAATTCCGAAGAGTCGCTGTTATACAGCGCCGTTGTGCACTGCACAGTATATGTGAACGGCTGAGCAGTGGCGGTTCCAGGATTTCTTGGTGGGGGATGAATGAGTTTATAGAAAGTTGGCGGGGGATGAAAATATAAGGGAAAATCAATAAACTTTGCGAAAATGCTGAAAAAAGAGAATTTTATCCCTGATTTTACTATGCTTTTACCGAAAAAATAGGTTGACAAGCAAAAAGGTCATCCCCGGTTACTTTTACTAGACTTTTACCCAAAAATTGGTTTTCACAAGCAAAAAAAGTAACTCCGAAAGTCCGGTGGGGGGAATGCATCCCCACTCATCCCCCACGTGGAAGTTGAAACCGCCACTGTGGCCGAGACATTATACCACGATGCATCGAGTAGTTCTAACCAGACGCGTCGTCTTATCTTTATGTCTGCCACATCCGTTGAGAAATCGGGCCATATACAACTGCGTCGTCGTCGTCGTATATACGTCTTTGGCTCAAGACAAAAAGTCTAGAAGTTCGCTAACTTGAGATAAGACTCCTCGAGTAGCCGAGAGATTCTACGAGAGCCGAGCGGAATTCGCGTGTGGTTCGTTAGCTCTTATCAGGTCTCATATAGAGCGTTTACTGCAGCGCATTATATGATGCCATTCACCTGGCATGCAACCTTCAGCCTCGAGATAATTATCCGTACATAATGTAATCACAGTAAATCACTTTGGACGAGAGCATCATCTCCCGCATCAGAAGTCCCTCACGCTCACACACCCAGACTCTCAAAAATACTCTCCTAAAAGCAGTTCCTCTATAGGAGCACTTCTTGATCTGCTAACAAATGTAAGCGATAATTACACCAGACTATGTGTAGTGTCACGAGGCTGTAAGTCTCTAGCTAAGCATTTCAAATGATAGTTTTCACAAGAGACTTCTTGCTATAACTAGAACTCGAAGGCTCGCTTCGCTCGCGCGAGCTTCGCTCGCATGAGGCGAGCTTCGCGTCGCTTCGCGTCGCTTCGCGTCGCTTCGCGTCGCTTCGCGTCGCTTCGCTTCGCTCGAGGCAACGACCAATCCAATTCCAATTCCAGAATGACCAATCAGAACGCTCACTCAGCCAACCAATCAGAACGCTTGAAGGTAACCAATCAGAACGCTCACACAGCCAACCAATCAGAACGCTCACACAGCCAAACAATCAGAACGCTCGAACGCAACCAATCAGAACGCTCACACAGCCAACCAATCAGAACGCTCGAAGGCAACAGACATACAGATAACGATTTTAATGTTATAGATAATAGTTGCATCGTGTCTCATGTTATACAATTCTTTGAATAAATATCTTTCATGTATTTGATTAAATATCTTTCAAGTCTTTGAATAAATATCTTTCCAGTCTTTCTTAACTAGAGATGAGCAAAGAATCGAAACATTAACATTCAAAACTGTAGAAAGACCTAATCTTTGTTCTAATTCCATTCTGAACTTTGAAGACATGGCAAATCAACTAGACCACGATTTATTCCAGGCAATTGAAGACAACGGAAATTCCTTCCACCTAAAGCAACCTCTCAAGTTCTCAACAGAGCTGCAACCTTGGACCTCGGAGACACAATCTGGAAATTCCTCATCTGATTAATAATTAATTTGACTGATAAAAACTGCATTACAAGATTATTATATTCAGGCCGTAAATGTAAAAATAATCTTAAGTTCCAACAACTTTTGATTGGTATTTGATATGCAAAGGTCTGAATTATGTATATATGTATTTTGTTTTGACCTTGGGCTTTGCCAATTCATTCATTCATTCATTCATGGACAATTTCTATGGCGCTGTAACAAGGCTGAGGCCCACAACAACAGCGCTTTGACATCTCGATGACTATACCAATGTTAATTTAATAAAGCAACCTTGTAGGCCTATTGCATTGAATAGACATCTTTCAAGAAAATGCATAGATTCACATAGGAATTACTTTTACAGAGAGTAACTAAACACATCGTTCTTCTGGTCATCTAATGTATTATAATTTTGAATGAAATTGCAATGAATGTATGCTATTGAACTGCCGCGTGTGTATTGGTCAGACAACATACTTATTCTGATTACCAGGCCCGTACGAAGTGGGGGTGCAGGAGGTGCTGCTGCACCCCCTGGAAAGAAAATGGTCTGCACCATGTCTGCGCCCTCTGTAAATCTTAAAAAGTGTTCAGATGACCTTTTTTGCTTGTCAAGGTATTTTTAGGGTGAAATTTGGTGTCGACGACCTTTTTACCTCTTTTTTGCTTGTCAGGGATTTGAAAGAGAAAACTTTTACCTGGATAAAATCTGCACCCCCTGACGAAAATTCGTTCCGACGCCACTGCTGATTACTGTATACTGTATAGAGAGGGTTAGGCATCTGGCCTGATTAGTTATCTATTGTAAGCGATGCAATAAATACATCAGGTAAAAGTGTAAAATAAATATCTGTTGACTAAATAACTTGCAATTTTAGTTAGTAGTTAATCTAGATCTCTAATTAAATTTAGACCTTCTGTGCACGTGGATGGATCTCTTGGGCACACGTGGGGCACACCACCAGGGTTTAATTTAGGCCGTTTCCGGGGAGAAATTGCCCCTTCCCCGGAAAATTCAAATCCCCCCGGAAATGTTGACATACTACATCAACTAACAGCAGCCCCCTGGCAGAATTGCCCCCGGCTTTGTCAGTTTCCTCCCGGAGTCCAGAAGTCTAGATTAAACACTGCACACCACTCCCCTAAACAACGTCCTAACGTTGTGTTTGTCAAATTTCTCATCATGACGAACAACGGAAATGTCATAAAGACGCTAATAAATAGCCGGGCGTCATATTTTATTTCCCTTCATTAATTTTAACGGCCTGCGTCAATCGACATTGATGGAGCTGGACAAGGCAGAATGGGAGAGTGGGATACAGTAAGCGGCGAAATGTAAACCCCCCCTCCCGGCCCGACTGAGGTCATGGATACAGGTGCAGACAGAGAATTCCTTCTCGGTGACTTATACCTCTGTTCGTGCTAGTTAGTCACCATTAATTAGTTAATATCTTGAGCTCGCTTAAATTACATTTTTAAAGAACTTTTAAGGACCCCGTATGCATGTCTCTAAATAACTTGGGTCATTTTACGGTCTACATTAGTATGCGCACCAGTAGTTTGTGCACCTGGGAGTTTGCGCACTAGGAATTTGCGCACCAGGGGCGTACCAGGGTTAGGATTAGAGTTAGGGTTAAAGTTAACCCTCAACCTAACTCTAACCCTCACCCTAACCCTAAACCTAACCCTAACCCTTACCCTAACCCTGGTGCGCAAATTCCTAGTGCGCAAACTCCCAGGTGCGCAAACTACTGGTGCGCATACTATGCTACACCCATTTTACGGGTGTAGTGATGACTCTGAGCCGAGCTGTCCTCCCTAGTTCGACCCAGACCCAGAGGTCAGCGAATTTACGTTTTAGACAATCACCGGTCAGTTGATGAGAAATCTCACTAAATGGACGGCTGAGTGTATGATATTCTCCCCCCGGACATATTCCCCGTCCGAGCAAAGAAGTAATGAACAATATAAATCAATATAATAGATTTTAATTTTAAAATTTTAAAATGGTAGTGTAGTTTTATGCTTAATCAAACATTTGATAACAGTTTAAACTGTCACTTTTCTGGTATATTAGTCTCGAATTCTAAAACCGAATTAGGCGTCCAAAGCCATTTTCATAGCGCCGGATTTATAGGAAAATCATGAGGAACATTGACTAGAATGAATAGGCGAAACCTTTACAGACCGGTGCGTACAAACGATTTCAATTTTGATGTAAAGAAGCTTTCAATTGAGGACATTTCAATAGTGATAGCGACACTAAATCTCTTTCAGCGCCAGTAGATTTCGTCAAAGCCCATTGAGTAAACAAAGGGGGATTATATCCGGGGGTGTAATTTCATCGGGTGTACCAGGGGGCATTATGTCCGGGGGAGAATGTCCGTTCCCGAACGGCTCCATTTAAAGGAGATACGTTGCGAGGATGTCTCCCCTTACGAGTCCGTTACATTGTTCCCGGACAGCATGCGAATGGACCCTAGGATTAAAAAAGTAGCCACGCCTATTGTGAAGATGGCGGACGACAGAATTGTTGCGATTCGTGTGTTTGAAGTGCATTTTAAGAGCCGCGCTTTCGATTCGAAAGAAATGTCGCAAGCGCAGAGGAAAGTTTCGCTCAGACCGTTGATGCTGTTTCGACAATTTATGATTTTGCGAATACATTTTAATGTCGCATAAACATTCGAGTTGACGCAAGTCATAGCAGTTAATTGGTCGATGACCTACTGACCTGGAAGCTGATTGATTGAACGGCAGATATCCGGCTTAATTAATAATTATCCGCTTGAATGTGCAAACGCATTCTCCCGGATATATCCGCGTGTCTTTTTGTGTCAAACAACTGGTTTGCTGATGTAGTTTTTAAGTGGAGCGCCCGCTGTTTAATGCCAGCTTTATCATTCACGTGGATGTTGTCCGGGTAACTACGTTAGAGACACATCCTCATAAAATATCTCTTATTGGAGCCGTACCTTAAAGAAATCAAATCATAAGTTCGTTGAAAGTTTATAAAATTTACAATTTTTAAAAACTTTGCAGTCCAAGAAAATTCTTGGGATGGACCTTTGAACAGAGTTGAATCGACGGGCGATTAACCCGGAGAATTAAATATGGCAAATGAATAAATGACAAATGGCAAAACTGCGTATCGAGAACATTTCAGAGACCCAGAATTCCTCTTACCGATCATTGGACAACCAATAACTTTAATCCGAAATGCAAAGACATTTCACTTTAAACGTCATATTCTTTCAAAGTCCTGTCACATTCAATGGCTGATTCATCACCCTCTTGAAATTTGGACGTTGAAAGAAACAAACTGAACCTTCGTTGTAACACATTGATATAATTAATTGCGTGAGAACAAAGCTTCCACGTCATTTGCATAAACGATTTTACACGCAATTCATATTAGGCCAAACTTTCATAACAATACAGTTGCATTTGCATATTCTTCAACACCATATCACAATAAATAACTATTTTACTGTTTGTCAACCGAAGACGACCTGGAGAGAGAGAGACAGACAGACAGAAAGACAGACAGAAAGACAGACAGACAGAGGCAGACACAGAGAGACAGACAGAGAGAGAGATAGAGAGACAGACAGACAGACAGATAGACAGACAGAGAGAGAGAGAGAGGCATAAGAGAGGCCCTGTCTAATTTCTAAGGCCTGGTGCATAGCGTTCTAGATGGAGTATCTTCAATGGCCGCAGAGCTTTTGACATTATTTTTCCGTAAAGGAATTCGACCTGAAAGTCTTCTGATCGAATTGCGTCTGCGATTGATGTTCATACAGCATGCAATTCAGCGCACAGTTCTTACAGACTGATATAGCAATGGCAAAATAAATGCGCTAAACAGACTAATTATCCTCACCAGAGGCTTTTCGCGTTGTCAATCTTTCGCACTCATTCGACAAGTGCACTGGTCTCAGCGAGTGAAAAGTGCCTTTTAAATGCGTTTGCAACTAACGCTTTACATCACTGAGCGTTGCTTGTCTATTGATGTGTCGGAAGAGGCAAATTTTTGGCTTAGTTTTATGAAGAAATGACTAGCAACTCGTAAGTCACAAGATCCAACCCATTTTAAAGACTGTCATAGCCTATAGATCTATATAGTATAGGCCTATGACACTGCCATTTGGGCGTAGGCCTATATTCGCCTGGGTCCTCCTGACTGTGTGCATCATCACGTGTCGTCGCGCGATCGCTTCTATTCATCTTTTCGTTTTTCGTATCACGTGACATCCTACGATTTGGATGAACGCCTTTCTGAAGTCGTCGTTGAAGATGGTGTAGAGGATGGGATTGATGCTCGAATTAGAGTAACCGAGCCAGAAGAAAAAGGCGCCAGTTCACGCGGGATGTTGCACCCGCTGCACCAACTGCCCAGAACGTAGACGGTGAAGAAGCCGAGCCACATGCCGCAGAAGAAGGCGATTATGATGGCCATTCGAACGGTCGCTCGCATCTCTCGCTGCTCGTATCGACCGCGACGACTCTGTCGCTGCCGCTGCTGCTGCTTCGCCGCCGCCGCCGCCGTCGACGACGGGGTGCTTCGACACTTTGCGACCCCCTCTGCTGCGGCGGCCGACGACGACGACTTAAGAAGGTTCAGGTGAACGGCTTTAGAAACTGAAACACTTCTGTGCTCTGCTCTGTCTCGTGATCGACTGAGTTCCACATTTTGACCGTCGCTGTTGGTTCCATCTCTGACGGCGGATGCGGAGATGGACGCTGCAGGTCGCTCGCTGCTCCTCCTCCTGCTCCTCCGGCTGCTGTTGACTGCATCGTCGCCGATCACGTGTCGTGACGTCATCGGAACGAATCCGTTGCTAGGGATCGGATCACGTCTGATGACGTCGGCGTTGCTCGGTGCTACGCCGGCGGCGCTGGTTTCGTCACGCGTGACGTGAGCGATTTCGGTTTCCCGTGACGTCATCGCGGTTGTCGTTTCGTCAGCCTCTACGTCACTCGCCGATCTTTCCCTGACGTCGCTGTCGGATCCGAAGAGACTCTTGGAACTGTTCTCGTCCGCAACATCCGCCGCCGCCGCCGCCTTCTTCCGGTCCTCCGTTTTGACCAGCTCCAGCTTATACTCTTTCTGCAACCGGTGCGATTTGCTTGTGTGCTTGTTGCGCTTTCCATCCGGTGTCATCTGATGCGATTCGAGTTTCCTCTTCTCAGTCGTCGTCGTCGTCGTCATCATCGTCGTCGACGAGGTTCTTGCTCTTCTCGTCTTCAGCATCCTGTCTCGCAGCGCGATGAAGATCGCCATGTAGAAGAAGAAGGTCACGAAGAACGGGATGTAGAAGGAACCGCACGCCGAGTAGAGCACGTAGCTCGGTGTCTGAAACAGATTGCACCTGTAGACGTTCCGTTCTCTGTCGTAGACGTAAGTCTGAGACAGATCGTTCCAACCGAGCACCGGAGGCAGACAGATTGCGCACGAGATCAACCAGACGAGCGCTATATAAATGGCGGCCTTCTTCGTCGACCTCTTCTCGCGGTACCAGAGCGGGTAGAGGGTGGCGGTGAAGCGATCGAAGGCGATGACGAGGATGTTCCAGATGGACGCCGTGCAGTAGAGCACGTCGACGATCAGCCACGCGTTGCACAGCGCTCGCCCGAAGACCCAGTGACCGAGGCATTCGTTAACGGTCGACAGAGGGAGTATCGTGGTCGCCAGGAGGAAGTCGCCGAGCGCCAGGTTACCGATCAGGTAGTTGGAGATGGTCCTCAGCGACCGGTACTTGAACAGGGCGAGTACCACGAGGAAGTTGCCGAACGCCGTGGCGACGATGACGACGAAGAGGACGGCGGCGACGACGATGAGCGTCGGGAGGGTGTAGTTCAGGGACCCCCACGCAGCAGCAGGGTGGGGGATCCGTCCAGGAGCCCCGTCGACGACGAGTTCGTTCCATTCGACGGTGGCGCCTCTGACGACGACGAATCCACTTCCGGAAGCACCACGTCGGACATGACTGAACGCCGCCGCAGCTGCTGAATCTAGGATCGAAATATCGAAGAATTCCTGAATTCGGTCTCAAAAGTGATTCGATGTCAGATCACGTGAAGCTTTCGATCGATTTAGGTCTCGCTAACTCCACGCAGTCGCTCGCTTCTCATGAAGACGGAAAGACAGATTTCGTGCAACTCCGAACCAACCAACAGGATTTTATAAGACGAAGAACACCGGAGAACTGAACTTTCTCATCTCTCATCTCCTAATATATAAGAGCGTCTCTAACAACGTCGGTTTTGAGGAATTGTTCGAATCAGTTATTATCCCGTAAGGTTTCCGCCTTCGCTCTCTGCTATTCGTTTCTCTCGCCTACGATCAGAACTTTATTTCGAAAAGATACATCCAGAATTCCTAGAAATAAAATGATTACTTTGAAGCGGTTTGTTCGTAAACACCTCAAAATGGCAGCGAGTCTTCAGTTATAAGGATGACGACGACGGATGTTATACTTTCGATGGAAAAGCAGGAAAGGGCGTCTCTCAGTCAACTCACTCTGCGCCTCGACAGTTGACCGTCTTTCTCGTCGTCGGTTAGTCTGTTAGAAGATTTCCTCTCCTGGTGGAGGCAGTGAAGCAGTCTAGACGGACATCCGGTTTTCGTTACTCTTCCATCTTCGTCGCCTCCTTTTTACGATCGCGGCGCCTCGTAATTACGATTTACGGTCAGTAGGCGTCGCTGGGGCGGAGGAGAGGGAGAAAGAAGATGGGAGGGGGAGCGGTGGGGAGGGTTAGGTAAGAACCGGGCAGTTTACAACGCATCAAAGCCCTCAATATTGCACTCGGTGACATCGGAACATGCGCGATTCGCCGTTATGTGGCCTAATTTTTCTAAAAATCTTGACGTAATCCGTTGTTTTCGCGAATGTTTCGTTCCTGAAACTGGCGTGTGTAAACTTGGAGGGCTGATGTTGAATGTTATGTCTCGCAGATCGACAGACAGTGTTACGTTGAAATCAGGACTACAGGAACATCCGTCGACAACGAATTACACCGATGCATTATAACAGAGTTATAGATTCCAGTGGAATCTGACGCCAACCATAACGCAATGTGCAGATAGTTTTTATCGACGAAATCGCTCGAATGAACTTTTCTTGATTTTAATGAGATTCACTTCCATCCGCGCCCCAAATTATATCAACAGACCAATGACATATAGAGCAATGAAGGTTGATGTAGCGTATTTAGCGAGCGTCAAATGGAGAACGGATCCTTTCTCGTTATATGAACGAACTTCCGGAGACGAGACGATTTCCGCCGGAAGTCGAACGTCGTATCTCTCTCTCTTCCGTTTCGTTCTCAGCGACGAAGAAAGGCGAGACTTTGAGGAGCCGAAGCTGCTCTCGCCTCATCGCGCGCCGACGGCTTCTGCAAATCAAATACAGGAAGAGGATTTCACATCAGCAAACGTCTGTTCCTCTAAGACCGCACGTGGCCGCAAAGGTTCCTGAAAGAGAGAGCAACAGGAAAGGGAAAGGAATCTTTGAAAGGAAAGTGTTGTCATGGAAGAAAAAGACATGAGAGACACAGGTAGAAGGAAGGATGAAAATAAAACAAAATTGTAAGAAATTGAAAATTTAATATATTAATTAAACAAAGAGCCTAAGAACATCCTAAAGTGTGGCTTGATTAATAGCTAAAACACTTTAATAACTCTCATGATCTTTGTCTTCGACAGTTTCCTCTCAATTGTTAATTTGTCCTCTTCTGATCATAGCTGAGGATCTTAGATGACGTCTGACAGTAGAACGCTGGAATGAGAGGGAGCAAAATGGGAAAAGACATTCAGACATACGGAAAAGAAGATACACAAAAATGCAGAGAAACAATGACAACGCCATAGCATCTGTTAGAGAGAAAACCGATATACAGAGAGAGAGAGAGAGAGAGAGAGAGAGAGAGAGAGAGAGAGAGAGAGAGAGAGAGAGAGAGAGAGAGAGAGAGAGCAGGCACGTCGGAACGAAGTTTTAGCAGAGGGCAGATTTTATCTTCTTCTAAAAGTCCTGCCAAGCAAAAAAGGTCACCATTCCTTTATCCTCTATCTTCTTTTAAAATCCTGATTGGCAAAAAACAGCCGCATCTTCCAGAAGTGCGGCGCACCCTCTAATTTTTTCCAGGGTGCGGCTACACCCGTGCATCCCTAATTCCTACGGGCCTGAGAGACAGGCAAGACAGACAGAAGAACTGAAAGGACGCTTATAGTTACTGTGATATTAATGCAAATATTATCGAAATTATTAATGTTGCACTACTGAGATCAATCAATCATTCAATCAATCAATCAAACTGACTATTTATACTGCGCCTGAGCAAATAATGTTTCCAAACGCATTACATCGTTGGTAAATCAATGACGAGCAGAAGATGTTGGTCTTAGAAAAACCACTTTGATGGAACGATAGAATTCACTGCCGTGGCGAAATCAGGCGATGAACCCTTAAGAAGGCGGTCTTCCACAAGAAGACTCTCCACTGAAGAGTTCAGCGAAACACAGAAGAAAGGATGTTGAACTATAAAGGACCGAATAGATGTTGAGAGAAATTCTCCGTGTGGCGAAATCAGACGGTGAATTTCTCTACAAGACAATGATCCATCGCCGAACTTAACAAAAATCGACCAGAGATGGAACTCCGCACGAGAACTGGAACAGTAGCTGACCAATGTACGGTGTATGTACCCTGTGAAAACTACGTCGACGGGCTGGAGGCTTAGAAGATAAGATGGCGGACCAACCACGTAGACACCGAGCGACATGAAACTGATCCGTTCAACGCAGAGAAAGCGCAAAGACGATCGCCGACCTCTTCGAAAACGACAAAATTAATAGGCGACAATCCGCGCGATTAGCACAAATAAATAAGCACAAGACGTCGGTAAAACCGCCCAAGAACGGCGATATTCCGAAGCACGTACAGACACGTGCAAGCAGCCAAAATGGCGCTACCGGAAATGTTGAAATACCGGAAATGAATCAATGACGCTGGGACCTCATTGTTTTAATATATACAGTACTAATGACCCTGATGACATAATAATACCTACTACTACTACTACTACTACTACTACTACTACTACTACTACTACTACTACTACTACTACTACTACTACTACTACTACTACTACTACTAGTAGTAGTACTACTACTAGTACTAGTACTAGTAGTAGTAGTACTGAACGTAGTAGTAGTAGTAGTAGTCGCCGCCGCCACCAATACTACTACTACCACCACTGTACATCTACTGCCACTATACTACTACTACTACTAAGCTTACTACTACTACTACTACCTCTTCTTCTTCTTCTTCTTCTTCTACTACTACTACTACTACTACTACTACTACTACTATTACTACTACTACTAACTACTACTACTAGTAGTAGTTAGTAATAATAATAACAACAAAACAATAATAATAATAATAATAATAATAATAATAATAATAATAATAATAGCGTCCACATTTGGAACATTGTGTCAATTGCATTGTGTCCATTTCTGAAGAAAGACGTATACTGTAGAAGCCTTATAGAAAGAGTTCAGCGCAGAGCAAGAAAGACGATCAAATGATGTTAAAGGCTAAACTACGAAGAAAGACTAAAGCGCTGCGAATTAATAACCGGAGGAAAAGATGAGTGAGAGGAGATCTAATTGGGACAAAGTGAAAGTGCAAACCGAGTGGTTTTTAGTAATTTTATGACAGCAGAATATGATGGAAGTCGAAGACATAACACATAATTACGGTTTGGAAGACACTAAGACCATTTCTAGTTGCAGACGATAGCAATGTTTCCTCTAATATTTTCTAGTCTGTCTGCGCATGGAATTTCTTGTGTGCAAAATTATACGTGGAAAGTCAACTTTAGTGCGCGCCCAGAATTTGTCTGTAATCAATATTACTTATTTGTAGAGATGGCAAATAAATATTCATTCATAATTTCATATTCATTCTAACGAATATTGGGCTCCAATGAATATTAACGACTAAGACTTATTCGAAACATTCGTTATTTCCAACGATTTTCAGCGCCACCTATAAGAGACTACGAACATAGGATTGCTTGTTGCTGTTCACACGCAAGGCAATTGGTTCCCACGTTTGGCGCTTGGCCGCCAGGCGTGGACCACCCACGGCCTGAAGCTGCCCCAGTTCCCCTCACCCGCTGCTGCTAGCTGGCATGCATGCATCTCCATTATCTACTATACTGGTCCCATAATAAATCTAACGACTCGCGCAGACCAACGAATTAGCTGAATTATTCATTGCCGGTTCAGACTAACGATTTGCTGAAGTTTGAATACTAGTCAACTGCTACTGCATTCAATATACTGCCGCTGTCGAATATCTTTTGTGTCGTTCACTATAGGGCATTTACTGCTACGTAGTGTTATTGTATGTTTTAATAATAATAATAATAATTATTAAAACATATAGATTACGTACTGAAACTGTACTATTTTGCGTGTTAATAGTGTAAATATTCGTCAAGTTTATATAGTTATATAGTTAGCGTCAGTGGCGGTTCCACGTGACGTGGGAGATGAGTGGGGTGAGTGGGGATGCATCCCCCACCGGATTTTTTGCTTGTGAAATCGATTTTTGGGCAAAAAGTCAAGTAAAATTATGGGCAAAGTAAAAAAACTGCGGATGACCTTTTTTGCTTGTTGACCTATCTTTTTCGCGAAAGTCTAGTAAAATTAGAAAAAATTTAAAATTAGGGAGAAAACTTGCCTTTAGTCAGCCTTTTCGGCAACGTTTTTGTTTTTCCTCCTTATTTCATCCCCACCAACTTCCTATAGATTCATTTCATCCCCACCCCCACTAAAAATCCTGGAACCGGCTAATGAATATTTTCTAACGAATATTTTCTAACGAATATTTGAACTGAAAATATTCAGATTAACGAATATTCATTTCTAACTATATTTGTCATCTCTACTTATTTGCTCACAAGTTAATACGTCTAAGAACACTCTTTTCGGTCGCAAAGATCAAAAAAGTTTAGGATTGGCCCATAGTACTTTTAAAAATTAATCTTATTTAGCAATAACGCAACTAAGCGTATTCCAACCATTTTGCTCTGAAACTCCACTGACAATAGCGAAAAATTCCTGGCGGTTAAACGATTGTGCCATACTCATAAGATTTTTAACACGCGTAACAAAGGTATGTTCCACACAACATTTTAAAACTATAATTTTCAAGAAATTTCAAACTCTACTTCTCTCCTTTCGTCCCATTTGGTAAAAACATGAATAATTCTGCCTAATATATTTGCCATATTTTCATTAAATTGAATCAGAGCTTTTGTTTTGCCATTTATTCAAAACTCAGAAGATACCTTTCAACCAACGTTCGCCAGATGGCGTGAAGCCTTTTAAAATATTACATGATATTATTAGGGTTGCGGCACGTTACAAAACCGCTGAAGTGGGCCGCTGTTCCAAAATGTTTCTTTTACGATTACGTCAACGATATTTCAAATCTCTATTTTAAAACATTTCTATCGCTGGCTTTCTGTTCTTATAATTTTAATTTAGAACCGCGCGCTTTGCACAAATCATTAAATAAAAGGCATTTTGCCCATTGTCTAGACCAGAAGTTAGTAGGCCTAATTCTATGGAGCCGTTACAAGATCACAACAAAACGTGAACTTTATCAGTAAGTACGTGTATGATATGAAAGCAATGGGAAACATTTAAAACATTTGTGCGCTCCATCTTTTTCTTTGTGCGCTTGTCTTGCGACCTCTGTACGCGCACACACACGCACAGCCTAGAGGAAACATTGGACGATAGTACAGGGTGGGCAAGCTACTGCCTGCGGGCCGCATGCGACCCGCCACCGGATTCCATGCGGCCCGCCCGCGAGACCATTTAAAAATACGCATACGACCGGCAGAAAGTGAGATAATATGAAATTATTTTATGGAAAAATGGCTCTTTATTTTGAAATCTTAGTAAGGGTCGGCAGCCCCCCCCCGGGCAAAAGAAGGATCGCGCCTCCAACTTCACCCTAAAATGTTTTAACAAACATGAAAATGGTCATCACAGTTTTTATATCGCATTATGGCATTGCAATAATGGATGCACAAACAGTACTTGAGATTCTTCAAAATGTAAATTAGCGAGCATTTGAGCGTATTGAAATCGAATGAGCCATGTGTTATAACATTGAACAATGCGAAATGCGCTATAATTAGCCAGATGCAGGTACAGGGGGAGGGTGCATTCGGCATTTGCCATAGTCACTTGCCATAGCGATAGTGATAATGACAGATCTATACCAAATCTAAAGCAATTCGCTACAAAGACGTGAATTCCTGAAATGAGTCACCAGGGCTTGAGCATCCAGCGTTGCGATAGTTTATGTTGGCCGGGTGGCCAGAGGTGGGAGAGGGGCTGGTGGACGGGGTGGGGTGGGGGTGGGAGTTGATTCGCCTCATCAGCATCTGGAAGCATTGGATAGTGAAGAACTCTTAAGAACGGAGAGGACAAGTGTTCGGCGCAAACACATTGTGAGATTTTTGCTGAAATTAACGCATCGGGCTTTCCGAACAACACCGGATATCTATCCGGAGAATGAACACTGGATAAAAGAAGAGCTGGCAATAGCAGCGACAGTGGCGCGGCCAGGATCTCGGAATAGGGGGCGCACATTCACATTTTCCGGTGGCAGGTGAAAAAATCTACGTCACTTTTGATTTCTTTTTTACTACTTACCCCTCTCCGCAACCACTCAACGGATTTTGGATATGCACCAATCCTATGACCAGTGGCGGTTCCAGGATTTCTTGGTGGGGATGAAAAGAGAGGGAAACATAATAAAGTTTGCCGAAAAAGAAAAGGCTGACAAGCAAAAAAGGCAATGCGTTATTTATCAAAATTTAAATAGCGAGCAATTTTTCCCGAATTTTACTAGACTTTTACCGAAAAATAGTTTGACAAGCAAAAACGTTCCGGTGGTGGGATGCATCCCCGCTCATCCCCCATGTGGAATCGCCACTGCCTATGACCTGTCCCAACCCAAATAAGGACCCGTCACCCCACCATCCCAACCGTGGCTGCGCCAGTGATAAGCGAAACGACACGACAGAGACATTCGCCTGACATAGAACGGTGCTCTTGCTGCTGCACGATTACCCACGCTGTTTCACTATTTCCACACAGTCACTAGTATAATAAACATTCGAAATAATTAGACAAAAAACCTGTTCCGTGTTTGTAGATCAGACTGTCCTGATGAGTTCACATACGATATAAAATATTTACAAAACCGTCCATTAGATATATAGCCTACTTAAACCAATTCGCTGTGTGTTTCACTATAGGGTTGCTTTTCTAGGCTGTAGAACACTAACCAGCAACTGACACTGTCTTCTTCTTCTTCTTCTTCTTCTTCCTCCTCCTTCTTCTTATCGTTCGATTCATCCCAAATGTTTTCTCGTCTAAAGCTTTAAAAATTCTGTTTGCACAGCTTAGCACGTTCCTTGAGCAATCTCCTGCTATGCCTTTGGGTACCAGTACACAGTGCTACTGAAAGTCCTTTTCATTTGGCGTTTCCACTTTATTTGTTATCATCTTAAACGACTCCATCAAATCTCCGTCGCTTTCCCCGACAGGCACTGGGCCAAAATAGGGAAATGTCCGGCTTTTTGCTCTCATCATCTACAGTTCTGTTCTGTTCTTTAGCCATCCTCGATGCGAGGTTGGGCTACACTATATATGTATCACATCTCTCCATGTCTGTCGTTCTTCTGTTTTCCGAATCATGTTTTGAAACGAGAGTCCAGTCCATGTTGGTATGTTATCTAGCCAGGCTGTTCTTGGTTGTTCATCTACAGTACTCACTTGAATTTCGGTCTACACAGTGTACTGTCGAATGCCAATGCTCAATGGACAAAGAAGAGAAACCGATGGCGAGGCAGAGGCGTAGCGTCCCAATGGCTAGTCGGGCTTTAGCCATGGGCGGCACACAACTGGGGAGGCAAATTTTGGAAGGACGACCTTTTTGCTTGTCGCCATTGTATTGTATAATTGAGTAAAGACGACAAACTTTAAAAGGGGCGGCAAATTTTATAAGCGATGACCTTTTTTTCGCTTGACAGAGAATTTTTAGTGAAGGCGGCAAACTTCCGCAAACTTTAGGAGGGCGGTAAAATTTAAAATTTAAAAATCTTGCAAACGGCGACATGGGCCACATGGGCGGCATGACTGCACGCTACACATCTGGCGACAAAGACCCTAGATCCGCCTCTGATATGAATGAATTGGGGGGGCGGATTAACCATGAGCCCTAAGGCGGCAAAAGTGCACGCTACGCCACTGTTGCGAGGACCTTTTTTGTTTTCCCAGAATCTTTGCGCCACTGTGTGCTTTGTGAGTTTCACGGCCTATTTCTTTTGTCCGGCTTTGTCCTCCTTTATGACCTCCGGTGTACTTTTTTTGACAAGGAGGTGTCTGACAACCCTAGTCTTATCCTAATCTATATTGCATTACAGAGATGTAGCATGTGCAAAATACTTCAAGTACAAGTACCTGTCCTCCAAGTACAAGTACAAGTACCGAAGCCTCAAGTACAAGTATAAGTACAAGTACCGGTCCTCATAGCCAAGTACAAACAGCAAGTACACTTTATTAACAGGTAGATGTCTGTTTGTCACAATTATTCAATAAAATCGATACAATTAGCAACAAGGTTTAGTCATGATATCAATTCATTACAGTGATGAGCAATCTAAATACCACCACAGTTGCACTTTAGAAAAATCAAAGATTCGAACCTTGCATCGGTCATCTTATACCATTTGTCTCTTATAACTGTCACAGTATTTGTACACAATTTACATTTGCCATTAAGACTATTTTCCTCAACTTTATAATCAGTAAATGCAAACCTAACTTAACAGGCCCGCCGCAGTGAGGGTGCAGGGTGCAGCAAATAACACAAATCTTCACCCGTCTGTTTTAGCTAAAATTCGTCAAAATTGCCAAAATTGCCTAAACTGGCCCAAAATTGCCAAAATTTAATAAATTGTCCAAAATTGCCAATTTTGCAAAAATCTGCAAAAATGCCTAGAAAGAAAATTAGCCAAAATCTTCAGCAAAAATTGCCAAAATTTCCTGAAAATTGGTGCTTATCTTGCAGAAGAAAAGTGAAGCAAATTATGCTATATCTGGGATCTGCACCCACATGAAAATTGTTCCGGCGGGCCTTTTATAGAGGTATCAAGTGTTTACCTCCGGTTGCTCCACTCACTGGTGGGCAGAAACAAGTACAACCATTGAACATGAATAGACGCCAATGGCAGAAGCAGATTTCTTGCAAGATCAGTGACAAGTTCTGGATACTATCAACGCGTTTGTTCTTGTTCCAAAACTTTGAGTACAAGGTTGTGCCTAATTTCAACGCCTCCAAGCCTACAAAGTACAAGTACAAGTTCTTAAAAACCCAGTAGCTCCCCTGCGAGTACAACTGGCAGAGATGAAGCAAGTAGATGTAGCAAATACTACATCTGTGTTGCACTATCTCGTCTTGTCTTATCTCATGTCCTGATTAAAGTACAAGAACATTAATTGCAAACAAGGCTATGCATTCAAAATATATTGAAAAACACAAGTACCGACATTAAATATCTCTGTTGCAAATCTCGAATCCCGTCATTAGATGTATGCCTATCATCATCATCATCATCATCATCATCATCATCATCATCATCATCATCATCATCATCATCATCATCATCATCATCATCATCATCATCATCATCATCATAGAGAGGGAAGCGATCCAAAAGTTAAAATATTACAATACTTTTGCCCTTCGACTTCGAGATAAAGCATCGTGATACCCATACACGACGCTCTATCATTTATCTCGATTACAACTCTTCAAACCCATAGGTCTGTTCTTTGCAGTTTTTAAATACATATCTATACATAACCAACTCTCTCTCACACACACATACACACAATCTGTCTGTCTGTCTGTCTGTCTGTCTGTCTGTCTGTCTGTCTGTCTGTCTGTCATTTACTCAGCACTTGTGCAGATTGCGTAATAACTCTGTTAACGAACTCGATATTCTGCTTTTCTTAGCTGAGGCTAATATTGTTTGTCCTGAAATCGAGAAACTCTTGATCAGAGGTTTTCCTCTTCGCAGTGAAACTAAATAGTTTTCATCTTCGTTTGCTTCTGCTAAGGTTAAATTATAGACGAACGCAAGTCGTCGTTTTTATATTCAATGCTCCAGAATGCTAAAATATTGTCAGCAGATTAACCAGCAGTCGGAAAACGTATTCAATTCTGCACTTTAGTCACGCACAAGTCACATCTTATGGTTGTCTGTGGGTATGTATGCGTGTTTGCATGTGCGCGCGTGCGTGCGTGTGTGTGTGTGTGTGGTAACGATTTTCCGAAACATTTTCAGATTTATCTCAGCCTATTGTTCGGCGCTGATCCTTTTTGTGCCTAATAGATCGTTTTCAATTGTTCCTCCAGAAGTCAAATAAGCAGCGCATTTAGTAAGGTTCAGTCCTTGTCTCATTTATCCTCAGAAGAGGAGCGTTGGACATATAAGGTCTATGGTTTTCAATCTCTACCCAATCGGTTCCGAAGAAGTGAAAATCTGTTGGAAACTGGATCACCGAAAAATTCGCACTTCGATCTTAAATTCGCCGAAATGAGAAAAGCGACGATTCGCAAAAAGAATAGAGAAATAGGTTCGGGTAAAAAATAGTGAAGGCCTCCTAAGGAATCAGACCAATGGGAAGACAGCAAATTGCAGCTATTGCTATATATTGATACCTCGTCCGCTGAATTTATTCCACAATTACCGTCTTTATTATTCTTATTTTCCGTTTTTAAAATTTCGGATGATAAAACCAGCGCTTAGCTTAGTTCCGAAGGCTTTAAGACTCTGTGAGAGTAAATCAACTGAATTCATCATCGTCATCTTCTTCTTCACTTTCTGCCTGCGTGGCGGCAATAGTTAGATACGAAACATTTCCACTTCGCACGATCTTGCGCTAATCTGCATGTCGACCAACTAAATTAAATAATAGTATTTGGGTGAGAGATGTTTCGGTCAAATGCTACGCTAAAATACCTAAGTGGACGACGACGTATATTATGGCGTTCTGGGGTCATTTATAGAGCATTGTTAGCGATAATAGCGGCGTGTTTTATCGTAGTTTATAGTCATTAGTACAAAATCGTAATAGGCCTAAATGATCAGTAGTTGATTTACTGTTGCTGTCGGCTGACATCCATTTGCCGTTTGGCGTTTTTTGCTTCCGTTGTATATTGGAAAATAACTGCAAGATAACCTTGAACGTAAAACCTTTAGCGTATTGTGCACTATGCAGTTCTCTTGATATAATAATATGGTCCCATTCGAGCAAATATACTGCGAAAACAATGATGCGCAGTCTATACATCGACACATTGACATATCAAGCATTTAAAAATGCCGACTTTTGAGTAAGGGGCTGTCCATTAATTATGTCAACAAATTTTGGCCAATTTTTGACCCCCTCCCCTTGTCACAACTGCCAAACTTTCGGTGACCCCTATGATTATGTCAAAACTTTTGATCCCCTTAAGATCAGTGACGGTCCCCCTAAAATGTTTAGAAGGTTATTATTTTTGCGGTGGTTATGAGACCTTTTCCCTTTTTTGCTCTTCAAGTATCAAAATGTGGCGGTGATGACCCTTTTTTGCAGTTCATGCTTTTTCCGTTGTAATAAATAGTACTCAATGAAATTTCCTATTTTTTGATTATTTGTAAAAAATGAAATTGTTGACGTCAACTTCACTTGACCCCCTCCCCCTGTCAGCACCTGTTAAACTTTTCCGAACTCTCTCCCTTTATTTTGTTGACGTAATTAATGGACAGCCCTTAGAACTGCGATCTCCGAGGCATTTGGAAAACAACCACCTTCCTTTATCATAGGATCATTCATAATATTCTTGTCAGAAATCGAACGTTGAATAGGTTAAATGTATCAGTTAATTCAAAATGTCGGCTCCCGCAGCTACAGCGCTAGGACTCATAATTAACAAACCATGTCGGTTCCACGTGGGGTATGAGTGGGAATTATTATTATTATTATTATTATTATTATTATTATTATTATTATTATTATTACCATTATTATTACCATTATTATACGGGACGATTTATTCAACGCCGTACGCATAGCTAAGGCTAAAGTCAAAGGCGTCTAGCAACCAAAAAGAAACTTTAAACAGGTGTGTCTTCATGTTCTTCAAAAACGCTCCTGGACCAGTCTCCATGTTCCACGTGGGAGTGTTCCATGAGTGGGTTGCATCCCCCGAGGGCAGGAGTCCTGGCCGGAGGGGGTAATGTCCGGACTTTTTTCCTTTGTTTTGCATGTGCAACCTATTTTTGAGTAAAAGTCTGGTGGAACTACGGAGAAAACTGCGGATGACCTTTTTCTGCTTGTCAATCTACTATTTTTCGGTAAAAATGTATCAAGATAAGGGGTAAAATTCCCTTTTGTCAGCCTTTTTCGGCAAATTTTATTGATTTGAATGATTTCCTCCTATTTTCATCCCCCACCAGCTTCCTATGAATTCATTTCATCCTCCCTCCCACCAAGAAATCCTGGAACCGCCACTGTACAAGAGAAACAGCTAGAATCACGTGACCAGATGGAATAGACTAATCGTTATAACATTACCACGACTCTCTTCCGTGTGTGCACAACAGACCGTTTGGCCAAAGTACAATAAAAGGAGATAAGATGAAAAAGTCGTCGTAACAGATGTTGACAGACGGTGATCGATGTCAGGAACACGGAACAGAGGGCGTTCTGACTGAATCCCGACTGCTTTACATTCGTGGCGCTGCATAAATTCCAAAAACGATGACCGATCTGATATGCAGATGAAATGCCAGATTAATGTCCGTGAAAATAATTGTCCATCTGTACAGTACCTGAGCAAGAACGTCGTCGTCGTCAAGCAAAGCGGTTGCTACGGGCAACCGTCTGGTTGTTTTCGGTTGCCATGCAGGCGAATGAGCTTTACGCTTTGTCCATCATCGTCTGCCATTGGAGAGAAAATCACGCAAGAGCACCGACACCTGTTCGATCTTGACTTTAGAAATATATGCCGAAGAGGCGCGCGTTTCCCATCGCTCCTCGGCGCCTCGTGTCCAACGCGCGTCCAACTGATGCATGGAGAGGCGATTGGGCGCCGGGGGGGGGGGAGTCGTC
The DNA here is from genome assembly GCA_018105865.1 of Metaphire vulgaris. Lineage (NCBI taxonomy): Eukaryota > Metazoa > Annelida > Clitellata > Crassiclitellata > Megascolecidae > Metaphire > Metaphire vulgaris. The sequence goes on from CM030852.1 coordinate 6,684,646, forward strand.
GCGTCGTGTCGGACGCCATTTTTTTAAAGCTTCAACGCCCGGCACGAGGACGACTCTTTGTCGCAGTCGGCCAAACGACAAGGGACAGAGTCAACACTCACCGTTCCGAATTAATGACCCTCTGTGACTAACGGGACAACTCCGTCGCCGCCACTCAAGAGCGGCGTAATATCTGTCCTCAGACTCCGCTCAAATCGACTCTTCAGCGGGGCTTCAAATGCCTCTTCGACCAAAAAACTTTCCTCCACGAAATCCGATGCGTGCTCTACTCTCTGTCTCTATGTCACTGTCTGTCTGTCTGTCTCTCTCTCTCTCACTCTGTCTGTCTATCTGTGCCTCTCTCTTGCTATCTGCCTCTCTCTCTCTCTCTCTCTCTCTCTCTCTCTCTATATATCTCTATATATATCTATATATATATTCTGTATATTTGTCTTTTGTTGTCTGTCTGTCTGTCTGTCTGTCTGTTTCTGTATGCCCATCCGTCTCTGTGCCTATGTCTTTCTCTGTGTGTCTGTCTGCCTGTCTTTGCGTTTGTGTGTCGCTATCAAATTACACTATGTAACACAATTTTTGTTCCTGGCTTCTAAGTGTTATATTTCAGTTGCCTATGTATAAAGCATCTGCAAACATGGCTATATTCATCATTATATTTGCTTTCGTGAGCACAGCTTACAAAATTTGTTTATTTATACAATGGAAAAAGGTGCATTTTTTCTTCTCGAGAAGGAACATTATGTACTAATAGCAAATAAGCAACAACAGTCAAAATTACTTAAAGGCATTCAGAAATGAGTTGCTTTTCGAGATTTGTGGCTGTACTGTCAATGGCTTTCTCAATTAAGACTTCAAACATAGTCCCCACCACGTGTTTCTTATACCGTCCCTGGTAACGACGTTCAAAGTCCAGCATATCCTGATGAAAGCGTTCATCTTGCCTAACTCTGCTTTAGCGCAATATTATGGCTGGACATTTTGCATCTAATTTTGGCATGGTTCTTTATGAGAGACTGGTTCAGTCTCTCATAGTTTTCAGCCTTGTGGTTGCCAAGAAAGCCATACAATACTGCAACGAAACTGTTTCAAGACTCTTTCTCCGTGCTATTCAGCTTCTTGGCGAATGCGTCACGCTGTGTGATCTTCTTAATCTGTGGTCCGACGAAGATGCCAGCTGCGACTTTTGCCTCCGAAAGCTGTGGAAAAAGATCTAGGAGGTATTTGAAAAGTGCGGATTCCTTGTATTGACAAATTACTTGATGAGACCTAACTTGATGTATGAGCATCTTTCGACGGTGTATCAGCGGCTCCCACTTTATGCTGTTCTTACCTGTGGTGAACTCGGTCAGCTGTGGCCAATCCCTTCTACAATAGTGGACCTCAGACCTCGGTGTCCCGGTTGTTATAGAGGCAAAGGAAACCAAGGAAATTTTGCGAAACCGCCTTGCAGGCCCATCAGGAATGTTACCATGTTGACCATATTGAAGTCTCCAATGACAAAACAACCATAGTTGTCATACTTCAAGGCACTCAGCAACATCTTGACACTGGTGTAGTCCTCTCTGAGGTGTAGGTGCACAAAGTGAGCCACGGGGAGAGACAAGTACTTGTTACCATTATGAAGTAGCATGGCTTTGAGGTTCTTGGATGAAATATCTATGTATTGGCACCATCACTCAGGTTAAAGGTGATTGCTATGGCCTCGAAAAGACCAGTGACATTGCTGCAGAAACACAGCCCATCTAGCTGACTGAAGAATTTGGAAAAACGTTCGTGACGCTTTCTATGTTCTGTCACCTGCACGCTTTCATCCAACAAGTTCCACTCCTTGAGTCTAGATGTCAGAAGCTCAGCATTGCACTTGGTGAGACCAAGGTCTCTGATCAGGTCGTTAAGATCTTTCTGATTGAAAAAGTACGGCTTACTCATCAAAGCTGCATCTGTGCAATGGTATTCTGGATCTGCAATATCTTCCTATCTGTCTGCCTTGGCGCGCTCCCCTGAAGACAGTTGATCCCTCCCTGTATGGATGGGAATGGGGAGCTCAGAGCCATAGGGTACCGGTGCGATGCAAACGTAGCAGAATGCATTTTCTGGCTGCAAGCAAAACTCTTGATGCCATCTAAATCAAAATTTTCTGGTCACTATTCGCTTACTCAGCAACAAGATACACTAGTACATTGGCTTAAGGAATCTGCACTCTTAAAAGTCTATGGATGCAACTGAAAGCTCCCAGAAAGTGCAACAAGGTTCTAGAAGATTCCAGAAGGTTATAGAAAATTCTGTTCAGATCTAAAAACTTATGGACAGCTTGCAATGTTCCAGAATATTAAGTATGTCTGTTCAACTTTGAATGTGAACCGAGAATGTTTTCTATAATACACGAAATTCAAAATATCATTTCCCTGGCCCCAAAAGCAAATTCAGTTTGGAACAAATGTTTTCTAGTTAGTTTAGGCATAAGGGACTAGGAAAACAAGCTATGAACCCAGGAACAAACAAAAATATTTTTTGTTACGTAGTGTTATCCACGCCGATTTCTTGTTGTATTTTTGTTTCGACTGTGAGGTTCTGTAGTTCTAAGATGAGCAATTTCTAGAAAGAAAATAAGTCTCAACTTTTTGACTGTTATAATTTGACAACACACAGACACACACAGGCAGGCACGCAAATACACACACAGGCAGCCATGCTGACACACACAGACATACATGGATACATGGCTTAAAATAACATAGAAACAGAACATTTTAGTAGCAGCACGTGTATATATATACACACCTCTCTCTCTTTCTCTCTCTCTCTCTCTCTCTCTCTCTCTCTCTCTCTCTCTCTCTGCATGTAATATATTAAGTATATTTTGTTTATTGATATAGGCCCCTATACATATACAATATAATACATATTGAAAATTTTCTATTCGTCTTTGCTCGACAACGTCGGTCAAGGTATTGGGGAAAAGGAAAACAAAACTTTGGTCCATCGTCTGAATTGATTGATTAAACCATTTGTCGTTTCAGAGAATTTCGTTGGTTTTCCGAGAGTGAAAATCTAACCCAATTTCCTGTCAAATACAGACGAAAATTTCTGGTGTGTTAATAGATTCAGTCGTTGAGCAATTCATCTGCAGAAGAGAAATCTCTCGCAATGGCATTCATCGCTTTAGGATCGAGCTTCAGTGGCCGTTCCACATGGGGGTTGAGTGGGAATGCATCCCCCCACCGGACTTCCGGACTTACTTTTTTTGCTTGTGAAACCTATTTTGGGATAAAACTCTAGTAAAACTAAGGGGGAAAACTGCGGATGACCTTTTTTGCTTGTTAACCTATTTTTGCGGTAAAAGTGTAGTAAAATTAGAGGAAATAATTCCGTTTTGTCAGCCTTTTTCGGTAAAATTTATTGATTTTCCCCTTCTATTTCCACCCCACCAACTTCCTATGAATTTATTCATTCCCCCCACTAAGAAATCCTGAAACTGCCGCTGTAGAGCTTATAAGAAATACCAAACGAGTCACTATTTCTTCTCGATCACTATAGACAAGAAATCGTTTTTAGTCATGACACGACGAAGCTCAAGACCTCTATGCTACGTGTTTTAGAAAAAGCAACTGGTCAAAGCAACTGATTCCTGAATATATTTTTTTCTCAAACTATGACAATTGAATCGGTTTTGGTTGAATGGCTAAACACATCGAAACGAGGGCAACGGCCGTGAAGATGCTGCTTTTGCGTCGCTGACGTCCATGTTTGAAACTTTCATATCAGCTTCAAATGTAAACTGATTTTCACACCGTCTTTTGAGAGATGGAGTCACTGGCAGTTGCGTCATTTCACACTTTCTTAGGGGGCAAGATAATTTTTTGGTCAATTTTGGCAAAATCAGGGCAATTTTGGCCAATTTGGGGCAATTTCTGGACAATCTGTGGCCAATTTTGTGTTTGGGTCAATTTTGGCAAATTTGTAAATTTTTGACATTTTTTGCAAATTTTTGATAATATTGGCGATTTTTTGCACATTTCACATTAATTAATTTATTTACTACATTATAAATTAGTTCTTCATTTTCTTGGGGGGGGGGGCTACGGCCTCCTGGCCCTCCAAATGACGCCCCTGGTCACTGGAGACTAGTGTGAGAAAAATGAAGGCGGTTTCAGAGTTGTTCAGATCAGTGGCGTAGCTAATGAATTGTGCAGGGTGTGCAGTGCACCGAGGGTCCCGTCTTTCAAAGGGTCCCTGACAAAGAGTAGAGTTTTTACTTTCAAAATATTCATAATGTAATTTAAAAATTGACAAAGCCTAAAGGTAGAACTACATGTCATAAACATCGTGTACACTCGATTGACTCCACCGTTTAATATATAATAATATTACTGGTCGTACTGTATAATAGAACAGGGGTTCCCAAACATTTTGGAACCGCGACACACTTCAACGGCTTTGTAACGTACCGCGGCCCAAATTATAGCCTGCAAAAGGCTGCAATATCAAAAAATGCATTGCGCCATCTGGCGAACATTAGTTAAAAAGAATCTTCTGAGTTTTGAATAAATGGCAAAACACAAGTTTTTATTCAATTAGAATGAAAATATGGCAAATATATTACTCATAATTATTCATATTTTTGTCAAATAAGACAATGGAGAGAAATAGGCAATGAAATTTCTTGAAAATTATCTCTTCTAAATTTTGCCAGGAGCATACCTTTGTTACGTGTCCTGAAAATCCTATGAGTATGGTAAATTCGCTTAACCGCAAGGAACATATTTTTCCAGATGTCGAGATACTCCATTGTTAGTGGAGTTTCAGAGCAAAATGGTCGGAATACGCATTCTTAGCGTTATTGCGAAATAAGAATAATTAAAAGTACTATAAGCCAGAGTTTCCCAAACTTTTGGAACTGTGTGACTCGCTTCAGTGGCTTTGTAGCATGCTGCGACCCTGCAAACTTATTGTCAACTAAAACTGAATAAAACGCTAATCATTTTAACATAAGCCGTGTACGGAGGATTGCAAACATATAAATTTCTTAAAACCTAAGCCTACTTGGAAACTTTCAAGGCTTGTGATATTGTGGTATTGGTTAGAGCAAGACACTTTTGAATCTAATTTCGCGTTATACTGCGACCCAATTAGACTGAGCCCTGCGATCCACTTTTTGGTTGCCACCAACAGTTTGGGAAACACTGATTTAGAGGATGCGAAACTGCTAAATACGCAAGTATCGCAACAGTATCCAGCGTTTCTTTGTTTGAAATCGAATGGCGTATCCAGGAGCCTACCACCGAAACTCTGCACAAAACCTCGCTACGCCACTGGTTCAGAATTTCAAGTTCTAATAACAATCAGATAAAGTGAACGAAGACTTTTTCGCCAGCTTTCACCTAAGGAAAGACAAAGCGATGTCCAGAGAACATTAGACTGCTATATATAGGCCTATCGATTTACGCACGAAACTGTTTCACAAATTCTCCTGCATGGCATTTGTGACGCTCACAAACGCAAGACCCCGAATAGATCTTTCAAGAAGCTATGGCAGTTCCACGTGGGGGATGAGTGGGGGTGCATCCCCCACCGGACTTATTTTTTCGCTTGTCAAACCTACTATTGGGTAAAGGTCTCGTAAAAGTAGGCCATACAGAGAAAAACTGCGGATGAACTTTCTTGCTTGTCAACTTATTTTTCGGTAAAAGTGCAGTAAAATTAGGAGGAAAAGTCCCTTTGTCAGTATTTTTCGGCAGAATTTATTGATGTTTTCCCTTCTCTTTTCATCGCCCCACCAACTTCCTATGAATTCATTTCATCCTCCCCACCAAGAAATCCTGGAACCGCCACTGACAATAGTTTTATTGTCGATTTTGGCCTTCACGTAATAAGAAGGGGATGAACCTGAACCATCTTGTATCAGAAGAATTTACTGCAATTAGCAACAGCAGCAGGACTAAACATTAAACAAGAGGCCAACGACCTTCAGGAGACCCGACTTACGGTCGTTTTCGATTAACTCTGTGTGATTTGTCATTCATCGGAGGCAGTCTATGCCATTATAAGTCGACGCTCGTTTCGCGATTGTCTAGCGAAGGATATTTCATCCGATGAAGCAAATTATTTGAAAATATAAAAGTCATGAAACTGAAAATGGCTGGTCATTCCAGCGTCTCCTGTATCCTGTGACTCGAAACAGAAGTCGTGCGTCGTGTGGGAAACATCTGTCGTCACCTTTCCGTGCCCTCGGATAAATCTTCCAAGTTCTCTGTCTCTTCACTTGACGATGCTTCTTCTTCCTCCTCCTCCTCTTCCTCTTCCTCCTCTTCCTCTTATTCCTCCTCCTTTTTTCTTCTTCTTCCTCTTCCTCTTCATCCTCCTCTTCTTCTTCCTCCTCCTCTTCCTCTTCCTCCTCCTCCTCTTCTTCTTCTTCTTCTTCTTCTTCTTCTTCTTCTTCTTCTTCTTCTATTGACTTGGAATTTTCAAGCGATTGATCATCCGTTCCGTCGTAGGAAACGGTAACCGAAGATCGGTTGAAATGACGTCACATTCCATCTGACCACAATCATTCATCCATCTGTTTATCTTTCACTCCCTCCGTCCTTTTTCTTCTTCCTTCCTTCCTTCCGTCCAGTGATAGTTGTCCTCTCAGACTCTGCAGCCGTAAAAGGCAGAAACCGATCGCCTCAGCCGATCATCGAGAGCATCGCTGTCTTCTTTTCCATCACCGAAACCGATCACCCGCACAAAGGCTCATAAAGGGGCATGGCAGGAGGAGTGAAAGCGTCGAAGCTGTTGTTGGGAGTGAAGACTCTTACGACGTTCGAATCAATCTCTTCTTTGCGTCGAATTCTCTCTTACTATTGAAATGACGAGGGGAGGAGGAGGAGGAGGAAGAGGAAGAGGAGGAGGAGGAGGAGGAGGAGAGGAGGAGGAGGAGGAGGAGGGAGAGGGCGAACGATGTTAGATCTTACCATGAGAGCATCAGAAGATTTGTAATGGCGTCGTTATTTTACAATGCAGCATTTAATTCAACTGACGTTTGTTAATGTGCCCTTTACTTTGATCTTCGCCATGCTACAAAATTGTCTCGAACATGCTGCTGATATTATTATTATTATTATTATTAGAGTAGTTAGTAGTAGTAGTAGTAGTAGTAGTAGTAGTAGTAGTAGTAGTAGTAGTAGTAGTAGTAGTAGTAGTAGTAGTAGCAATAGTGAGTGTTGAGTATCAAAGATATAAATATCAAGATATGTACCTAGATACAGGAACATGTCTCGAACATGCTGCTGATATTATTATTATTAGTAGTAGTAGTAGTAGTAGTAGTAGTAGTAGTAGTAGTAGTAGTAGTAGTAGTAGTAGTAGTAGTAGTAGTAGTAGCAATAGCAGTGATATCAGTGTTGAGAAGTATCAAAGATATAAATATCAAGATATGTACCTAGATACAGGAAAATGTATCTTGTATCTTGAAAATGTATCTGTATAAATTTGCGAGCAATGTTTGCATACAATAGCATACTGTACACTGATTGCACTATCGCTGTACATCTCTCTATTTATTTAATAGCATATCCATTGCACTTCAATGCTGTTCAGGGATATTTTACATCCCCCTAACACCCCTCAACACCCCCCAATTTGAGGTCGACATCCCCCAAATTTGGTAATGTGACAATGGTATGCATACAAAATGCATAATAATTAGCTCCGGACACCACCTCCCCCTCCAATTTGAGGTCGACAGACACCCCCGCCCCCCATAATTCACAATCCTAGAAATATCGCTGATGCTCTGTTCCAGTATTCTTTGAATAACAAATTAAATAAGACATTCAAAAGGTGTCCGAAGAACTATCAATAACATCAGATGGATGGTTTTTACAGATCAAATTGAAGAGCGCGTAACCTCCTCGGTGACTTCCTTTGAAAAGCTAAACTACTTCTGAAGACCAATAAACAACTCGAATGAATGATAAGCTCGGCCAGTAGTTAATTATGCATTGTATTTGTAGTGTGATATTCTTGATATCCGTGTGACGCCTGAGATGGTAATTGAGTTATAACGTCTCCTGTGGTTTTGTGTGATCTGTAGTAGAGATAGAAACAGCAGAGACGAAGAAAGCCGGACGCCATCCGAAGCTAGGGTTGCCAACCGTCCTTTATTTCAAAGGACAGTCCTTTAATGCACCTCTGAGTCCTTGTCTTTTATCGCTTTTATAAAGGACCATGGTTTGTCCTTTATTTCAAAAATCAAGTCATGAAACCACACATTTCAATTGAAATTTCCTTTTTTTGCTTGACATCGTATTTCAGAAGGGAGATGACCTTTTTTTTGCTTGTCACCGCACTTCAGAAGGAAGTTAACCCTTTTTTGGGTGACACCAAGGTTTTTCCGCACCGGATGTCCTTTATTGCAATTTGTCAAAGTTGGCAACCCTAGCCGAAGCACGAGAAAACTGGACAAATCCCGTTTAAACGGTCGATGACGTCATCGAATACAAACGAATATCGAAGAAGCAGAGAGAAGCTGCTATGGCCAGTGATGCCAGTGCGGGGCTTTTTTCCCAGATCTGGGGGTTTCGACCCTCGTCTGTGTATCTGGGCCTTTTGGGGAATCTGCTTTTTTCAAATTCTTGAAAATACATTATTTTTAGAATCCTTGGTATTTGGGATCTTTGCATTTTCCTCGTTTGATTGCTGATTTGAGTATTAAACTGGAAAATGCAGGACTAGAATTTGGCGGACGAAATTTCCGGGGTGGAAAATGCAGGACTGGAATTTGGCGGACGAAATTTCCGGGGTGGAAAATGCAGGACTGGAATTTGGCGGACCTGTTAAGTTGTGCCCCTGCTATGTTATACTGTGTTAGCCTATTTTATACGGTTTGTCTCATGTGTCCTGTTATTAACGTTCCAAGAAAAAACATAATAGAATATAACAAAGTAAGACAGTTTATATATATATATATATATATATATAAAATTATATATAATTACTTGAACGTGTTATATTAAGACTTTTCGGACATCCAGTCTGTTGGAGGTTTATGATATTTGTTGATATATGTGATATTCAGAGGAGGATTAAGTCTTGTTGGTGCCCTGAGCACTGACAAATTTTGACATCCCTCCTTTCCACACTGACTCAGTCCATTTTTGTTGTTTACCTGTTTGACCAGGTAGACAATGCAGGTTGCAGCAGTGCAAAAAATGTATCCATATGATAACACAATATAGTGAATATACTGTACAGACTAAGCCAAGCGTAGGCTGCATAAAGGCTGTTGAAGGTGTGAAGAGACTGTGCATTTCTGATGATCAAGAAATAGAACATTATGATCACTTAAAACTAGTTCTTTCATTTGTTACAAATCTTCCTTTGTTTTGTCCTCCCTCATCTTTGTGGTGCCCCTTTGGCCCTGGTGATCTAAGCACGTGCTTAATGGTTAATACGCCACTGATGTTGTTATGCGAATGCTGTAATAAATAAGCATTTTTAAAATGATAAGTATTTTAACGTCCGTCTTACTAGCCACTGTTACGGAGGTCTTTTCGTTGGTTTAATTATATACCCATGCAGAGGGCATAGACCGTAGCTATTTTAAGTGGAGTACTTACGCACTTCTTAACTGCTCTCGGGCGGGAGTATTGTATAGCAGAGTACTAGAAACATAAGTCGTATTCGTTGACTTTATTACTTAGTCAATAACACAGATGCAGCTGCTTAGTATATACAGTGTAACTTCGACACGATTAACTGTTAACTTCTCGTCTTCAAGCACTAAGATCTTTGACTGCCTTGTTCAAGTCTAAATACGATTTAGGGCCTATATAGGCCTACTCTAATTGCGTAAAAGGATTGTGAGTTCGACCCTGGTGCATTTTAACGGCAAAATCTATCTTACATTTTAAAAAGTTTGTGCATCAGTTATCATCAGTACCTAATCCGCTTGTTAAACTTTGAACCAATCCTATTCCGTCAACATTAAATTTATACAGTGGGTCTCAAAGCGGTTAGCTAATATAATTCTAATTGTAGAAACGCATTACGAGGTTAATTGGTCTGCGACAGATTGGACAACTTCCAGACATTGCAGCAACAGTGTCTGCACAAGCAAAATCTCGAGTCAAGTAATGCTACATGTGTGAACCTTTACTGATTTTAAATAATTATTAGTATAATTCATATGATTTCGGCTCGTCATGTGCCTTTATTCAAGTGACTGCTGTGTATTATACTAGTCTGACAAACCATAGCAGAAGTGGGGGATTAAACTAACTTGTCCGTCATTTTCCTGTCCTGCTTTTTCCACCTCTGCTAGTCAGGGGCGTAGGGACGGGGGGTATATCGGTATATATACCCCCCCAAATTAGTCTACCTTAAAATTTTTTATGTGATTTATATGTGGTTATATATAGTTTATATGGTTTATAGTTAAGGTTTATACCCCCCCAAATATTTATACCCTTCCAAATCAAATTCCTGGCTCCGCCCCTGCTGCTAGTTTGTCCGTCATTTTCCAGTTATTGATATTTTGATTGTCCGTCATTTTCTTGTCCTGCATTTCAGCACTCCGAAATTTACTGCATACAGTAGGTCTAGCAGTTACAGTCAGTCAGCGGTACCATACTATAGGATATGCGCAGGACAGAGATATCGCTTGATGTTTCGCTACTATTTCTTTGCCAAATTGAGAGAACCGTGTTGCTACATTCTAGATGTAAATTATCTCAAGTTAGTTTCTGAACGAAATCAAATCGACGATCCCAGAAGCGACGTTTAAGTGCGGCTCTCTCTCTCTCTCTCTCTCTCTCTCTCTCTCTCTCTCTCTCTCTCTCTCTCTCTCTGAGAATCGCCAAGACAAGCCAACGCTTTTATTAGAAATCCAAGATACGCTTCATTACATTCAGTAATAGCATTCGTGATACTTTTTATTTTAAAGTCCAGCGCATTAATTCAATTATATCAAATTACAAAAGCAATTTCAACTTAGTCACGATTTCCATTAAAACTGTTTCTAACATATATTTCACAATATCAGGTTTTAACAGAAGCGTTTTCCATTAAAATACTTGCGTCTCTGGATTCGACATTTCCAGTACCTTCCTCTGGTAATGATCGATGGATCATGGAAATAACGCTTTATACGAGAAATGTCTCTCAAAGCCAATCTTATTAATCTTTCACTTTTCTATTAGCATTCTTCTGAAACCCGATGCTTTAAATTAAGATGATTATTAAATCAAATTCCTGAAACTGTATGTTTTCAATTACCAGACATGGGTCAATTACAATTGATTTCCATTAAAACTGTTTTGCCAATGTAATTGTATATTTGATCTGTGGAAAGTTCAATATGTAATTGTAATTTTAACCATTTGTGTAATTGAATTGTAATTGAGCTATTTTGATTTACCCAATTACAGGAATGTGAGTTTTATAAGTTCTAATGGTATTAGCATTTCCAGCCAAAGTCTTGTCAGTCTGAATGAATGATCGATGGATCATGGAAAATAACTGCTTGGTCATATGCAAAAATGTCTTCTTACTGCCTTTCAAATTGCCAATCTTTGTTAATCTTTCAAGCAGGAGTATTATGGAATTTTCTGAAAAGTCTGAGCATTCTTTTCAAAAATGTTAAAGTGAAGTGCCGAATTAGCATTTAAATTAAGATGATTTGTTGACTCATTTGCAAATCGTAGGCCGTAGCATATGACTTTGTTGAACTAATTTATGTTAATTTTAGACACAAGTAACTCCTTTGAAACTGTAATTGTTTTGTAATTGTAATTGTAATTGACAAAAATACCACTGATTACCACTGTTGGTAGGCAAAATCCATTTATTAAAACCCAATTCCCAAAATGCCGAGTTCTCAGTCTTCAAATGAAATGGACTGCAACCAAAAATCCATTTGTCCTCGTACGATCTACGTACTAACTTTAATTAAAAACAGACACATCCCCAGAATACCATATTTTCTAATGCTTAACAGCCTATAACAAAATGGATACTAAACCTAATTTTGTCACACAGTCAGTGTCCCATGCAGCTCCCGATGTACCTAGGAAAAAGTACCTAGTATCAGTATCTGTGATACATTTCTCTTAGGGTATCTATACCCAGAGCCGCCGAGAGAATTTCCGGGCCCCGGTGCAAAAAATAGTCACGGGCCCCTGACCTGACAAGTGTGTGAAAAAGTTGATGACCTTTTTTGCTTGTCGGTCTTTTTCAAAGCAGAATTCCGGGTCCTCGTCTGAAAAAGTGTTAAACTTTTTTCCCTATCAGTCTTTTTGGCATTAATTACTTAGCATCATCGGCCCGGGCCCCTGAGCAGACAATGACCGGGGCCCCTGAGCTCATGACGAAGATGACCTTTCTTCCTTTGTCAGAGTCTCTTTAAGGATTCAGACTATTGTTAATATACATCGTCAACACCGGACCCGGGCCCCTTTGAGCTCCATGGGCCCTGGAACAATGTACCAGCTGCACCCCCTACTCCTCAGGCCTGTCTATATCTATGATGCTTGACACAAGTAAATTCCCCACACTGATTGATGTGTGTGTGTGTGTGTGTGTGTGTGTGTGTGTGTGTGTGTGTGTGTGTGTGTTACAGTCAAAACGTGTAATGGCTAAAATAACCAGTCATTTCATGCAAAGACTAACTTTTCCAATGATTTATTTCACACTTTGACTGACCGTTATATTCGCTAATATAATCCTATAAGACTGCGATTTCCGCGTCTTAGGCTGTGCTAATGCATGAAATGATTGACACTATTGGTCATTACACACAATGACTGAAACTTTTAGTCATTTCGTGTAATGACTAATTACACGTTTTGACTGTAACACACACACACACACACACACACACACACACACACACACACACACACACATATATATATATATATATATATATATATATATATATATATATATACCTAGTACAAGTGAACCCACAAGAAGCTCCAGTCATAAACAAATCCGCAGGCAATAAAAGCAATAAAGACAGCGCAAAAGGTTTTGACTTTGTCAACACGCTTAGTATTTTGACGGACTCTCAAATTGAAAAGAAAGAAATTACACTTCTGATAAAATATTTGAAATGTTTCATCAGATACATACAAATTAGCCTACAGCCTGTAGGACAGATTTCAGAATGTGCATATCCACAAAAAAAGAAAGCGTCTTCAGCCAAGCGCTTTGATCTTAATCGAAATTCTTTAGCAAGAATGGGACCAACTCCGATACGCTCACCAGTGGCGTAGCCAGGATTTCTGGAAGGGGGTTTGGTTTTCAGTTTTCATTGTGACCAACTTCGAAAAAATCTTGACAAGCAAAAAAAGCATCCTCATCTTTTTTCTTCTTTTATTCCTTCCAGGTGCTGCTGACAAGCAAAAAAGTCGTCACCTCTTGCACCGCGCATTACGTTCTATACCGCTTGAAACTTTTGGGTCGGCAGCCAAGAGGAGGTTTGACCTCCAAAATCGCGTCTCCAAAATCGCGTCCAAATTAAAAAATGCATAAACATAAAAATAATTTCGGCAGCCAATGGGGTTTTAACCCCCAAACTCCCCCCTTAGCTACGCCACTGACGTTCGCATATGAACGGATTTCATAACATTATTCGCAGTCTCTGCGTGTGGCTGCTAATTCTGCTAAATATTTACCCCACAAAAACCACTATTGCCGCTAATCAGCTTCTATTGAGCCATTGCAGTAAATAATGCGTTCATGACGACACTCCGCAAGATACGCCATTTATCTCAATTCTCCATGATGTGGCGACCCCAACTGTAAAAAATCACTTTCGTTCATAATGTAAACTGTTAAAATATAATGCTATAACAATGAGAATGTTTGAAATCATTCTGATTCAATAATTATTGCTGCAATGCCTATCCTCGAATAAAAAAAAACTAGTCACTACCAATGCGTTTTTGCACATCAAAAGAGACAATCCCATATTTCCGAAGACCCCTAGCAAATCGTCATTCGACCCCCGTCAAGATACGCCATTGTCTAACAGTCTAACGTATTCTGTGAATTGAGTCGACCGGACATAAACACAATATAAAGGACTATAGTAAAGTTTTATTCTTGTTCCATTGCTAGGCGGAATACAGTATAAACGTGCGGAACGTAATGATTAATTATTAGGCCTCGTATAAAGGCCCGGCTAGTGTTGGAGATTTTCTTTCAGTTAACGCAAGAAGGGAAGCCTCTTTTCATTTACAAAGTTAGAATTAATTTTTGGCACAGCTAACCGTCCCCTATTTTGAATTTGTGGGAGGTCGATTTCCAAAACCCACCATTTGTAGACGTCAGTTGTTGATCTGTGTTTTCTCTGCCTTTAAATGAAAATCAGTGATCGTAAGGCTAATGGTGAATAAACGACAGTCGTATTATTATTATTATTATTATTATTATTATTATTATTATTATTATTATTATTATTATTATTATTATCTACGACAATTTATATAGCGCAGTAACATAACTGGAGCTAAAGTCAAGAGCGCTTTACAAAGTAGTCATTGGAGTCGTATTGTTTGCAGACTCAAGTCAAATGTCGAATTAAGGCTACTTTACGCTAAACTCGTAATATAGGATGAAACAGGTTGAGAAATTTAGAAACGGAAATGTTAACATTAATTTTCTCTTAAAACAGATACCCATCAACATATTAATAATTAATTATAATGCTGACGTATTTGTCTTAAGCTTTCGTTCTATCTGTGTTTGTTACCGAAGCAAGGGCCAACAGCAGATAGAGTCTTATTTCCAACTTTCTATTCGAATTAAAATGTAACGAATATATCAAAGAAATTGACAAAATGATAAATTTTAAATGTTCTCTGCTCTCATAGTGTTATAAGATGACGTCTTCTAGTAAGTAAAGTAAGTAAAGTAAAATCTCGTGAATTTCTATAGCGCCTTGGAAAACAGCACAACAGTAGCTGCTTATTCTTTGGCGCTCAGCCTCTCTTAAAATAGCGATGGGGAAGGTATGTTATCAGCCAGGCAATAGTCAACATCCAAAGGGCAGTGAGGCTAGGTTGTCACAGCTATGGAGGATATGATTTTAGAAAAAGGAATGATTTAACCTGGGACCTAGCAGAGGGTTTCCCAAACATTTAGGAACTGCGGCCCACTTCGGCGGTTTTGCAACGTGCCACGACCAGAGCTTTATCTAGACTCCTGGACTCCGGGGAAAACTGACAAAGCCGGGGAGAAACTTAAAAAGCCTGGGGAAGTCAGCTATGGGGCTGCTGTTAGTTGATGTAGTGTGCCAAAATTTCCGGGGGGAATTTGAAATTTCCGGGTGGGGGAAAGGCAATTCACCCGGAAACGACCTAGATTAAACTTTTCTACGACCCTTATAATAGCATTTAATATCCAAAAGAATGCATCACGCCATCTGGCGAACGTTAGTTGAAAAGAAAATTCTGAATTTTGAATAAAAAGCAAAACAAAATCTCTGATTTGATTCGAATGAAAATATGGCAAATACATTAGGCTGAATTATATATATTTTTAAATAAGACAAAAGGAGATTAATAGATATTGAAATTTCTTGAAAATTATATTTTTTAAAATTTCGCCAGGAACACACAGTGTACCCTTTTTACGCGTTCTAAAAATCCTATGAATACGACAAAATCGCTTAACCGCAAGGTCCATGACCGATAGAATCAGAGAACGGGATTCCTCTGGAGTTTTCAGAGCAAAATGGTCGGAATACGCTTTCCTTGTGTTATTGTGAAATAAGATTATTTTGTAAAAGTACTATAGGTCAGGGTTTCCTAAACTTTTTGGAACTGTTAGCACTTCAGCAACTTTGTAGCATCCCGCGGTCCTGCAAAATTATTGTCGACTAAAACTGGATAAAACACTAAGCTGTACGATATAGTGTTTTGAGACCTAATTAAGACAAATGGATTTTGGTTCCACTCCATTTAATGTGAAAATTAAGAACTTTGAAGTCGAAGAATTCGGGTTTTTAATAAATGAATTTTGCCTGTCAAAAGTGACATTTGCAATAGCATATAATTTCATTATTAATTGGTCCAAGGCACGATTTAATAATTATATAAATTTAGAACATCTGGCTTTAAAAGAATCGCTTTCAGAGTTATCTCTCGTATAATTAGTTTATCCATCGATCATTGTCTGACGTATCTTTGAAGGTCCTGAAAATGTCGAATCCAGGGTCCTCAAATATTTTCATGGAAAAAGCTTTTGTTTATAAACCTGTCATTTTGAAATATGTATTTTAAACAGTCTTAATGGATTTCATGATTAAGTTGATAATTGCTTTGATATTCGATATAGTTTAACTCGAGTTCTGGACACTAGATATTAGTAGATAATGGCATAATTTATTACTGTGTTGAGTGATATATTAATCGTTTTAATGTAAGTCGCGTATGGAGGATTGCAGGTAAATAAATTTCTTAAAACCTATAAGTCTACTTGCAACTTTCAAGGCTTGTGACATTGTGGTATTGGTTAGAAAATGACACTTTTGAACCTAATTTCGCGCTACTCCGCCACCCATTAGACTGAGCCCTGCAACCCACTTTTGGGTCGTGACCCACAGTTTGTGGAACACTGTTCTTAGTGTTCTAGCACGCACAAATTTCCATTGACTGCGTCAGTGACACATACGATGAAGCTGCTATCCCCTTCTATCCTGCTTTGGTCTCCCTTAGATGAGCAGTCTTGGCCTCTAGTCTAAGGAAACGGTGATACTTTGCACGTATCGGACTTCAGTGTACGTGGTGGTCTGCGTATAGCCAGTAACAAAGTGCTACATAAATGGAACATTTTTGCATTTCCCTAAATCGTTTTTATTATCAAAGAATAACGTAAGCAGGTTGAGTCGCAGCAGCCGCATTGGCGGTTGGGGCCACGGTCCGTTTCGGTTGAGTCTGAGGTGACAGAACCCGCGTCATGACGTCTCTTTGATGTGACACCTGAGTCATGTCGATGGGGCGGTTCGTGGGGTCGCCCGCAACATACCGGCGACATCGATCGGTCGATAGAGGGCCACTCGCGCGGTGAGAAGATTTACGATCAGCCGGCGCCCAAAATGATGGAGAGGAGGGGAGGGGAGGGGAAGAAGGCCATATGCAGGTCGTTGAGTGCAGAGTCCCTTTGGTCCAGCAGTTCCTTTGACGCCGACGCCAGGTTCCTAATCGCAGGAACAGAGGACTTTAGCTAAACCCGGATGGATAATAATCAGACTCAACAGAGTGAGACTTAAGAGGAGCCTGATGATGGAGGAGGAGGAGGAAGGAGGAGGAGGAGGAGGAGGCGGGGGAAGTCATGCATGCGATCGAGTTCTTGCCACTTCCTGTGATCTTCTTCTCGGTCAGTGAGATCATCGATTGATAAGTGCCACTAATGCCTCTTCGTACGCACTGCACTCGGTTTCCTAGTACGAACGAACTGCAGCAGCTTTTGTATTCCGTAGAAATGTTTGCGGGGTTCGATTGGTGCGTCGTCGAAATCGAGAGACCCGTTCTGTCATCGGTCGGTGAACAGAAGGAAAGTTAGGAAACAGGGGATCTGTCCGGCGGACACTGATCCGTTCACGTGCCTTTGCTTCGTCCGCCGTTTTTCTCTGTTCGTTCAAATCAGTCATCATGGCCTCCTGGAATTTCTGGAATGTAGGCTCCGTCCGGCTGACAAGATGATCGGAAGTAGGATGATGTGCTTTGGAGCTTAATTAAGAAACGCCCCATGCAAGCGTCTTTATGAGGTTGAATGTTCTCGTCTGTTTGTTTCTTCTTCACTCTTTCATTCATTCATTCCTCAGATTATGATGCAATCGACAGACAACAGTCATGCAAAATAAGCAGCTTCATTATGAGTTAATTGTTCTGGCAAACTATTTAGGCAGGGCCATGTTAAGGCGGGGGCTGAGCGGCTGTAGCCCCCGGCCCATCATGAAAATAGGCCCACCGATTTTCGAGATCAACTTTTTTTGCTTGTCAGCACGATTTGGAAGGGAGATAACATTTTTTTGTTGTCAGAGATTTTCAGTATAGGCGACGGCCTTTTTTTCTCAGCCCCCCGGCCCACTCGGACCTTAATCCGACCCTGTATTTAGGCCTATAAAAAAGTGAAAATTTCTGATTGGCTTGTTTGTGTACGAATAATTATTATTGCCAAACGAAAGTATTGATGCTAGATTTGTTAAATTCATTGTTAGATTTGTCTTCATCTAAATGTCTTCAATCAGAACGTAATCTAATAGACGTATACAATTACTCAGAGACGCAAATTCAGTGCTCAGAAACTGCTCAGCAGATAGGTGCAGTGACCATGATGCGTTTCCTGGATGACTAAGAGGTCAGGTTATTCTTTGATTAAAATAGTGATTTAATTTATGACTAATGCACCTGTCGCATGTCGATCAGTCAGTCAACAAGTCAGTTTGTATTTATCTGTCAATCAATCTATCTATCTACATCTATCTATCTATCTATCTATCTATCTATCTATCTATCTATCTATCTATCTATCTATCTATCTATCTATCTATCTATCTATCTATCTATCTATCCATCCATCTATCCATCTATCCATCTATCTATTTATCTATCTATCTATCTATCTATCTATCTATCTATCTATCTATCTATCTATCTGTCTGTCTGTCTATCTATCTATCTATCTATCTATCTATCTATCTATCTATCTATCTATCTATCTATGTATATTGTATCTAGATCTATCTATCTATATACGATCTATATATCTATCTATCTATCTATCTATCTGTCTGTCTGTCTGTCTGTCTGTTTATCTATCTATCTATCTATCTATCTATCTATCTATCTATCTATCTATCTGTCTGTCTGTCTGTCTGTCTGTCTGTCTGTCTGTCTGTTTATCTATCTATCTATCTATCTATCTACCTACCTATCTATATCCATCTCTCTATCTATCTATCTATATCCATCTCTCTATCTATCTATCGTTATCTATCTATATGGGTGTGAAATGGCCTGTGCCTTTGCTATTTATCTTCTGCTGTTTTCCATGAATCCCATTGCGTAGACGACATACCCCGTTCCCCGTTGCCTCCGTGAACCCATTGCTGCCCTATACGTGCTTCGTCTTCGACGGTCCATAAACCCCATCGACTGGGCAACGATTTAAGATCCAGTTCGCCGTCTTTGTCGGTCCAGTGAAGCGAAACTCAACACGACTCAAGAGAGAAATCTTAAACAGAAGAGGATCCATGAAAAAGATTTACTCGAACCATCGGTCATCGTCCGAAAACCCTTCATTCGGCTAAGTTGCCACAACAGTCGTTTTGATTACTAAATTTCATCGCAAAAATACAGAGAGCTTGTACAGATTAAGAGAAAGCGGTCAGTTTTTTTCCACTGCAACAATTCGAAAATGGAGGAAAACGCATGTTTTCAAAACGAATAGAGCGAATTGAGTGTGTAATTGAAATGTTTTTACCTCCTTTAACCCTTAACCGGCCATTTATTTGTAACGTAATGCAAAATGGACGAGCGTTACTCGGGGCACCCAGTTAAGGGGTTAAAAGTTGCGACGTTCGGTGGACTTTAAGGTTTTCAGATTATGAATATTATGACACCGTTGCAATTAGTTTGAGGGAGAATGTGGTATTTCTAATTTCTGATTTGGTCGCAGGGCCAGAATGCATTCTGGTCAGGGCCGCCGAGAGGGGGCAGGGGGGCAAATGCACAGAGGCCCGGCGGCCTGTAGGGGCCCGGGGCGTTGATGAAGGTGCATTACTAAGAATAATAACACAAAAAGGAGCTCATCATGCTATGTGCACAGGGGCCCGGCGAGTAAAACGGGGACCCGGACGCTGAGGACATCATAAACATCGTGAAAAACAGCGATAAGGAAAAAAGGCCGTCAGCAATTTTCGAGAGCTGCAACACCTTTCCGTAAAAAATTAATGACAAGCCAAAAACGATCGTCAGCAAATTATCCAGGACTTTTTCAGGGGTCCGCCGGCCCTTCTGTACAGGGGCCCGGAATTTCTCTCGGCGGGCCTGTTTCTGGTCAACATTTTCATCGGATCTTAGGATCTGCTGGAGTGATTCGAGTGATTTAATCCTCCTCCTCCTTATCTTTCGTGACGTCAACCACTGGCCGCATTTTAAACGGCCGTCATCGCTAAGAGCCGTATTTCTACCCCCTTCCCCAAAGAAGTTAAGACGCCCATCGTGAAGAGCATCCGCATTCGATGCTACTTCGAAGGTAAAAGAAAACAGAAAAAACATCGAACGATAAGCAGAGACCAGGAAACTTAACGCCCGCCTCCTCCTCCTCCTCTTCCCCCTCCTCCTCCTCCTCCTCCTCCTCCTGTCCCTTCGTAGACAAGTGCCCTGACTGCATGTGCTGCTGCTGCTGCTGCTGCTGCTGCTGCTAATACCAGAGCCTTGCACGTCAGCGGCCGAGGGCTCTTGGGTGATTGATAACACCCTCATCGAATATATCGCCTGCGAACAGAAGTAATACGCTTGACTATCGGTGCGCATTAAGACGCCGTTTATATGTCGTAAGTTTGGCTCAGTAAAAACACAGCTGTAAGATCGGAAGACAGAATTAGAATCTCTTCGGCATCGGCGCAAGATATCTGTTATGCAGTGGCGGCTCCAGGATTTGGCAAGTGGGGGGAGGGGTCGTTGGGGTGGCATCTACTAAGCATGGAGGCCAACTATTTTTTTTCGCAAATCAGAACATAGGCCTATACAGGTGCGTTTGTCCTTACCATCGATGTGAGTGCATCCGTTAACAACTTGTATTAAAGTTGATGTTTAATATCTGGCTTTTATCTTGTATTTAATTTTTAACTTCTTAGTTTTAAGTTCTAGAATCACTCGGTTATGAAATTGTTAATGTTAGTTACAGTCGATTAATAATAACGACTGCGCCGACAACAATATTAACCTACAGTCCTATAGACCACTGTTTAATCGCGCGCTGAGGACTACACTTGCAACAGACAAATTAAACAACATTAATAGTCATAATGAACAAACCAGAGTCGACAAACCAAATTCATCAATGGCCTAATTAGACCTTTTGTTATATAGTCAATGAAGCGCTATTTTCTGCTGTGATGCAGTGGCGGCTCCACAGGGGGGTCCGAGGGCCCCTATTGAGTGCCTGCCCCAGTGGCCCATGTTGGGACTCTATACTTAATACTATATATCTAACAACAAATGGTTGGCCCCCATGATTAGAAGTTGCCACCCCAACGCCCCCCCCCACTTGCCAAATCCTGGAGCCGCCACTGCTGTGGTGTCCAGCATCAAACTCGTCAATAAAAGCATCGCTGCTGTAGTTTCTTCAGAAGACCGTCTCTCCATTTCCGAAATTATACAATCAATCGCATAATTTCAACTTCCATCATTCAAATAAACTGTTCGACCGTTTCCATTGCTCTGAATGCGATACAGCGAGAGTCAATGCATGCCATTGCGTCTTATGTCTTTGGTCTCAGAGTAATTCAGTCTTGTGAAGTTATTGCGAAAGTGATTAAATTCTAATTAAGAATTCCAATCTCTATAATATTTAACAAGTAACTCTTGAGACGTTATTGCCATGATCAACATCTATGACAAGAAATCTCAACATCTTGTTGCTCGATTCCGTGCGTTCATGTACAAAGCGTGAATTTTTGGGTCTCTTGAGTTAAATAGCTCCTTCTTCTCCGGGCAGATGTGTCCAACCACTCTCATCATGCAGCTTTTAACAAATTCGCCATCTGTAAATGGTTTTCCAAGCTTGGCAATAGCTACTGCTACTTCATAGCTTGCCTCCACAGCTGCTTCCGATTGCAGTGAAACTTTTTAGCAGATATTTTGTTGAGTTGCAGGTTTCTTTTTGAGAGATGCTAGTTTATCTTCCCGCATTTTCCCCCAAACTTGTCAAAGTCATCCTTATGACGAGATTCGTAGCGACGCTTCGAGTTATAATTATCATTCCATATCGCAACAGTTTCATTACAAACCAGGCATACGGCAGCTCCACATGGATCAACAAAGAAATAGGCTGGTTCCAGGGCTTGTTGTGACGGAGCGAGGCGGAGCGGCGTTCCGGAAAATCCGAAGACTGGTTTTTTGCAAAATTAAATTATTAAATAGAAATTTGTACATTGTTGTATTGTATTGACAAGTGACTTCTGACTGTTGCGCTCCGGAAAATATTTTTTTTACAAAAAATCCCTGGCTAGTTCACTTCTCTTCTTTCTTTAAAAATTCTATCCTCTGCAGTTCGCTTTTCTATTCTTGTTCAACATTTTACAAAAGTGGACTATTTAGTCGTCAGAATATTTAACTTTTAAATTAAGTCAAATCTATAATATTAAGATCGTTATCTGTATGTCTCTCTGTTACCTTCAAGCATTCTGATTGGTTGACTGTTTCCGAGACGGTTTAGACCGTTTAGTCCTTTGTTGAGTCGCGATGCGTTGGTGGACGATGTTCGAAGACGACGTTGTCTTGGTAACAATTTTTCGTAAACCGGTTTAGTCGAGTCATTGCAGCGTCAGAGGGCTGGGCGTGCGACGACGTTGCTAGGTAATAATTGTTCGCAGCCTGAACAGTTTAATACATTTTAACGTACACAAAAATACGTGTACAGCGTCACAAATGGTCAAGTTGCGTGATTTTAACGTACATAGGCCTAATTCTTACGTGGCGCAGAGCTTGGCTCTGGCGATCATTGAAATGTTGTTCATTCTTGTTCAATGATTGGGTAAAAGGTATACTATTGGATTAGTATTATCCTGCACTCAGAATATTTAAATTTTAAATCTTTCTAATTATTATATATAAAAAATAACAATATATCTTTAACCAGAAATTGAATCATTTTGTTAAAATAGACGATTGTTAAGTAAGTAAGTAAACATTACGTCATTATGTTAATTAGCCTGTTAACGTCACCGTACACTTCAGATATGGACATCACCGTCAATACTGCACGCATAAATAGGGCCAATAAAATGTATTTAGAAAGACGCCCGCCTGCCGACCAATTGGCAGCCCAGCCCAGGGACCGCTGGTTGATCACCTCTGATGTAAAGTGTAGGCCTACTGTAAGGCTGCAACGTTACAAAGTAGGCCTATTGGCGCGGTTTTGGCCTGAATTTCTGAAATATAGCCCCTCCCTATTCCAAATTTCTGAATCTGCCACTGCAAAGTAGGCCTATAGCATCAGCTCTAATATTATTTTAGCGGCATCAATCGATGATACTAAAAATTCACCTGGAGTAGAAAAGTGTCCAGGTCAGTTCCATAGATAAGTCAATGTGGGAAACATCGATGCAGACTAAAGTTGGAAATGTCGATCGGAAAGCAATGCGTTTCAAATCCTGACTTCAAAGTAAGGTGGAGGAATTTTAGAAATAGATCGAATTAAGTAAAATCTCTTGACTTTATTTCTCGCTTTTTAAAATAGATATCGTATATTAGCTGCTTATCCCGAGCGCCTAATCTGCCGTTGAAATACCGAAATTTAACATATTAAACATATTGAGACTTACTCAATGTTGAGTCGATGTTATTTTATTCGCTCGCGTGATTTTCTGGCGAGATTTCGTCTAAAACGTTCATTTCATTCTTTTCCGTCTCCTCGACAGGATTTTCCTCGTCTGTTTTAGTTCTCGCCCGTCGTTCCATTCGGCGCCAGACGCAGCGCTAAGCGACTAAATGCGCGGCGTTTGGCTAAGTACGACGAGAGGCGATAGGGGGCGCCACCATGTGTCCCTCCGCCCCCTCCCCTCCTCTCTTTCAGCGCCGATTCCTGCTCTGTCGTTATCACCGAAGGATGAGCGCTCGATTTCGGAGCCAAGCCGAGGTGGAAGTACCGGAGAGAGAGGATGGATGGATGGTCTTTGGATGAAGGTTGCTGTGCGTTGGGGGTCTTCGCAAAGGTCACACTTATCGCTTTTCCAGGTAGCGGTTTTTTGGAATTGATTACGCGATGTGTGCGGAAAAATTGCTTTTCATTTGAGACGGATGATCACCGCTGCAGGGCGAGTGTATAACGAGACCCGAGATAACCATCACCGAAAGGAGACACACCCCGCTTATCGGATCCACTGTGGGGGGGGGGCATCACAGCTGCCAGTGGGCACATTGTTCCCACGATGCTATTCCAATAGACGGCTTCATTGAGAAAAAATAAGCGCGCGTGGGTGGGAGGGAGGGATTCGCCGACCGCTCCCTGCTGGTGGTCTACGTTTGGATAAGTCATTATCGAGTCTCTCTTAGAAAAGAGAAGTGAAGGTACTTTTGAGATGAAACACCTCAAAGGAAACGCACGTGTTTTCATCTAAATCATACTTTTAAAAATCTGTTTCAGATCGAAAGTTTTCTGGCCTTCATCTTCCCTCTTGTGGGCCCCGACCTCTTTCATCCTCCTATTCGATATATATGCCTACTTAGGGTAAGTTATGTTATCTATAAAGACGAAGATGCAACTGGTTCGAATAAAAGCGCGCTGTTGCCATATTCCTTCCCACTGTGGCTGGTCGCTTGGTTACGGTGGAGTCGAAGACACCAGACAGATTTAAATCAGCTTCTTGGATAAACAGAGAATGAAGACAGTGACGCTCAGCATTTAGACGTTGTGCGTCGTCAACGAAGGCATCTATCTAGACGTAAATATCACAATGGCGTCGACGAACGAGGCCTATGATGCTAGTTTATGCTAAAAACGGCGTCTGAAACATTTAGCAGGAACCGCTGTTACCTGATCATAAATCACGCCGAAGCAGAGATATATTCTTACACCCCCTAGCCCCCTCCACCAACACCCCACCCCACCCCAATCTGAGAGAAACACCCCTAATTATGATGCAGCTAAGATGCTATCGCTTGCCGTAAAGGGAGGGATTGGGACCCCCAGAATATATCAATACTTCCCCCCCCCCCAATTGATAATCCTAGAAATAGCCATGCGCTGAGACCAGCAACATGCACTGATACGATGGCGTTGCGTGGTCTAATTAGTCATTTTCCAAAATTCAATGAATGATGCAGAACGACGGAATGAGAGAACACTGACACTCAAATGCAAAGAGACAAACAAGCAGAAAGTAAAACGGACAGACAGAAGCAGGGAAGAAAACGACGACTCCACTCTTAACACTTTATAGCGAATCCAAGCATTACACTCTCCAGCGCGCAATGAAACTGCCTGCCTTGAAATCGAACCTGTTTGCTCGGCCGAACGGTGGTAAGAGTGAAGAGCCCCCGGTCGCAAACGCTTCGTCACCCCCCCACCCCCCACTCCCGGCTGCAACAGTGGAGCCGCCCGTTGGACCTTTTATGGAAATATTGGTCGGAACCAAGACTGTTTAACACTAGGTATTTAATTGCCTTGGGTCGGAACTGTTAACTGTTGCCGCGAAGGGTTTTAGAAAACAGACTGGCCGTCAGACTGGCCAAATAATTTCAGGAATTGGTAAACTGAGTTAAACATTTTCAGGTTACAAAATATTGGAAATGTTACGCCTCACATGATAGCGCGAAAGATAATTATCTCGAACGGTTAAAACGACCCTTCGATCGTTCGTAGGCTGTAGACTACAGCTGAAAATACAACGATCGAAGCGACAGCTGCAAACATTTTGACAACCACATTTTAGTCGCTTCAACGCCTCTAGCGACGAATGCTTTGAATAATTTTAACGAGAAAGATCCGCTATTTGGATCTATTTGTAACCAATTCCATCGTCGCTAACGATTTTTGTCCGTTGGCAAACAGAAAAGCGATTCTACAATTATTACTGTATTATCGAATGCTTAATGTGCTAAATGATGTCAGCCAATTGATTGCACCATTATCAACTGCATGTAAAGTTTGCAATCCACCGTCCTCTAGCCTGGTTATAGAGCAAGAGTCAGCTAGGTACGACATTGTTTGGACGACACCGCAGGGGCACAGGTTCGAGTCAGTTAATCCCCATTTCTGATGACAGTTTTTGCAGTGTCCCTGTCCAGTTCGAAAACGGCTTGACACCACAGGTGACTAGGCAGCATGTCGAAGCCTGGCTGTCGGAGAGCGAGATCTTCCACCAGTTGGCAGTTGATCACCTGAGCCGACTTCCAGTCCAGTCTCCACTGTCTATCGACATCTGTGGGAACCTTGTTAAGCTGCAGAGGATGACGTGATTTAAATCGGTGATTAGGATGGTTGGACAGGTCCTCGAATAGTGGCAGGTCCTCACGGTCTGCTATCTTCGACAGAAATCTGTCCACTGCAGCTTCCCGTCGTAAGTATGGTGATTGGATGTTTGACAGGGCTGACAGCCATTGGAGCGATTCTAGAGGTTGATTAAACTTTTGATGGCGAAAAAGAAATTTAAACAAGAGGCGTCATCCTATGACGTCACGGCTGCAGTGGCGCCGCTCAGCGATTGACTCAACGCGTGGCGGTAACAATTGAACGCTGCGTTCATTAATCAGTTGAATTAAATTGGAAGGATCCGAGCGTTAGACGCCTCTTTGAATGGCGTCGTCTTTGAAGAGAGAGACGAGGGTAATCCGATTGGTCAAAGAGCAAAGACTCGACAAAGCCCAAAACGAGTCTTTTGGGGGAAAATTGCACACGGAATGAATGGCCGGTTATCTCTCTCTCTCTCTCTCTTTTCTCTCTCCCTCTCTCTCTCCCTCTCTCTCTCTCTCTTTCTCTACCTTACTGGAAAAAAACTGAATCGTCAAAAGTCCTTGTTTAACTTTTAAGACATTAAGAAACTCAAAATCTACTTTTCTCTGATTCGATAGAATAGGCTTCCGTTACTCTTTAGTCAACTAATTTGTCCAATTTTTCTTATTGGAAAACAACTGTTGAGAATTTGTAGTCGATGTCTTGGGAAAGAATAATTGCTGAGGACCGATTCAGATGCAGACAAATCGTGTCTGCCAACCTTTGAGTCGAAAACTGCACATCATGATGATGATGATGACGACGACGACGATGATGATGATTATGATCAATCTTATTAATTTAATCTTATTAACGTTATTGTGTAGATCTAATCTAATCACACTTATCTAATCTACTATTTGCTGATCTAACTTGATCAATAGGCAAAAGTAAAGGTAAAGGTAAAGGTAAAGGTAGATAGTTCAAGCGTTGGGTTCCAGCGCTTATTTCCGATCTAGGCAATCATCGACGTAGGTGATATAGCCTTTAATCTGGGGCAGGTTACCATTACTTTCCCCAGACCCCACGTTTTACCTCGCAGCGTAACGCTGCTCTTCAGTTTACCACCGCCCTCTAGCGAGTAAGGCTAAGTCGACCTTAGGGCTCCTGCGAGAATCGAACCACCAACCTTCTTCTCCATCGTCCAGTGTTGCTACCACTCTTCTAACTTCCCGACCTTGATCAAAAGGAGACACATAAATTCGTGACATAAATATTTTGGCTCACATAAAATAGGAACAGCTACGTGTATAGGCCCTACAATAATTTTCGAGATTTATTTGAGTTGGAGAATGTCGGAGTGATTCGCAACAGAGTTGTTCTGATTTTGGCGAAAAGTTAATGCATTGATCTGCTTCTATATATTCAATTGGTCATTGGCAGTCTTTGCAATTACTACGAATTGACCGGAAACAGTGAGACCGAGGCTTATTCGGTGCGTTTGTTGGTCACTTTATTGTCAAAACGAAAGCAAAATTATTCGTCACTGACGTCGACCGAATTCCAGTGCTCGAGGAGAATGACTGAGAGAGAGGCGTTTCGTTATTCTGGTCACGTGCCGCTCGGCTATTCGATTGTTCTCACCTGAGACTCCGCTGAGAATTCCCAGACACGGTATCTTTAACTGCAGACGGAAGTAATAAAGGACCTCAGGTTACAACCGACTTTAAATAACTTCCACAAGATTCATTCCCCAATCGAAGGAAACTGAAATAAAGAAAGCCACTTCTGTCGCCCAAGTGGAGGAGAGGAAGGTGCAGTGGATACATCAAGAAACAGGTCCAACAAAAACAATCAGCCGAACAAGACGAGTGTCTTGATAGACGAACAGACACGCAGGCAGGCAGACAGACAGACAGACAGACAGACAGACAGACATGCTGACAACCAGAAATGCAGACTGCAGAGAGATAGGAATCGAGAGACGAAAAAGTCAGAGGAAGAAAAATAATGGACTGTTTGCCAACTCTTAGCACTGAATGAAATGCAAAGATTCTTTCTATACTGTAGAGGGAACTTCATTTGTTGGCACCGAGTGACTATTAATCTTGATTTTACAGAGTACAATTTCAAAATAATTCCCAACCTCAGCAATCGTTGGGAACTTCGCCGATACATGTGTGTGTGTTTGTGTGTTGGTCTATTTAAAAGACGACAAAAAACGAAGGGGCGTCCGGCTCCTCCTTTCACAACCGGGCCTGCCGCCGGCCCATGACGGAATAGCGCTATAGCCAATACAACTGCTCTTTTTAAAAAGGTCTACGTTTTTGTAGACACTTCCGTTTCAAAGACGATGAGCGTCTGCGTAATATCATGCATCTGCTTCTGAGAGACCCAAGTGTCTGCCTGGTGAGCGACCGAAATTATTCCGGCGTGCGCCGGTGGCAGTTCCACGTGGGGGATGAGTGGGGATGCATCCCCCCACCGGACTTACGGACTTACTTTTTTTGCTTGTGAAACCTATTTTTGGCTAAAAGTCTAGTAAAGTAACTGCGAATGACCTTTTTTGCTTGCCAGCCTATTTTTCGCTAAAAGTATAGTCAAATTAGGGATAACATTCCATTTTTCAGTCTTTTTCGGCAAAGTTTATTGATTTTTCCCTTCTATTTTCATCCTCCCATCAAATTTCTATGAATTCATTTCATTCGCTCCCCACCAAGAAATCCTGGAACCGCCACTGGCGTGCACTTTTATAGCGTGTGGTGTTTTAGGTCGTGACTATTTGTAATAAGATTTGATTGATTTTAGAAAATACAATAATGAAGTTTGGTTTCAGTCGATTTCATTTGAAAATTGGAACTCCAAAGTTTGAGAACAGGGTTTTAACAAAAGGGCCTTGTCTGGCAAACTTTGTAATTGCGAACCACACACAGGTTCTCCTGTAATGTGTTTTTGGTTTTACCAGCGATTGTCGCCTAAGGCATCGCTGAAGGTGCTATAAAAGTCGTAGAAGGCAGAAATGTCGAGTTTTGAGATAACACATATGTCTGGCCACCATCGTTGATAATTGGAGAAAGCTTCCGTTTAACCCCGACATTGTGAATTTTATGTTTCTCGCAGTGCTAATGTAAAACGTGACTTAAACGAAATTACTTTTGTAATTTGATATAATTGAATTTATGCGCTGGACTTTAAAAAGTATCACGAATGCTATTACTGAATGTAATAAAGCGTATCTTGGATTTCTAATAAAGGCGTGGGCTTGGCTTTCTGGGATCGTCGATTTGAGCAGATTCTCAGAGAGAGAGAGAAGAGAAAAGTTGAGAGAGAGAGAGAGAGATCAAGAGAGAGAAATGAAATGATGGGATGATTTAGATAATTTACATTTAGAATGTAGCGACTCGGTTCTCTCTCATCTGGCAAAGAAAGAGTAGCGAAACATCAAGCGATCTCCTTCGGCCATATTCTATATTTTGGCGGATGCCAAAAAGGACGAACCACCACTTTGCAACAATATCCCATCGCAACTAGAACAGCATTCGCTATATTTTGGACGGAGAACGCTCCATCTGTTCTACTTTTGCTTTATCTGTAATAAGCGCCAAGTTGATCTGATAGTGTATGATTGAGCGATCGTCAGTTGAGGTCCATTATTTTCATTGAATAATTTGCAGGTGTTTCCTTACGATCGATTTCTCGCGCCGATTGAAGATTCTTATGTGAAACGCGCCTCTAGCGACTGGCGGCTGCAAAATTCATGGATTCATTGTTCCGTTGAAAAAAGCCACCCGTGAAAATATCTAATACAGTAATTCATTCATCGTTTGTCATGCAAT
This sequence comes from Metaphire vulgaris, assembly GCA_018105865.1. Lineage (NCBI taxonomy): Eukaryota > Metazoa > Annelida > Clitellata > Crassiclitellata > Megascolecidae > Metaphire > Metaphire vulgaris. The sequence goes on from CM030852.1 coordinate 6,714,630, forward strand.
TGAGCAATTCAACCAAATGCATGTCAAATAAACTGAGACGATTGAACCATAAGCATTTCAATCAAGTCTCCAGCTTGGTTTCGAGGCGTAAACTTCTATCAGGCCTCTAGGCTCGAGCCCTCCTCCACTTTTTGTGAGGCTACTATAAGAAAAGGGGAGGTGTAGGGGTTCCCCGTTTAGCTTAATTCAAGCTTCTGCCAATGATTTTGAGTCTACTGCCTATCATAGTTATTCTGACGCCAAATTCAGTTTTTATTCATCGCCCTTTTATCATAAAGAAGCGAAATCAACGGAATTTTCGAATACATCAGCGGTTGTTTAATGCTGAAATTTCATATTTTCAATTCACTTTTTAAAAATCTATCACTACTTTCACTATCAATCATGAATTAGATCATTAACTCGTGGATTTTGAAGCACAAACAGCAACTTCTAATCTTAGGTGATAATCGTGAATGTTTTCACTCCGAATGACACGAAATGACACACTTTATCGATGCAACAATATCAGTGACGTCACTAGGATTGATGTGGTCCAACAAATGGCTGAATAGGCAACTGAAATGTTTAGTGAAGTGGATCTGATGATCGATCAGTTTATGTGGCAGAAAAATTCAAAAACTAAAAATTGTCTTTTGGTTTAGTTTCAAGTAAGAACAAGAAAGAAGTTCTTGTTTCCATCAGCATTTTCACTGGGCCTGGGTTGCCTGGTTCACCCCTTCACTCACTAGTGACGCCCACTGTTTCACAGGAGTGCAGTGCGCAATGATCACTGTCCGTCTTCGCTCCTGTCTCTCCTGAACTGCATCGGCGACGCATTCGACGTCTCCCATCCCTTCCTCCTCTCCTCCCTTCGCTCCGCGTTTCGGCCTTTTCTTCCCGAATCCAGGTTGTTTCTCCGTCGGATCGAGAGGAGGAGACTCGAAGCTCGGCATCGGTTCGAACGCCGGTTTCCTGGCGCCGGCGATCCCCCAGCCCCCGGCCCCGCACAGGAGGGTCACGCATCCGAAGAAACAGGACACGACGATGATGAAGGCAAGCACGGCGATCATGACACTCATGACGACGTTGAAACTCTCGACCGCCGTGTAATGCAGATGACCCAATCGACGGAAGCAGTTACCCATTGACACCTGCACAAACGACACTCACTTTAGGCGCTAGATAATTAAAATGGACAAATGCTTAGCCTTGAAGTTGTTGCCCCCCGGGAAAAATTTCTGTTGGCGCCCATGTTGCTACTTGCTTAGAATGAGTGCACTAGAATACGGGGCCACTGGGGAGGACCAGACATTCAATTTGGGGCACGGGCCCCCACATGGAGCCGTGCTTAGTACTTATGAAGCGATCGTCGCCTTAGGAACTGAACCTATGGCGCCATCTGGCGAATCATTCGTCTTACGGTGACGTCCAGAGTGTTTAGTTCTGACGGTCCGTAGCGGATGACTGGTTTCGGAAGAACAGGAGCACGACAGGTCACCCTGTCCTCGTTTATTTCCACCCCGACGCACGCCTTTCCTCCTATCTGCACTATGACGTCATCTTTGGGAAAAGCAAAATCCGGAAATGCACCCTGAAGAATAAAACGGTCGATCAAATACAGTCAAAATTAATTGAATTTGAGGTTGTCAAACGTAAATACAGCAGAACTTCGTTATAACGGACTCGGTTATGACGCATCCTCGGTTAAAAAGGCCGGCAATGTAGGGTCCCGTGTGATGCGCCACAGTATTCCATGGATGGTATGGGATATAACGTACTCCGGACATAACGTATACTAAATTTTACAGACCAGTTAATTATGTTATGACGAAGTTCTGCCGTAGAACACAACAGTCGAAGTACAGTCTCTGTCAGCGTCAAAGACGATGACGTCAGTCTAACCACGTGACAAACGACGTCAGTTTAAACGTTCATTCTGACATCAGATGAACAATGGCGGTGTCAGGCATGTTGTTGGGGGGGGGGCGGAAGCAGATAGGGCAATTGGTCAAGTGTTCGATGGGTCACACAGGTCATCGGTCAGTTTGAGTGACCCACTGCCATCTCTGTTCCCAAGCGACACTCAATCCCCCAAAACAAAACAAAATCAGACGCTGTCATTTGCTCTCTCTCTCTCTCTCTCTCTCTCTCTCTCTTTCTATCGCTGTCTATGTCTTTGTCTGTCTGTCTGTCTGTATGTATGTCTGTCTGCATCTGCATCTGTATCTGTATCTGTCTCTGTCTGTCTGTCTGTCTGTCTGTCTGTCTGTCTGTCTGTCTGTCTGTCTCTCTCTCTCTCTCTCTCTCTCTCTCTCTCTCTCTCTCTCTCCATCGCTCCCCAAAATCCAATGGACAAGAACTGTTCATCACTAAGTTTTGTTTTGAATATTTTCGCCACATTTTTAGCTTTTAATCCTGAGTTGATATTGTTCTGATGTTCAGTTGTTCCACTGATTGAAAAATTCTGTCTCTTTCTTGCTATTTACGATTCAGTTTTCAACTTATTTATGATTCTTTCGGCCAAATTATAATCAATATATTATGAGAATTCTCGTATTTGGTTGAAGTCATTGCAAACTGAAATCCACTTTCAACTTTTTTTGATACTTTCAGGCCCGTCTTTAATCAATATATTAGTGCCCGAGAATTCTCCCCGTACCTTAGGGGCCCCGGTTGAAGTCATTGCAAACATCCAAAAACGTTTGGAGACGACCTGTTTTTGCATTTGATCTTCACATTTAGGGCCCCAGCAGCCGCCAGGTTTTATAAGACAGGCCTGTTCGCAGTCAACGATTTCTCGTTACTAACCGCAAAAGTAAACAGATTCGCCTCGCTCGTCAAGAAGTCTTTGGTTTCCGGTTGAAAGAGGTCAAACGCGGGGTCGTAGAACATGCGCAGAGAGCCACTGTGCTGGACGAATCCGTCGAAGATGAAGCCGATGGAAACATCTAGAACGGTCGACGGAATCTCCTTCGCCCGTGTAAGAGCAGTGTCGTTGGCATCCATTCCAGTCACAGTCACCGCACCAGTTCGACACATGAGAACAGTCTCGTTGTCTGCCTGACGCCTGGTGCACGGCTGACAGATTTACAATCAACGATTACACGCTTTACAACTGTAATCGCATTAAATAATTCACTGGGAATTCTCAGTTTCACTATCGGTCGAAATGGGAGTGCTTAAAGTGCAAGAGAAATTGCAGGAGAAATAAGTGCGATATATATCCGAAAGGACACAAGTCAAAACTTAAACACGATTTCACTCCAGCTCTTTGTTACTAGCACTTTGTACCGGTTGCAACACTCTGTCAAACACTAGCAATGAATGACGTAAGGTAGCAATCGAGAATATCGTTGAGCTTAACTTACCCAGCTCATTCGCCGCTCTTGTCCGTAACTGAAGATCAATTTCGGTTGAGCGGCGGAATCAAGATTCGTGCCTCTGATCGTCTGCGTAATTCCGCCGCTATAAAATCATCAATTCATCAACTATAGCAGGATGCAATAATTCAACATTACAATATTGCATTGAAACAGATTTGTCACAGTAATAATCTTAACACTGATAATGTTTCGTCATTAATTTCCACTGTTACGTCGTGAAAACATTCCGTTTGTCAGTCGAATGCTTGACTCATTCTCGGGCACTTAATCGACCACCGGCCCCACCCAATAATCTATGGTCTACGGCAGAGGTGGGCAACCTTTTAGTTTTAGGTGCAAGAGGCCGCATTCAAATTTAAAATTGGTCGAAGGGCCGCAGGTAATTTCTTGTTACAATCAGGGCCGAATTAAGGTCCGAGTGGGCCTGAGGCTGAGAAAAAAAGGCCGTCGCCTATACTGAAAATCTCTGACAAGCAAAAAATGGTTATCTCTCTTCCAAATCGTGCTGACAAGCAAAAACGTTTATCTCGGAAATCGGTGGGCCTATTTTCATGATGGGCAAGGGGGCTACAGCGCCCTCAGCCCCGCCTTAATATGACCCTGGTTACAATCGAGTAAATAAAATGAACAAATACTGAACAACTTCGAAAAACTGTAATGATAATAATAGTATTGTAAGCTATACTGCTGTACTAGCTTAAAGTAGTTTAGACTTTAAATTATTTAATGAGATCTTTGCAGCTGCAAACATTTTTCGACCGGTTTTTCATTATACGGAGTTAAAATACTGGTTGAAACTCGTATTAAGGGTTCTAAATGTACGTCCGTGGGCTGAGATCTACACTCTGATTTATTAATGTTTATGCAGGAAAAAGTCTGTAGGCCTACACAAAATTTATGTAAGTTGCTGCAAACAAAACTAATATTTTCCTGGCAATGCGATTTACATTTGGAAACATCGCGTTTTTAATGCTGCATAAAAATCTGTTAAATCCAATTCTTTGAAATTCGCTTTCACATTGTTGTCATTCTGCAAGTCTATTAATTCCAACTGCAGATCAGTAGAAGCGTTTGTCCGTATTATATGAAAATGGTGTCATTGGAAAAGCAGTGGTCCCTAAGAGATTGAAAATCGCTAAAGCGCCCAGAAAACTCTTCCTTCAAATAAATTCAAAAAATCTGATGGTCCGCATAAAAGGTACCCGAGGGTGCATGCGGCCCGCGAGGTTGCTCGCCCCTGGTCGACGCCTCGACAGGATTCCTTGTAGTAAAGTGCTTTGTATACCAGGAGGCAGATTTTAAAGTCTATCCTTTCATTTAATTGGAAGCCAGTGAAGACCTTTACGAACTGGGGTTATGTGCTCACGTTTTGGGGTTGTTGAAACTACCAGAGCCAGTAAATTTTGAAAAAATATATCAAAGTTATTTATATTGATTTCTAAAATGATGTCACTTCAATTGCAACGCAGTGCATATTGTAGTAGATAATTAGCAGGCCTGGGGAGAGGGGTGCAGCCGGAACATTGTTTTGGGGCCCATGGAGCTCCAAGGGGCCCGCGGGTCCGGTGATGGTTAGATTAATGCCATAAAAATACCGACAAGCAAAAAAGAAGAAAAAGGTCAACACATTTTGAAACCTCTACTTGTACGTTCTTATAAAGAGCCTCACGAGGATCCCCCAAATTCTGCTTTTGGGAAAGACCGACAAGCAAAAAAAGGTCATCAGCTTTTCAACAGACTTTTCAGGTCATGGGCCATTTTTTGTACCGGCCCTACCGGGGCCCGGAAATCCTCTCGGCGGCCTGGATAATTTAGAAAGTGCGTCACTTTAAATGTCATTAGAAAAAAATTCCGTTCGATGAAAACGGCACAGACTTCCATAAAGGCGACGCTTTTACTTACGAAATGATTGATGCCCCCGGTTCGATCGACTGAACCTCTGGGTCTGGTCGATAGGTAAACTGCATTGAGTCCGTCGTCCACGGTGTCTTCCTGTTGCCTTCGATGCACGCCACGTGTAGCGTCTTGCTCCCTGGCGAACTCTTCGCAGGAGTGACACACTTGACAGACAATCTGCACCGGAGACAATAAATCATTTGACGTCTGTATACCGCACATCAATCAACTTCTATAGCGCCACTCTAATAATGCCCAGGACTCCGCGCACATCTCTGACTGTGGATTCGTTGTTTAAGAGATTCACACTGAAAATGCATTCAGAAAGAGGATTCTATATTGAATTTATCGAGATAATAAATTAATTAATAGGAAGTCCGTTGTCTTGGTAACTTACAGAGTTGAAAGACTGCAGTTGAGTTCGGATGAGTCATCGAAAGTGGCGTTCAGTTTTCCGTTCGAACAATTCAGGTAATCGCCAATTAAGACAACCTCAGTTCCACCGGACAAGGGTCCGAAGCTCGGCTCCAGAGTTTTGATTATAGGAATTGGATCTGCACAGAAACAGCGGAATGCCGTCGAAAATTATATAATTCACGACGGTTCCTTATAACTGCTTCTAATCCACGGCTGTCTTTTGCTAAACAATGATCTCCTTATATTATCATCCATGCTACAGTTCCTACTTACAGTACCATTGACCTCATTAGCATTCCAAACAGCGTCGGTTTTAGAAACAGAGACGTCTTTAACATTTTGATCGGTCAATTTGTCCACTTATAAGGGTCTACATGCGTATTTGAACGATGTAATCTGAATGATGACGACAGGCCCGTAGGAAGTGGTGGTGCAGGGAATACAGCGCACCCCCTTGCAGATTTTTTAAATTAATTTTTTGCTTTTGAGGACTTTTAAATAGAAGACAGAGAGATGACGACCTTTTTTGCTTGTCAAGGATTTTAGGAGGATAAGGTACAGTTAGTGACGGCCTATTTTGCTCGTCAGGTTTTTTCAAAGACGAATTTTCCCCTTTTCACGACTTTTATCTTGAGAAAATCTGCACCCATGCTGAAAATTGGTTCCGCCCGAATGACGATGTCTGTTTAATTCTTCACCTGACAATTGTTCTTAGTTTTTATCAGTGAAAAAGTGCAGTTGGGTGAACCTTTTGCTGAAAATCGCCTTTGAGAGTGTCTGACCTCTCACCCGTAGCCTTCTCACCTGAAGCCATCTCACCTGAAGCCATCTCTTGCAGTGCACTACTGTTACCTTCTTTTGTAGTGGTCGATCCTTCGATGAAGGTGATTTTTGCGCTGAAATCTCGTGGTGTTGCTTTGGCAGATGACGAAACTGCTGCTGCTGCTGACTGAGTCGGAGTCTTAGTCGATAACTCTGCAGTGAGAAAGAATGGCGGGGGGTTAACCAGTGTCCAGAGGGAATGGTACGTTAGTAATGGTTATGATTCCCCGAAAATAGTGGACAGAAAACTTAACGCCATTACAACAATCGCTTCGTATACATTGATCACAAATAACAACAGAGCTCTTAACTCCAAACGGTATACTATAGTAACCTTTTACAGTGAACGATGTTTAAAAAAGCAATGGAGAACTAGAAACAATTTCTGAAGGGAATAATTTTGGAGAACGCAGGAACCACTATTTTCTATCCAATGTATGTAACGTAATGAGTACGATTTCTATAGCGCTGGTGTGGCTTAACTCCTGCAAATTGGCTTTTTCTCCACCGTTTTCTCCACCTTCAATCCCGCGCCTTCCCGTGTTCCTGTGACCAACCGGTTGTTGTAAGTGTTTCGATAATTGTGTGCGACTGCGTTGTCAGGCATTTATTATTGCGGTCCTTCTTATAGCTATTGCCGCTTCACTGTCTATCGCCGCTTAACAAATCAGAGCACAGCGATACTTGATACATTACATGGACCATTTTAACTTCCACTTCGTGCCGGCGGACAAGTGACTGCTTGAGAAATAAAATTTCTGATCATCCGGGGTTTGAATCATGGGTCGATAGAAGCAAACGTGGAAATGGGTCCATTTTTCAAAACCCAACCCATCATGATTCAGACCCAACCCAATCCACTAAAGCAATGGGGTTAATTAAGCCAACCCAACCCACTAAAGCAATGGGATTAATTGACCCAACCCACCGTAATTAAACGATCAACGATAAAAACATGACTTATTTTCTGGGCCAACACAATTTAACTCAACCCATGGGCGGACCCAACCCATGCCAATGTCTGGATAGAATAGTTTCTGAAAATTTTCACCTTCCCCTTTGCCCTCTCTCGGCGGGCCCCTGCCAGCATCTTGGAATCCTCAAACCAGAAGATGCTCCAGACAACGGCGCTGCAATCCGAACTTAGAATCAGTTGAATCAAATCCATTGAAACAACGGCGCTATATAAATGTCCAAAAAGTCAATTAATAATATCGCTTTAGTTTGAGATCTAAGAGACGTAAACTAACCGAGCATTCTTTGAATATTGATTGGTGTCACTTTAGCTATTTGGTTTTTAAACTGCTAATTTGTTGAGAGAGAGAGAGAGAGAGAGAGAGAGACAGACAGACAGACAGACAGACAGACAGACAGACAGAGGCAGAGAATCTAATGCTGCCTTATGCCTGGTGTAATAGACGGACGTTAGACTGATTTCTTTCCGTTTGGTCGACGTTAACGGTGAATTTATTTGCCTAATAGGCCATCAACATGGATTTCACAGCGTAAAGTATAGGCCTAAGTCTGCGCCTATATGTTGCGTCGGGCGTATAGCCTATGCCTATAGGGATCTCAATATTATCGTCACTACGGCCTCTCTGTCTGTCTGTCTGTCTGTCTGTCTGTCTGTCTGTCTGTCTCTCTGTCTGTCTGTCTGTCTGTCTGTCTGTCTCTCTCCCCCTCTCGTTCGCTGAGCTTCGTCATGCATGACCATCTTCGTTGACATTTCACAGCGTCCAGCCGAGGCCGGCGCACACCGGTCTCATGAACCGGACTTATAGAGGCCCAGAGATTCATCATTCCATCGATCGATGTTGGAAAGAGTACGCATTACGATCGTAAGAAATCCGCCTCTCATATAGCGCCTTCGTGTTTAAACTGCTTCCGCCTGCAATTCAGAATCAGTGCAGCGCACTCATAAGACACTTAGAGCTCACTGAATTATCAGCAGAACGATCGTCAAATCTATCAGAACCTACAACTGTACTATACGAACTGCATTCTGTCTTTCTGTCTGCTTATCTGTCCGTCTGCCCGACTGTCTGCCTCCTTCCCTTTCTTCTCTTTATGCCATTATTTCGCAGACGCAGTCGTAATTATCTCTCGCGCACAAAATTCAGCACAAATATTGGAAGCTTTGTACGAATTTTTACAGCAAAATTATATTTTGGTTTAAATTTTGATATTTCAAAACGACAATATAGGATACTATTTACATTTTAAGCGATCTAAACTCAAAACAGCCTACGATGATGAGGAGAATACATGGGAAGATATGCGTATATATCGTCCTGTTCTTCTCGTCTCTTCAATCAACGGATGCCATATTGTGATCGGACGGGGGGGCGTTATATTAAATACAGAATGAACTCACCCATTTCACAGCTCGAAAGACTCAACGCGCTGCAAAAAGCCACGACTCGTAGAACGCTCAGTAGCCGCGAATTCATCGTCACTCAACGACTGAAGATCAAAGACTACAAACGAACGGCGAAAGACATCGAATGCGATACGGAAACTCAGAAGACGACGACGGTTGACTGAAGGTCGTCTGTGGACTGCGATTCGACTGAGATTAGACGGCGGCAAAGGCAGATGCAAATTACGCGAAACTCTGAGCGCAAGGGAGGTCTAGGACTGGACCCAACTGGAACAACCCGATTCAAAAGGACCAGCCACATGAAGCCAATTGAAACAGCTCTGCAGTCAACGTATACGTTCAACGTATACGTTCAACGTATACGTTCAACGTATACGTCCTCCCGCTCACCTATCGTGAGATTCGTGGCCTGCATCGTCGAGGTCGACGGATTGCGATCGCCGGTGGGTTTCTCTGTGCGAGTGAAGCCCGATTCTTGAATAGAAGTTCTTGGGCATTTGTCGCATGACCATTTTCCAGGATTGCTATGGGGGTGGCCGCCTTTCGCGGGGATCTTTTTGTTCCAGTATTGCAACATGCTGTTCTTCAAATTCTACAACTGCTTTGTGACAGCTGCTTTTCCAGGCTGTCCTGTTTAGTGGCGCACTGGCCAGATCTTTCGGATCGATGGCGCATTGCTTTAGGTTGTGTTTGAGAGTAAAATGGCACAGAAGCAAAAATAAGATTACTGCCTATTTCATGAATCGCATAGATGCCAATGCGAGTTAGTTAGTTAGTTACTATGCCAACTTATATAGAGATGTTAAACAAGTGCGTCTTTAGTCTTTAGCGAGGGGGTAAATGGCAGGGGCGGATCCAGGAATTCAGTTTGGGGCATTTTGTACTTAATTCTCCACTTTGGCAAGCGGAACGTTATAACCGAGTATGCATTATAACCGAGTCCGTTATAACGAAGTTCTACTGTATAACCGAAGAGCTGATGTGTGTCAGGGGCCTTTTCGCAGTCTGTAATTAAAGGTGACGCCAAAATATTTGACAAACTGTGGTACTAGTTTTTGAAAAGTCACAAACGCTCCCCAGGCCAACTCTAGGGGGAGATTCTTGCAGAAACATTAAGAAAATTTTATGCAGTGGGGTAAAGTGATTGTCGAATATAATAATATTGTATAATCTGCAAATTTGCTCCAAGGTTCAAGGTCTGAATCTAGTATTGCCATAAATTGGGGGGGGAGGGCGGCTGACTCTCTGTCTCCGATCCCGATAGAATTAATGACCTTGAAATTTTTTTCATTGGGGGGATTGTCAATTAGCGGTCATATAGTTTGAGAAATACGCACAAAATCTCAAGATTATAACCTAACATTGCCCTGATTTTTGGAGGGGGAATTCAGGGAGCTGACCACGCCCTAGTAGGGACTGAAAATGACGGTCTGTGGAAGCCATGGTGCTCCTATCCGGGAACCCTGGCCATGTCATTGCAAATGATCCTGTCGTTCGCCGACCAGAGTCCTTCGACTGCTGTTG